>CAJVGC010000592.1:27116110-27167732 GCA_910822075.1 Senecio squalidus
ACGTAGGAAAATTCACCTTTCCAGTCGCCTTCGTGATTCTAGAGATGGATGAGGATGTCACTGTTCCACTAATCCTTGGACGACCATTCCTAAACACTGTTGACGCAATTATTCGGGTGAAAAATGGGCAAATTTCATTAGGGGTTGGGAATGAACGAATTGTTTTTAATTTAGATAGAGCTATGACTCATTCTTATTCTACTGATGAAACCTGTTTTCGGATTGATGTGTTTGATGATTTAGATTGGCAGGAAATTCTCGAGATAGAAACTAGCTTGGTGTGACAACCGTCAAAATTTCTGGTACTTGTTCAGTCGCTATATCGGTTCAAAATCATTAGTCACTCTTTTATCGTATTCGCTTTGTTCTAGTTCGAAACTGTTGAGCCGGTACCTTGTCGGAACTAATGTCGGAATAACCTCCGGAATCAATTTTATAAGTCCTAATACCAAGAAAACACATATTGAACTTTCCTAAGTTCATAACTAATCATAATTAAGAACTTTCAGTTAACAAAAAGGTCCAACGAAGCAATAACGTAAAAACGAAAAATCTGAAAATGCTGAATTTATGCCCGGTGCGCAGCACCTAAGTGTGAGGTGCGCAGCACCTCATAGCAGATTTCAAAAAATTATTACAATTTCAGTCCTTGTCTCGTTTTTGTAACCTTTTAACCAATCGATCTCGAACCTAGCCACTTAATTACTGCAAATAACAGTCCCAAAATGTATCATTACACTCCTCTTTTATTTATTTTCATTTTCATTTTCTTAAATCATTTTACACACACCAAAAACACACACTTGCATTTTCTCTCTATCCTTCTCCAAGAACACCTTCATTTCCAGAGACTTTCCACCATAAAATCAACCTTTCATCCATACAAAATCGTTCAAAACATCTAGAGGAACAAGGAGGTGCCATTTATTTCGAAAAAGGACCAAGTTTGTAAAGATTTTTGAAGCTCAAATCCGACCAAAAGCATCATCCATTCGATTTCCTTCGGTAGATTACTTTCTTTTCACTGTTCTTACATAAATAATCGATTGCATGTAAGATCTAACGGTTGAAAATGTGTTTTTATACAAATCTTTGACTTTTATGGTCAAAAACGTTTTTTTTATCAAGATACTTTTTAGATCCACGAATCGGTGAATAAAAACACTTTAGAAACTGTTAAAATGATGTTTTAAAAGATATTTACTAATTGCATGTTAGATCTAAACAATAAAAACGAGTTTTTATAAAGATTTATGTTTTTGTGGAATAAAAGTTGTTTAGAAACCATAATAATGATGTTTTATAAGTTATCTACTGGTTGCATGTCGAAATCCTTGTGTCACAAAACGTTTTTAGCAAGAAAAACACCAAACGGGAAAGAACCAGCAGCTAGGTGCGCAGCACCTAGGCTCAGGTGCGCAGCACCGAGCTGCTGTTCCCCCGAAAATCGTCGTTTTATTCGTCTAAAACTTGTACACACATTCTGGACTTTTACAAATGTTATTATAAGACTGAGATGAGTAAAACTAATAATAATAATGACTTGTATTGGACTTTTTGGACTTATTTGACTTGTGGTGAAGTTATTTTGTGTATATGTATGTTTTGTGAGCGGAAATGATTGTAGGTTTTGGACATGAAATTTGGGCGCGGAAGCGCTGCCCAAATTTCGTTAGAAAACCTAAACCATTTCAGTAACCAAAACATGTTTATCATAATAATAACTTTGACTTTGAACTTCTAAACTAAATATTAACGTTAACCGCTTCGGACCAAATTTTGGAACAACATTGGACTTAAAACATAATTATAAACAAAAGTCACCTAATCTCATTTAAAGAACCTTATAAGAAATTAACTTTTGGACAATATTGGTAATTCTTAGGCAATTCCGTGATTCCCGGCTCCTTTCCGACCGTTTCCGAGTTCGCTTCTCCGCAAACCGTGAGTTACACCCCTCCTATCTTTTACTATTTTTGAGTACTCTTTTTGGGGGAAACATGAGATCACCTTTGTTTTGAACTGTAACTTTTATGCGAAATTGTTTATGGACCATTTTGACTCGAAACCCATACGACTATTTTGTCTTTTGAAACTATTTGAACGTCTTACTATTTTTGGAAACCTTTTCGATTCATTTGAACTACCTTTCTATTTATGGAAACTTTTGAACTAAATAAACTATTTTGGAACTTATTTTGACTTGGAACTCTCTTTGGTACGAACTAATTGGACTAATATGCGTAAACAACATCAATTGTTCGGATTGGCTTACCTTAGACTCCCTAGGTTTGCCTCTTTGGATACTTGAATAGACGTGATAGCTTGGTTGTATTAGGTGCTAAACCCTAGGTGAGAATATAATGTCGTAAGTGCAAACAAAAGACTTTTCAAATTGGATCGACTCAAGTCCCACGATTTTTCTCTGACTACTATACACACTATTAGCATAAGCCGTTAGCATATATTATGGGTATCGATACTTAGGAGCGGTCACTCCTTACCAATGGGTAGCGACCAAGGTACATATTGCTAAGTCCTCGCGGACTCTGACTCTAGATCTGACTAGTGGGCAGTTACTTGACCAGAATCGGATTAGTGTGTAGACTAAATCTTACGTATATTAAGCTTAGCGGTTGGTACAACTCGAGGATCATAGGTCTATATTACGCATATACTTACTTACTGTCTTGCACATGTGGATTAATCCACCGCTGAGGTGATGACTACGAACTCTCTTTTACTCGCTACACTACTTGACTTTTGTATTGACTCGAACTTACTATGATCGTACTTAAACTTATTTGAAACTAAGTTATTCTTGAATTTTAAGCACTTAAATTTGAACTAAGTTATTCTTGAATTTTAAGTACTTGAGCTTATCTTGGAACTCTTTGACCTTGAACGACTCTCGAACTATTATAAATCTCGAATTCGTCTCGGACTTTTTATAAACTTTGATTTGGAACTTTTCTTCAATTCATAAACTGTAACTCACTCACTACGTTTTCGTAGTTGACACTTTATCCCATGTTTCAGGAACTAAGCGTAAGTTATGAAGTGCATTGCTCAGGCGGGTCAAGTCTTTTATGTGAAGTGTGCCTTGGGAAGAAGACCTTATTTTGGGAATTTTATTTAAAAACATTTTTGTTATGTATTATGGTCTTACTTTGAAACTTGGTTGTATCTTTGACTTGTACTTTTAAATTTATTTTGTGATGACTTGAGCCGTTAATTTTGTAATAACCCGTGAAATGACTCTTTGCTCTCACATTCCGTGTTTCCGCTTTAGCGGGGTGTGACACTTGGAGGAGGAGCTGAAAGACGAGAAGATCGAGGAAGTGGAGGTTGAAGTTAAGGAAGAACTGAAGTTGGACCAAAGCATGAGGATCAAATCTTCAATCGAATCACCACCAACCGACTTGGAGCTAAAACAACTACCGGTACATTTAGAATATGCTTTCCTTGAAGATACAAATTTATTACCAGTTGTTATTTCGTCATCACTTTCGGGTGACGAAAAAGCTCGATTATTGACAGTCCTTAAGGGTCATAAAAAGGCCTTTGCTTGGCGTATATCTGACATACCCGGAATTAGCCCCGATTTTTGCAAACATAAAATAAATTTTATTGATAATGTAAAACCCGTTGTTCAAAAACAACGGCGGCTAAATCCGAATATGGCAGATGTCGTTAAAAAGGAAGTTGTTAAGTTGTTGGATGCAGGAATTATCTACCCTATTTCAGACAGTCCATAGGTAAGCCCCATTCATTGCGTGCCGAAAAAGGGAGGTATGACCGTGGTGATGAACGATAAGAACGAGCTCGTGCCAACAAGGACAGTCACAGGATGGAGAGTTTGCATCGACTACCGCAAGCTGAATGAAGCCACCAGGAAGGACCATTTTCCACTACCGTTCATGGACCAGATGATCGAGCGACTAGCAGGAAATGAGTTCTACTGCTTTCTGGATGGATTCTCGGGTTACTTTCAGATCCCCATCGATCCCGAAGATCAGGAAAAGACCACATTCACATGCCCGTTTGGGACCTACGCATATCGGAGAATGCCTTTTGGTCTATGCAACGCACCAGCCGCTTTTCAACGGTGTATGCTAGCCATTTTTCAGGACATGGTGGAGAAGACAATGGAGGTGTTCATGGATGATTTTTCAGTATTTGGAGATTCATTCGATTCTTGTTTGCAGAATTTGGATCAGATGTTGGGCAGATGCGAGGAAGCACATTTGGTTCTAAACTGGGAGAAATGCCACTTCATGGTTCGAGAGGGAATCGTACTGGGACACAAAATCTCAAAAGCTGGGATAGAGGTAGACAAAGCAAAGATCGAGGTCATCGCCAAACTACCACCACCAATGAACGAGAAAGCAATTCGGAGCTTTTTGGAGCATGCAGGATTCTACCGAAGGTTTATCAAAGATTTCTCGAAGATTACTCGTCCTATGACGAAATTATTAGAGAAGGAGGTAGCTTTCAATTTCTCGGAGGAGTGTTTACAAGCTTTCGAGTTACTCAAAGAGAGGATCACAAATACACCCATCTTGGTAGCACCGGATTGGTCTCAACCCTTCGAGCTAATGTGTGACGCAAGCAATTTCGCAGTGGGTGCTGTTTTGGGGCAAAGAATCGAGAAACATTTTCGACCTATCTACTTCGCCAGCAAAACACTGAACGAAGCCCAACAGAATTACACCACTACGGAAAAAGAACTTTTGGCTGTCGTATTTGCTTTTGATAAATTCCGCTCATATTTAGTGATGAGCAAAACAATTGTTTTCACGGATCATTCTGCCTTAAAATTCTTATTTTCTAAATTAGATGCTAAACCTAGATTAATTCGTTGGATTTTATTGTTGCAGGAATTTGACATCGAGATCAAGGACAAGAAAGGGGCTGAAAATGTAGCTGCAGACCATTTGAGCCGATTGGAGAACCCAAGTTTGGGGGAGTTGAAGGAAGAGGACATCAATGACACTTTTCCGGGGGAGATGCTAGCCAGTATCAGTAACACAGACGGCGATACCCCATGGTTCGCGGACATTGCGAACTATCTAGCCGGAAAAGTCGTCAACAAAGACCTAACCTATCAACAGAAGCAGAAATTGATCTCGGATGCTAAGTACTACTACTGGGACTCACCATACTTGTTCCGTAGATGTGCTGATGGAATGGTGCGCAGATGTGTATACGGAGAAGAAACTCGAAAGATTTTGGACGAATGCCATCATGGACCCACCGGAGGACATTACGGACCAACGGTCACTGGGAAAAAGGTTTATGATGCAGGTTTCTATTGGCCAACAATTTTCAAGGAGGCCTATACACTCGTGAGCACCTGTGATGCATGCCAACGCCAAAGGAATATTACGAAGCGGGACGAAATGCCACAGCAAGGGATCCAAGTTTGTGAAGTTTTCGACATATGGGGAATCGACTTCATGGGACCTTTCAAGCCCTCAAACAGAAATATTTACATTCTAGTTGCTGTAGATTATGTTTCTAAATGGGTTGAAGCTAAGGCATTACCAACTAACAACGCTAACGTGGTTGTTGAATTTCTTAAAAGTTTGTTTTGCAGGTTTGGAGTGCCAAAGGCATTAATCAGTGATCGAGGAAGCCACTTCGCCAACGCTCAACTTGCAAAAGTTTTGAAAAGATATGGAGTAAATCACCGGTTTGCGACTTCGTATCATCCTCAAACGATCGGGCAAGTGGAAAATACAAACCGCGCACTCAAAAGAATTTTGGAAAAGACGGTCAACAACAATCCCAATATATGGTCAAAGAAACTGGAGGACGCACTGTGGGCATTCAGGACGGCATACAAAACGCCAATTGGAACCACCCCGTATCGACTACTCTACGGGAAAACATGTCACCTTCCGTTTGAAATCGAGCATAAGGCATACTGGGCCTTGAAGACCTGCAACATTGTTATGGATTTAGCGAAGGACTTGCGGATCCTACAACTCCACGAGATGGATGAGTTACGGTTTCAGGCCTACGAAAGTTCCCGCCTTTACAAGGAGAGAACTAAGGAGTTCCACGACCGTAAAATCCGTTGGAAAGAATTCAAGGCGGGCGATAAAGTACTTCTGTTTCAGTCGAAGTACAAATTCAAGGCTCCTAAATTACGCTCAAAGTGGACAGGACCATACACCGTCAAACAAGCTTATGCTTCCGGCTATGTCGAGTTATGGAAAGAGCATGGAGAGCCATTCATCGTCTCTGGGCAACGAGTAAAACTATACCACGAAGAAGATGATGAAAACGGAATGATGATCGAGGATGGGTTCTATTCCATCAACACCTAATCAAGAGGCATATCGAGTCAAGCTAACGACTCGGTCGAAAAATTAGCGCTTCTCGGGAGGCAACCCGGGTTTGTTTTTCTTTTATTTCGTAGTTAATCTTTCATTTATTTACAAAAAAAAAAAAAAAAAAAAAAAAAAAAAAAAAAAAAAAAAAAAATAGAGCCCAATTTGTAAAGTTATTGTTTACATATGGGTCTCTATTAGAAAAAATATAATAAAAAAATAGTCTACTATTTTTTATTCCATCGTAACTTGTTATTTCCATTTTTATTTTTATTTCGTCATCTTTTCTTTTCTTAAGACTTTTTAACATTTTTCCTTTGAAGTGTTATTCAAATAGGTACAAAAAAAAAAAAAAAACGAAAAAAACGAAAAAAATCTACAATTTTGAATTTTTTTTATAAAGTTATTTTTTACCTTTTTCCTCTATTAAACTTTAAAAAAATAGTCTACTATATTTTTTTTATTATTCCGTCGTAATTTGTAATTTTTATTTTTATTTTTATTTTTTACTTTTTATCTTTTGTGTTTTTAATATTTGTTTTTAGTTTTTCTCTTTTAGTTTTTTATAGATTTGAAGTAAGTTCAACAACCGGTTTTGGGACTAGCATTCAGATCGGTAACGCATTTTCACAAGAAATATTCGATATCTACAACCGGGTTCTATTTTCTACTTTTCTTATTTTTGTATATTATTTTTCTTTTTAGATTTTAATTTTTGTACAATTTCCCTTAGTTTTTTTTTTAGTCGTTAACACATTTGGGACAATGTGTTACTTAAGTTTGGGGGGGGGGGGGGGGTCATCGGGAAATTTTACATTTTATTTTTTGACCCTTAGCTTAGTTTCCATCGTGTTGAATTGTGTTATTTTTGTACATTTTTTAGTCAGAAAAAAAAAACAGAAAATCCAAAAAAATCGAAAAATTGAAAAAATCAAAAAAAAATATAACGTGTCTAGTCGGTAACACCTTAAACTTTAAACATAACCAGACGCATTTTAACCCTACTCATAAAAATAGTGAGAGTTTGAGCCTTTGAAAGTATTTATTTTTAACACTACTTTTTCATTTCTTTGAGTGTGCCGATGGTTGATGACTTTAGAACTTGACATTGTTATACATTTCGAGACCACATATGAGCAATTGCATTAGGGTAACTTAGTGTGATTTGGTACAATGATAGGGGCATTTAGGATTAACCCATTTGTTAGCCTTTTCGTTTCTTTTTATATATTTTCCGCCTAACCCTTGTAACACTTACTTTTAGTGTTAGAAACTCTAGTAAACCAATTTGCGCCTAAACCGTTTCGTTTCTAAACACTATTATATTATTTTGTACACTCGCCTTATTTTCGTTTCTTTTTAGATTAATTCCGAACTTAGTTTATTGATTGCTATTATATTATAAGTAAAGTTAGAGTTATTAAGGCAGAAAAGAAAAGTCGATTATTATTGCCTTGTATTATTTTGTATTTGGAGAAATAGTGGATTATTAGCCTTTTGAGCATGTGTACTTACCACGAGAAAAATTATTTTGTAAGGCATGTACTAGGCTGAAAAAAAAAAAAAAAAAAAAAAAGTGAATAAAGAAAAAAAATCGGAAAAACAGAAAAGCGAAAAAAAAAATTAGTTGTAGATTTTAAGAGAAATAGTGTATTATGAGTCGTGCATTATATACGAAATTTGTGTATTCGGAGAAAAAGTATAAGTTGAAGAGAAATTGAGCAATCCAGTACGTTAGAGATTATATTTAGTTCGGATTTAATCTAAGCTTTTTGTATATTTTTATTTAACCCATTTACACTCCATATTATATATTTTCACATGTCTTTACCTGTACGTTATAACCCGAATAAAAGTCCCCGTTTAGTTGTACCTAGACTCTAGTGGTGGAGATTTGATACATTATCAAGCCTATGATAGAATATTCACCATGACTGAGCAATTGAGCGATTCTACAGAAATATTTTACACACCCTTTTAGACTAGTTTGAGAGTTTTGTGTGATTTTACTTCCTATAAAAATCGTGAGGTGTTTGGTTATGTTAATTTTTGGCTTTGATAATTACTTTTAAAACAGTTTTTGCTTGAGGGCAAGCAAAAAGGCAAGTTTGGGGGGATTTGATATCGCATATTTATATAGATATTTATATGCGATATTTGGTCATTTTCGTATTTAATCATGATGGATAGGATAGGATTTTTACATTTAATTGTGTGAAAAGTATTTTATTCAAGTGACAGGTTGAATATGATCGGAAAGTGGACATTTGGACGAAGAAATGCAAGTAAATGAAAGATAAGGATAAGGATAAGAACAACATTCTTTTTTAATAGATTTGTAATTCGACTCAAACATGAATTCTATCTAGTTTTTGCCTATAAATACAACCCCAAGTGGACATTTACGTTTAGAAGCAGGATTAAAAGCTAGGAAGATCATCTTTTCGGCTAACGGCGGTCACGACGCGTTTTGCAGAAATTCTTCGTTTGTTTCTTTTTAGTTTGAATTATTTTTCCAGCATGCTTTCTAACGATTTATTTGCTTTTTCAGACTTAGTTATGAGTAGCTAAATTCTCGTTATGCTTGTTTGAACAACGAATCCTATTTGAAGTTTATTTATCGTTATCGATTGTTTATGTTTTTGTGTTTAATCGTTGATCCTTAATTGCTTAAATTTTAGTATATTATCAGAGTTGTTTATATATAATTTGTTTAATCAACATTCTAGGTATTCGGAAGGAATCTAGATAGATTAGATAGGTTGTATGAATTAATCGGTCGGTCTATAATCGGTTTAAAATTACTAGGATTCGGGAGGACTTAGTAATCACAACTTAGGTAATTAAATTTAAGTGAGTAAGTCTATTTGTTAAGATTCGGAAGGACTTGATAATTAGAGGAGTTATTCGGGAGGAAACTCTATAAGATTAAATCACTAAAAACGGACTTGTTGCTTATTGCTTGGTTATTAATAGTTATTACTGTATTCGGGAGGAACAGGGTAATTAAAGATAATTAAAGTTAGTGAAAGATTCGGGAGGACTTTTATTATATCTTAGAAGTTTTGAAAACAATCGATTTCGTAAAATTAACGGAAAATAGGTGAAGTGTCAAACAAGTATATTTTCTCATTATTTGATTAAATCAATTACTTTTCGCTCGATTTTAATTAATCAACTCTTTTTACTAATTACTTGCAAACTTTTGTTACGATAAAACCCCCCACAAATACTCAGTATTATTAATTCGAAAACTTAAAACAAATTAGTCCCTGCGAACGAACCTTTACTTATTTTGAACTATATTATATACGGATAGGTCCACTGCCTAGAAGTGTGTAATTGCGTGAAATAGTAGGTTTAAATTAAAACTAGATTTTACACATCAATATCCTTTCTCGCACTCTCTTGAAAACGTTTGAATTTTTGACGAGGTTCGTCAAATGGGTACGAGAAAGCTTTAACAAATGTCGACCACTCCGGATATATACCATCTGCAAGGTAATATCCTTTATCGTACTCGTGGCCGTTGACGGTGAATTTGTAGTCTGGGGATGAGTCGTTGAGCATATCATGAAACAAAGACGATTGTTTAAGCACGTTGATGTCGTTGTTCGACCCCGCGACACCGACGTAAGCATGCCATATCCATAGATCGTACGAGGCAACAGCTTCCAACATAACCGTTGGATAAGCATGGTCACCTCGTGTGTATTGGCCTTTGTATGCATTTGGACATTGATCTCATTTCCAATGCATACAATCGATGCTACCAAGCATACCCTTAAACCCATGAACCTCATCGTGTTTTTGATATAAACGATTAACATCATCTTGTATTTCGGCTCTTAGATAAACGTTTGTATAAAGATGGATTACACATTTTAAAGAACTATCTAAGGATTCAGTTGATGTTCTTTCTGACATTTGTAAATATTCGTCGAAGGCGTCCGGAGTAATCCCATACGTCATCATACGAATAGCGGACGTGGATTTATGTAAACAACTAAAACCCATTTTACCCGTTGCATCGGGGCGTTGTTTGAAATATTTAAAATAGTCGGGCAAAGGTTCTTCAGAGTAATTAGATATACCTTCGACTATTCTGAGGAAAAGAGGTCTTCTCATACGAAATCGTCTACGGAAATATTCATCCGGGTATACGCTTTCGCCGGAGAAGTAATGTCGTAACACGTTTTTCGTTTGCTTAGGCCCGATCGCGGTTGATATAATGCATTTTCTTTTTCTCAGTACGTCGTGAACTTTCTGCCTTATTTTCTTCCATCTCCATTTGTTCCACACCTTGTGCCGCCAAGGCTAGAACTTCGAACAATTCGGAGTCGGAAGATGACGAATCCGTAACATCGTGATCGGTTGACGAATTCGAACTCATTTTTTGTTGTATATAGTTTTTAGAAAAAGATTGAGATAGAATGAGATTGAGAAATTGTGTGATTTTTTGGTTAAGTTGTAGGGGTATTTATTATAGGTCAAATTATGGTTTAAAAAAAAAAACATATATATATATATATATATAGGGGGAAGTGAATATGGGGCTGTTACACATGTAAGCTTACATGCGAAACTCATTAAAAACTATGTCGTTTTGTGGTTTAAATGTTTTTCAACGCTTGATTTGTCCTATATTCATCAAGGGAGAGGTGATCCCCAAAATGCAGGGGGTCATTGTTTATTATGAAGAAGTTAGAAAAAGTGACTTCGATAGATGCCCAGTGATGGCAAAAAAAACTTATATTTTTGAAAGACACGATTAATAAAGAAAAAGATGTTAATAGATAAAAATTTGTAAAGTTAGTTTAATAAATATGATTAAAATTATATAGATTTGAAGAATTTTTAACAAAACGACATATTTTTTGATGAGTTTTGCATGTAAGCTTACATGTGTAACAGCCCCATATTCACTTTTCCCATATATATATATATATATATATATATATATATATATATATATATATATATATATATATATATATATATATATATATATATTACTAACGGTTATATAACCGTTGGTGTGTTTGTTTGATATTTTTTTAAACCAAAAAATTAGACCGTTTTGTTTAAAAAAAATAAAAAAAATCAAAACGAGTCGTTGTCACCACAACGGTGGCTCACAACGACCCCGAGAACGAGCAAACTCGGAGTGGTAACGACGACAACGGTCGTTGTGGGTCTCACAACGAGCCCACAATCTCACCACTCCGAGTGCTCTTATGTTCGTTTAAATTCTTGATATACACGAACAATGATCATCAAACACGAGAATGAAAATCCATTAACTTATGTATACGTATTTCTCGATTAAAATCAAATGCACTATCACAAACAAACCACATCCATGCTAGTCGGATTTATTTACGGTACTAAGAACTTATCGACAAGGTCGGGTCTGAGGGCGTACAATAAATGACCATACATGACTAAAAATTTATAATGACCCTTTTTTACTTACATATGCATGTAAAACTTTAACTAGTACATTTTCTTTTTATAAACCAACGGGATATGCACTAGGCACTTGCAGGATATGCAGAATTTGTATTTTGTGTTTATTAATAATAATAATGGTGTGGTATAAGTAATTTCAAACCTAGTTTATTAATGTTGCACAACATGATGTTGATGGTGGCTATGGTTTATTACAAACATATGCGAATAAAAGACTTGTAGTACATAATTCACAAATATCTATCTACCTTTTATCATTATTATTTTAGGAAAATGTTCAGTGCAACAACTTATTCCATGCATAATTTACACTACTTTAGATACATATCATAAATCATAATAAATGTGGATGTTTTGTGTAGTAAATGATGCTTAATTAATTGTTATATGAGTAGGAAAAAAAAACCTAGTATAAAGTTCGTGCATTGTGTCACACCCCGCTAAAGCGGAACGCAGGATGTGAAGAGCAATAGCATTCGATACACAAGATATAGATAAACGCCAAATGTCATTAAAGGAAAAACATAGTATTCAAGGTTTACAAGGTTTTAAACAAAGTTACATATCCGAATTACAAAATGGGGTGTTCAACCAAACCACCCAAACCCATCCCGTTCTTGAAGTCATTCGCCCCCAAAAGCATAAGTCATCAGCTAGCTTACTCGTTACCTGAAAATACGAGTCAAGTGTTAACTACGGGAGACGTAGTTAGTGAGCTACAAGTTTAAGTAAAAGCATAGTTTTCAAATTGTAATCGCATAGCCATTCATAGAGTATCACATTCAAAATAGTTATCACATAAAGATGCATAGAGTATAGCATTTGTGTTTATAGGCATTGACCACATAGCGCGACTATGTGACAATCCTAAGTTTGCCCAATGATCGTTGCTAAGCCTAAAGCCTACCCATTTAGTATTATGCACCATCGTTATAAGTCGTTGTGGTGAGGGTCAATCTACCCTAATAGCGCTATCCATATCTACTAACGGTCCTTTCCAAAGGGATTAATAGCAACTAATGTCCTTGGTAGTTTTCGGGAGTTTTCAATGGTTTCTCACGTCCATGTTGTACAAGGTCCGCAACATGACGATCGAATGTTTTAGTCATTGGCAAAATAGCTTTCGTGTCCTCGACATTGTTGGCAAAACCCTCAACAATGCCGGCAAAATAGTTATTCGTTTTAGTATTCAAAATATCAAAGTTTTTCATAATTGCTTTCAAAGTATACAAGTGTTTTCGTAATAGCATTGCATATCGAATCGTTTTCGTTTAGCATTCAAGTAATAAGGCGTTTCATAGTTTGTTTCGGCTCAAACATAGTGTCTAAGCCTAAGACTCGCATTTCACCCCAAAATGTAATAAAAGCGTTTAAAAAGTAGGGGTTTGTAACTCACTGTTTGCGAAGATTTCTAGCGTGCTCGGAATAGCTCGAAGGTGCTCGGAATCACCGGAATCCTAATATAGACCAAGTTTTCGTGTAAGTATATAATTTGTTAGCTCTTAAACTCGTTAGTCAACGAATAGTTTGTTGTTTAAGTGTTATAAATATGTCCAATAAAATTTGGGCAGCGCTTCCGCGCTATAAAATTTATGTCCAAAATTTCCTATCCACTTTCCCGCTTAATACGATTCAAAAAATATCGTTATATATCGTTATGGTGAATTAGTTATTTAAATATCTCACTTTACCATTCAAAATACAAGTATGTGATCTGTTATATTGTGTTTAAAACTGTGAAAAGTATATGTTTCTCGATTTCTCCGTTAACGATTTAAAAATATGATTTTTGGGAACAGACCTATTCAGCCGGCGGCTGAATTCAGCCGGCGGCTGAATTATTTCAGCCTGCGGCTGAAATGCCGAGACAGATTTACAGTTTTGCCATTTTCGCGTTTTTAAGCGTTTTTGAGCTAGATTTCGACATGCAACTGAATATTCATCAAGATTACTTATATATATGCTCAAATATCAGTTTCTTTTGGGTTTTTAGCCACAAATATATAAATCTAAGTAACCTTTTTGTTTAAACCCGTTTTTGTAATAAAATGGTTATAAAACTTTATAAAAACTTGTTTTTATGTGTTAGATCATACATGCAATGAGTTTAGGAAGTAGTAGTAACTATTAGAAGAGTTTTTACCGGGTGGAAAAGCTTTGATGATGTTTTGATGGTGATTTAAGCTTCAAAATGTAGGAAACCGTTTATGTAACCCAACTAGATGATCCCTTCTTTCTTCCTTTGATTTTTAGGACGATTTTATGGTGTTGTTTTGATGATTTCTTATGGTTTATTGCTGTAAATGAAAAGGGGGAAAAGAGTTTTTGAGAGTGTTTGTTGTGTGTGTGTTTGAGTGTGTGTGTTTGTGTTTTGTTAAAGTGAAGAGAGTGATGTGGTCTAGGGGTGTAAGTGCCTTGGAGGCTGAAACACTGCCAAAGTGGGGGTCAAATCGGGTTACAACATCTGTCCCAATCGAGTTACATGCAAAAATGAGTCACCAAAAAGCTGACCAGATCATTTCAGCCGCCGGCTGGAGGATCTCAGCCGCCGGCTGAAACCCAGCCGTTGGCTGAATGGCTGGTTCAGCGGAATTTTCGATTTTTGTTCTTTAATGTTTCCGATTGATTTCAAGTGAACTTAGGAAAGTTCTTTGTATGTATTCATAGTATTTTAGAGTTCAATTGTTGGTTTGATTTCGATTTCGATTCCGGTTCCGAGACACACGCGTTAAAAGTTTAGTAACGTAAACTTACGTTAAAAGTTTTGTGTGAGTTACAACGAGCTTAGCTTAAAGAGTTATGTCTACGTAACCAGTTAACCACGTAGCACATAAAATTAGTTATAGCAAGTATCAAACAACACTTAGAAGTTATAAGTTAGCGTTCTCGACCTTAGTTTAGACGGTTGTCACACATTGTATCGTCCGCAAAAATGATATATTCGGCGAAACTATGTTGAATATAATAGTCTAGTTCGACCATTTGAGCTATAATGATATATGGTTAGATCATTTGAGCTATAATGATATCTTAATCAAAACCAACAACAACCTTAAAAAACAAATCAAACACATACATCTAGAGAACTTTTAGGGAAAGATTTTGGTTTGTGTGTTTTTTAGGGAGTGAGTGTGTTTTAGGGAGAAAGAACAGCCGATGGGTGGTTTGTATGTGTGTTTTAAGAGAGAAAGAGATAAGAGGATTGTTTGTGTGTTTTTTAATTTTTAAGGTTTTGAATATGTGGTGTATGTTTAATCTTATTGGTGTGTTGTTTAATATGTATGTATTATATGTTGCACTCTTTCGAATCCTTTAAAAAACTTAAAGAAATGTTTAACATTCGGATACAAGTACACAACTTATTATTTACTTTTTCTTCTTCTAAATAATATCGATTATTTGTTATAAAGTGAATATTCTATTTAAAATGACTATGCAAATAAATTATGTAAGAAAATATAACTTTCGACCCTAAACACTTTTGCAAGTTTTAATTTATACATATAACTTTTCAAATATGATAAATGGGTATCTTTAATCTTTAATATATAATAAAAGAGGGGTCTTAAATGCCACATCACGAAGTAAGGTCCTTTGAATGGGTTATCTTTTTTGATTTTAGCCGTTAGATGAGATTGATAATGTCATCAAAAACTATTTCTATTTTACACCCTCTTACAATTAATAATATATTTTCTCTTTCATTTACATCTCCACTGAAATAAAAAAACATAACTTTATTTTACTTATAAATCGCTCAATTTAAACTATATTTACCATATTTGTTAGTCTAAAATATCCCTATAAAAATATCAAAACATGTATATAAACGTAAAAGTATATATATTAATATAACTATAAACAACATAGGTATAAACGTAAACATATATATGTTATTATACGTATGACATTATCTTCTCGTAATAACTTAAAATCAACATAAACAAAAATTTACGAGTCAAATTTTATTATCCGCGCTATCGCTGTACAATGACCAAGTGTTTTATTATAAGCAATTTCTTCAAACTTATATAAACTTAATATTATTCAATTAGAGATATACGAAAACATATTTAAATAATCATATGCGATTTTTATAATTTAAAATTAAAATAATTCTTTATTATATTTTGGTTATAAAGCTTCTTTTCTAAAAGAGTCGTGCGGGTCACGGGGTGTATAATCTAGTTTATAATGTAGTAGTGAGAAATAATTTATGTAGTTTGTCAAATATTACGGATTTAATTTTTAAATATTTTCTCTTTCCTGATTATGTTCGTATAAATTTGAATTATTACAAATTCACTTTCTTTATTTTTAAGTCTCTTACAACATCCGTAATAGTGTTCATAAAAGAAGTTTATAGCCTACGTGGAGAAGGGAGTTTATAGTTTGATAATGCTTTACGTAACCAAGTTTATAGAAAATTCCATAAAAAAAAAATTAAAAAGTTTATACACATGAACCACGGAGAGAGAAAATCTTATGGGTTCAATCATCTATATTTTAAATACGTACAACCCATTTATAAACTTGATGAAGTTTATAGGAGTAAAATGATAAGTTTAACGAAAATAATACTTTATAAAAAACTGACGTGACATGTTGTGACATTACTGTAGATTAATTTGATAAAGTCAATAGTATTAGGAATACTTTTAGTTATGTTACATACTTATTTCAAATATAAATAATCTTTTCTCTACTTTAGTTAAGTACATATCAGCTATATGAATGTGTGATAAAAGATGTCTAGTTGTTATATTTATGGTAAAGTTTAAGCTTGATTTGATTAATGTGTTACTCATGTGGTCTCAAATTTGATGTTCATACTGAAAACACACTTGTAGTCTTCTATTTCAAAACTTCTTACAACAGTAGCTATGTTGCTCGTTAAAATTATTTTGTATCCGTTTGATATATCCAAGTGATCATGTCGCCATTTCAAAATATTACATTCATAGCCCTTAAAGGTCCATAGTAGTTTTATTTAAGGATATATAAGTTGTTCGGTGCCAAAGTTTGTAGAGGGACTAAAACGTGAGTTGACAAACGATGATCGATTCGTTTTCCCCAATAATCCTGAAACACTAGTAGAGGATTTGAGGAGTGCGAGTGGGGGCCCTATATTACGCTTTGGTAATTAATGATGTTAGTGACGGATCGAGTCATCGGTTTTGTCACTATAGGTACGCCATTAATTTTATTGGAGATCAAATGAGTTTATATTTTAGTCACCAATTTTGTTTAGTGAACATTTTTTAATAATGACTAAATAAGGTTAATAATGATAAAAAAGAAGAAAAAAAAAAGTCATCACTACGTTGTTGTTGTTTTTTTTTTTTTTTTTTTTTTTTTTTTTGTCACTAAAGCTCATTTTTCTTGTAGTATTTGATGAGTAATCACCTAACACTTGTTTTTTATCTCAAAATTGGAATGCAAAACTTACCTCCTATGACAAGTATGACTTTCTAAGTTGTGCACACAATTTACAACCATTTAATATAATGGGATATATTTATTAAAATATGTTTATATAAATGTATTATATAATTATATTATAAAAATGATATCCATAATAAATACAACTTATATTTAGAATGTTGGAACATATTTTTTTTCTATACATTGATAATAATGTGTTTGTATGACTAAGAAGTGTGTTATGTTTATATTTAATATTAATAAACTATTTGAAAAATCTCATTTTATGCTCGTAGAACTTAGAATAGTTGTTATGGTTTCTATTGTTATGTAATCAACATTTACCCCATTGCCTATAAATAGGTAAGGGTGGGAGTAATAAACTGACTTTTTGCATTATTCTAATTCTTACAATTGGTATCAGAGCAGGATACTCTCAAAAGTAATTGTTCATTCGACTAGATATACACGAACTGGCCCATTCGACTAGATTTTCAACATACACGAACAACATTGTATTCGTGTAAGGTGACATTCTCGTCGAACAACATCAGTCGTGTAAAGGGTAATTTGCAAAGCATCCGACTAGGTTCATTCGACTAGGTGAGTTAGAATAGGCATTCGACTAGGATTCTCAAACAAAGTTCTAGGAGTATCTCGGATAAGTGGTGAACGAACTCTCTTCTACTCAGATCGAACACGTTAATTATCTCGGAAACTTGAGAATTTGAACCAAGACACGAAGTACCTAACACGAACAGAAATCTATCTCACACGAACTCATTAGACGAACTGAATTTGAACTAACGCGAATTGTTCCACACAAACAGAAATAAGCTTCCCGCGATAGTTTCCTTTCAAATGGGTCTCATCGACAATTTGTGTTTGCAACGGTGGGAATTTAAGGCTTTCATAAGCCGGCCTTGGCAAAGCCGGTTTATACACGTGTCAAAATCTCGTTGGTTGGTCAAAAAGGAAGTGTCGGTAAGCATGTGAGGCGTGCAGAAAAAAGCCATAAGCCGGCCTTCCCAACGCCGGCTTATGGTGAGTGGATTTGTGACGTGGAAAAGTCCACCGTGACTGGGTGAGAGAGTGCTTTTGTCCGACGTGGCAACTGATTAGGCAAAAGCCGTCATTACCGATGTCGGCTATACGACATTTCTATTTTTTTTTCCGGTAACGTCCACCGGCGCTAATTCCGGTGGACAAATGTCCATTCCGACCAAATTTTCCGGTCTAGCTCAAAATTTTCCGTGTTTCCGCTTTAGCGGGGTGTGACAGTTTTATAAATAAAGATCAAGGAATGATGCCCATAATTACCTTCGGTTGAATTATGAGTGTTGTCACGGAATATTAATGCCCTTTATTGGATTATACAACCACCCGAGATTGATATGCAAAGGTTTTTAGCCGAATGATATCGAAGCAAAAGGTAATTTGTCAACATACCGTAGAGTATATGTACCTAGAATTTCGTTACTGTCTTTCCAAAAAAGGCATATTTGCGTTCAAGTTGAAAAAGAAACAATATGTTATTAGACTTACTTTTGTTATGACAATTAATAAGACTCAAGAACATACAACTCTAAATGTCGATATTAGTTGGTATTCTCTCATGAACAACTTTAGGAGGTGATGTCTACATGATTTTCTTGCGGTAACAATGTATTCGTAAAAGCCTAACAAATTATCGATCCAAGCAGAATGTATATGTCAAAGGTATTGAATCGAGAAGTTCTACATGATGAGAAAAGTAGATAATTTAATGTCTTAAATATCGGAACTCGTGTTTTGTTATACAACATCACATACAAATTTCCCTTGCATTAACGAATGTATTCAACTCGAGTTTTACACCTTATAAAATGTTGTGAAAAATTGATACATTTCTCTTTGCATTGTTATTTGCTTATTTATTCCAACCAAAAATTCTCATCATTTGCGAAGTTATTGAAACAATAAACGTGCAGCTGAAAAGATTCCTCGCCCAAACAATTTAAATATCTAATAGTTAGCGCTGCAAAGCGCGAGTAACCTGGTAGTATTGGTACTATTACGTAACAAATTCCTAAGACCCAACCACATAAAGAATATAACAAACTAAAGTTTTAAAGTATTTCAAGAACAAGGATATAAGATTTCGATCTGGTGAAAAATTTACTTTTTGTTGAGAATGACGGAAAAAAAGACATTAGTTTAATAGATTTTCACTTTGTTTCGTAATTTATATAATGGCATTTTCGTAAGAGTGTGAATCAAAGTTATAACTTACGATTGAATTGCCGAGTTTCTAAATATATTGAATCACAATTACATAAATGATTTTTTTTAAAGTATTCAATAATGAACGTGAAAATATGTTTACGCAATTTCTTTTTTTACCCTTCTTACCGAAAATGTATTTCTTATTTGATCCTGCTTCTAAGGATACATATATGATGATAATAATAGGCTCGGAAAGTAGGCATATATTGAACTTTCACATCTCTGTTTTATTGTTTAGGATGCTATGATATGCATGGTGAAGTAAGTAAATACAAAATAATCATACTTCAACTATATTTACAGTGGACTTGGCTTCTTATCATCACTAGTAACTTGAGAAATTCCATCACCTTGTGTACGAAAAACAACACAAATGATTATTTCTCGAGAAACTGCAATTAGTTGGTTTGAATCTTGATAAACGTGTTATATACACTACGTTCAGTCACTATGGAGACTAACTCCTACCATCTGATGGATCCCTGAGGGAGTAAAATGCATTGCTTTCTTGGGTGTAGAAGACACCAAGATGCCAAAACCTCGACCACCTTCTCTTAAAAACTGACAACGGGATAAGAAATTTGGTTCATCAGTCTCTTCATTGTTTTTAATCATTGATGTTTACAGTTGAAAAGTTCAATGCTTAAACTGTATTTGCAGTCATGCTAGTTCTTCAAAACCATGGAATTCTAGTCAAAAGAGATGTCTATTCTACTTGTGTACTTACCATGGGTCGACTCGGGTTATGTTTGATATACAATGGTTTAAACAGTAAAAAGAAACGGGTTAGATGGGTTGACTAGGTTCAAATCGCCCAAAGTCTAGTATAAGTTTTGTAATCAGACACATTCATTTCCATACAGATATTTTTATTAAAAAGTGTTCCGGGTCAACCCAAACAAGATCCATTTAAGACCATACCAAAAGCAATGTGTAAACTACAAATCCGTGAAGACGATGTACCTTGAATGCGTCCTCATCAGTTCTGTCATCCCCAATATAGATAGGGAGCACATCATCACTGTTACTTAACCCTACAAAGGCAACATCAGATTCAATTCTAGTTTCGTATTATGGGTGTGATTAATAAAAAAAAAAAGAACGGAACAAATTTACTAACCAAGTGAATCAAGCAAGAACTCAACAGCCTTTCCCTTGTCCCACTTAAGCACAGGGAGAACCTCTAAAACCTGAAAATGTGGTTAACCAAACAGGCATTAAGTGAAAAGAAATATTGATCTAGAGGAATAGGTAAAGTTGACAAAACACGTGAATTTGTAACATAACCAAAAACGACCATTCACAAGTAAATGGGTGGTCGATGTTTTCATTTCAAGAACTAAAAGGCAAGGTTTTGTACCTTTCGCCCATGCGTTAATCGCAAACATGGATAGTGTTTCAAAATGTCTTGGACAGCTTGCGCAACGGTTTGCCAACTCTATAAGTATGAAAGATAAAGAGTAAAATAACGTTATCGATAACCAAACAGATTACTATCAGAAACGAAATGTTTAAGTGCTACCTTTTCATCTACATTGCGGTAGTGTACAGAGAGACAGAACTTGTTGTTCTCGACTTTTGCTCCTTTTATATCTTTTGTTATTTCAACAAGGGATGTAAAAACCTGATATAAAAGCATAAAAACTGTAGAAATCACCCAACACGTGAGTGTATACATACTTTTATAACTAGCGTGAAAGTTTGATACGTTACCTCATTGATCAACGGCAGAAATTCACTAGCAGGCTGGAACAGGTTACCTTCTTCACCCTATGAAGCAAAATACAATGAATTGCATGACCCAAATATGTGAGTATAAATTAATTTCACCCACTTTATTTAACAACGGGTCAAACTGGGTAAAACGCTTTAACTCCAACGGATCAAATCAGCCATATTTATAAACTTAGCCCAAACTGAAACACGTTGAACAGTTCAATCGCATTTTAAAGTCGGACAAAGTAGTATTTGAATGTCTTCAACCTCCTAATAATTCATTCAAAGAAATTGTATAAAGTTTTAATATTTATAAACTTAGCGGGTCAATTTAACACGACGTGCCCCGTTTTGACATTTTACCCACCCATTCGCCACCTTTAATTAATATGCACGGTTCTTTATGCATGATTTCTAAAAGTTGCTACCTCCTTGCCACTGAATCTAGCAGGACTCATGATGTCCATCCCATGACTACCAGCGTAATAGAGTTCCTGCAACCCTACAAACTCGTGCACCTGAAATTTGATAACGATGACTGATATAAAGAACACACCCCACATTAATAATGTAAATTCTTTAAAAAAGAACCTGGTCACGGCTTCTGCCACTGATGATTGCTGTTGGGATATATTTCGCCACATTTTTCACAGAAGCACGCATCTGAAATTTACCACTTGTTAGTGAAATTATTGGTTGTGGGAGGGATTCAAGATTCACAAGACTATATAGGTAATCCTTACAGCATCAGTCATGAAGGCGTGATCAGGGTTGTCGACAATTGGGGATAGAGTTCCATCATAATCAAGAAAACAATGCCATTCTCTTTCCCTTTGTATTATTCATGATATGCTCAAAAGAGGTAAGGGCGGATGGATACTTGACCTGCAAACCAAACCGAGACAGTTGAGACTAAAGGTGGCAGTTTTGACCCATTTACTAAGGGAACGGGTCAAATGGGTTGAAAATCACCAATAATCTATTTTTAAATCCTCCAAAATTATTTTCTGTAGAGATTTCAATCGTATCTTAATAATTTTTTTTTAGATGAAAATGTATAAAAAGTGTTTTCCATGTCAACCCAACCCGACCAGGATTAAAAGTTGACACCTTTCAACCCGGACATGTTTTCACCCTTAACCCAACATGCACATCTTTCAACCTCCAGTGTAGAGTGTTATATCAAACTTGAAAGTTAAACAAGAGCAAGAGGAGTGTGAACGTATTAGGAGTATACCATCCAATTGCAATAAGCAACAGCCACATCATTTGATGACAAATCAGTTCCATAATCATTTGATGGTTTTCTGCGTGTGGGAGATGAGGATTTCATTGCATCCAACCAAGAAGTCGAACAAAAATCATAAAGTCCAGGAGGAGAGAAGACTGCTCCAGAAGAGTATGAGTATGATAATGGTAGCAGAGCGTCATCAATAAGTCCTAATTTTGGTTTGTTCATGGGTGTGGTTTCGGTTAGTATAGCTCCGCAACTGTGATTAGATTTAGCTCCATCAGGACCACAACTGTCGATTAAATAAATATATTTAATTAGTTGATAAAGAACAGCAAAAACTCACAACGGTAATGCTATTACTTGCTTTTAATATTTTGAGGTCGTTAAAAACGACAATTTAAAATCATAAAAGGCGTCGAATAGATACAAACCTCAGTCTTTATTATGCATCTTAGGTTCCTTTCGGAAACTGCTTGTCTTGATGAAGTTCGGACAAACAACTACAACATAAAAAGATCAAATATCAAGAAACAGTAAAATTATAAAAGGCATCGAACAGCTGCAACACTATAAAAACGCTCTTATATACACCATAAAAGATCACATTGAACAAAAGACCTATTGAGATAGCAAACACAACGATAATATGTGCTTCCAGACATTACAAAAGGATTTCAACGACTTCTTTGTCAGTGTGTTTATTACGTGTAGATAAACAGCATTTAAACAAAAAAGCGGATTGGTAACAATTACATGGAAGAGAGAAACTTGGCAAATAATTGAAAATTTTGAAATCCACATGGTGGGGATATAAGAACGAACAATAGCATATGGAGCCACATAGTATGGTCCTATCCAAGTATGGGAACCATTAGGGACCCAAGACAAAACACATGAAAACAAACTACTTCGATAATGAAATGAATTTGTTGACAAGTCCCGGTACTCAGTATTTGTAATCCATGAAACACGCAATATATTATTGACAGTTATTGACAGAGCACAGAGCGCTGAGGTATCGTTGTTTAGTTGAAAACTCGTGTGGCCATTAACGTTTGTTTCTATCTCAAGATTTCTAATATTGAAGTTGTTATGTACTTAATATAGTGATACCCTTCACATCTTATTGACATAATTTACCTTCTAAAAGGTAGAAATGAAATTATCATATCTAGAGCAAGGCATATATACAAACTCGCGTCTCTCGCGCTAAAAGGTAACGACCAGCCCAGTGTATAGAAATAAACGTAAAAGAAATACCCGAGCACCCTTGTTTTCTTTAATGACGACGTTTGTGATTTGTCTTCCACATATTGGCCAACGGACAGATGGTTGGGCCTAGGGGTGCCAGGGTTGCTTCTACCTTTTCCTTTACAGGTTAGACACATGTTTATCAAAACGTAAAATTTGCAGATAAAGGGAAAAACATATGTAATAATATATACTTTCTTTTATCAATCTGCATTAAATGCAATTTTCATTTTAATAAAAAAACATCAGATTTTCCTAGTAGCAGGCACATAGATTCTAATACGAGAAGCGAGTATATTCGACAATATTCATAAAGACAACAAACTCATGGAGACATAAATTCTTGATAACAAAATGGTCCAAACACAATAAAATTGTGACAAATTACAAAAGCTCCAATAAAACACATAAAAGTATAAACCAAGTGAGACAAATTAGGTCAAATACATACATAAAATACAAAAGCAAAAGTTAAAAATCTGCACTATATGATAAAAATAAAAGATTAAATTAATACCAACTTGTATAAAAACAAAATAATATTATAAAAACATTATTAAAAAAAAAGGAAGTTAAATCAATGTTACCAAGACATAAATCTGGTAAAGAAGCAGCTCAATGTCAATCAAATTTATTACAAACACTTGAGCAAAAAAGAAGATTTAAAAAATTTAAATTTAAATTTAAATTATAAAATGATATAAAAAGATTCGACATTACCTTTAGGAGGGAGATAAATGAAGCCCTAAAATACTGGATAGATGATACACAGATAGATATAGATACAGAAAACGTATACGTATAATACTCAGTAGTAATAGGATAATAAGAAGAGAACTGTTGGTATAAAATTATGTGTGTTTTGTTTTTTTTTCAAAAATAGTAAAAGTGCATGTTCATGTTGAATCTTTAAAATTGCATGCCTAAGAGTAATGTTTCTTCTAATATTTTTTTTTTCTTAATTTATTTATATATTTATTTATTTTTTGAGATGGTATATTGTAACTTGCTTGAGTCCTTGTTTATTGAAATTGAAAATTATATGTTTTTTTTAGCTTTTGAGGTCTTATAACATTAGCTAAGGAAGAAAAACACTTTGGGAGATGAATGTAATAATCAAAAGCTTTGGGGTTTGGATTAGTGGATGATAAAAGTAGCAATGGTGACAACTTGGTTTATTTAGAAAAAGTACAAGACACTACTTAATTTAGTTAATTGAATGCGAGACCGGCCTCCTAATTCATCTTCGTTATGAAAAATAGAACTTTTGTGAGGTGTGAAGCAATAACAGTCTGAACTAGTTTTGTGTAATGAGAAAAAAAAGTGCATGAGACCGTTTGTGCTAGGCTCGTGTGTTTCGTTGGCTTGTTGAAAAGGTGTCGACCCCGTTACTTGGCACCATATGCGCTAAATGTTAGCCAATGTGGCACGGTCTGGTATGTAAGAAGAGCCAATGAAGACGTTGACAAGTTTATCGTGGAGAAAACCTAAATCGTCTCCTTGTACATAATGATTTGTTTTGTATATGTAGCTAGCGAAATAGATAATAACGTAGACGGTGTCTTGACACTGTTTGCAGCCCGCAATCAATGTTCTTGACTGCTACTCTTTTGAGGCTATAAACTCAAGGATAGTGTTGTTCGCGGCCTATCCGTTGGATATGTAAATGTAACATCCCAAAGTTTTGTAAATGGTTATATTTGTAATAAAATTTGGTGTAAAGGACCATAAGTGTAAAAGTTTCAAACTTGGGGTTAAGTTTGGAAATATATATATATATATATATATATATATATATATATATATATATATATATATATATATATATATATATATATATATTATATATATATATATATATATATATATATATATATATATATATATATATATATATATATATATGAGTTAGTGGAGAAATGCAAATTTTATGCATTTTGTGTGTGTTACGGAGAAAACAAGAGAAGAGAGAGAGTTTGGAGCAAAGTGATTTCTTTACCGAAAATTAAGCGTACTGAACTCATTAGTGGTCCATTTTTAAACCGAAATTACCATTGCACTCCTGGGAGCATAAGGATCATTTTGGCATAGGCTGAAGTTGATTTCGTGGTGATTTGTTTCTGGTCGTACCGAAACCTGGCTCGAAAAAGTAAGGTATAACTTATAACTTGTGCATTTTATGGTTTTGCTAGTCTCGTGGAGTTGATTAGAATAAGTTTTACCTAGTTTTATTAAGTTTGTAAAACCTGCAAGTTTGGGTGTTGGTTGGGTTGGAGAAGAAGTTGTGTTGCGCTGAATTTTGGTATGCAGAAGCTCCAACCGGCGGTCGGGGTTGTCTAACCGACGGTTGGAAGGTGTTACGCAGGTTTTTGCTCATTAAATGTTGTTACACAAGTTGTTACGCAGGTTGTTAGTGTTGCGCCAATTTTAGGGTGTTGCACTAGTTGTAAGTGTTACGTTGGAGTCTTGCGCAAGTTTTGTTTGATGTTGCGCTGGTTACGTAACAGAGACCCAACCGGCGACTGAGTTGTCCCAACCGAAGGTTGAGAGGTCGGATGGAAAAAAAATTTAGTTACTGTTAAGCTAGTAAGCGTTGATTGTTGTCGGATATTACGGTCTTATTAACAAGTATTTTATGATCAGGTTGATCGTGTTTGTATCGCTAGGGCGATTGCTTTTACCGAAGACTAAGGTGAGTACAATATTGTTTTAAAAACCGAGCATTAAGACAAAGGATGTTTTAAAGATGAGATAACGTTTTAAAAGATGTAAAAACGTTTTGGAAAGATGTAAAGATGTTTTGAAAGATGTAAAAACGTTTTGAAATATGTAAAAACGTTTTGAAATATGTAAAGACGTATGATCGATTTAAGATGAATCATTTTAATACGATAATGTAATCGTACTTTGATCGAGTAGTAGTAGCTACCCATGTTTTACTTGTGTATATTATGATGATATACACTTGTATTATTCATTATTATTGTTGTACATTGAGATGACGTACATATTTGATTGTGGACTTATAGTTTTGTCTTAGCAATTACTTATTGTTATTCGTTTAATGCATTATATGTAGTATGGCATAGTTTTGCATAAGAGGCATGGGTTACGGGTGGTAGGTAGCTGCTCGTAGATAGATTGACCTAGTTTGACTGACTAGGTGGAAAAGTGCTAACCTTGGAAAGATGGTTACGGGGAATTCTAGACCTCTCTTGTAACATGCGGTATTGAGACGTGATCTCATACTGGAGTGAAATGGTTGGGGTTTTTGGTAAAACCGGACCATTCATTTTCCACATTGAATCAATCTTATGAATTAAAACTTCGATATCCTTTTCTTTTGAATGTAATTTATTTTGAAGAAATGATATCTTAGCAATGGATTGTTTATTCGAGGAGAAAGATTCCAATGAATATTTGTCATTTGAAGTTGAAGATTTATCAAGGGAAGACTTTTCAAAAGATGCAAGTTTCTCTAAAAAGTTACGTTTTTCATTCTCAAAATAGTTAGTTCGACATTCCAACTCTTGCTTAAGTGCCGAAAATTGTTTTTCTAAAATAAGAGTTGGAACATATACTTTTTGAAAGACAACTTGTTTCAAAACAGCATCGGAATGAAGTTCCTTTTCGCTATAACTTGGAAAGTAATCATCCGAAAGAGGAATTTTCCTAGTTTTATAACTCTCATTTAACGATTTGTAATCAAAAGATACTTGCGTTTTATTAAAAAATGGTCGTTTTGCATCCTCTTGTTCTTCATTTTCTTTGGATGATCTAATGAAAGACATTGTAACATTTTCTTTTCCCAAATATTTTGTGTCGTAAAGACCGGGAGCATGATACATAGCTTTCTTTAGATATTTTGGATTATCATGACCCAAACCTTCTTGTGGATTGAAAGATCGAAACTCTTTTGGTTTGTTTGGAAAAATGAGTTGATTCGTTTGTTCTCTCAAACAATTTGGCTTTGAAATTTCATTTCGATTTTCAACTTCAAGTGCTTGTGATTTTAAAGAGTGAATTTCCGTTTGATAATCTTCAATTTGTTTTCTTAAAAGCATAAGATTATCGTTAGCACTTAGTCGCTCATTTCTTTGAGTATTTAACTCGTTGATTAACTCCATGCTATTAATTCTTTCATCCATTCGTTCTTTCTTAAGATTCTCGAGTTCCTTTAAAACACTGTGATTATATTTCCTCTTATCAAACATAATGGGTTTTGATTGTTTTTGAAGTGTATTGATTAACTCTAGTTTTTCATTAAGTTCATTTGTAAGAAGTTGAAGTTGAATCACACTTTGATCATATTTCCCCTTCCAAGAAGTTGCTAACTCTTTAAACTCTTCGAGTTTGGAATTGGTAAGGTTTAAAGTTTTAATTTGAGATGTGAAAACTTGAGTTTCATTTGAAAGCTTAAAATTCTCATTTAAAAGATTAGCTTTTTCGTTTGAAAACCGTAAAACCAATTCGGTGTTAGTTTGCAACTTCTTTTCCAACTCAATGATCTTATTATCAAGGGTAGATCGAGATAAAGAATGTACCTCTGCGACGTTGACATACGATAACTTCGATAAAAATTCTCGTGCACGTGTAGCAACCTTTCGGTTTCGATCTAATCTTTCATGACCGTTCCAATTATCAGGAGACAGTCTTTTCCCCGTGTCGTCACACAATTTCTCCAGTTCCTCTAATTTTGTCCAAGCTTGGTCCGGATGACAATAAAATGTAAGCTCGTCATCGTTATCGATTGTGAGATCCACAATATTTCCGGTAAAATCTTTCTTCATAATGCAAATTTGATGGCGAAAATCCCTTAAAAGTTGAAGAAAAATATCTCAATGTTGAAAATTTGACGACAAATCCGGATAATCTTCACCCGTGGTATCTCTCGCTTGCACAATATTTTCCCGAAACTTGTTGAACCAATCTAGTACAATAACACCGTTGAATACGCTTTTCAATTTCGATTCCGGAAATATATATCTCGGATTTTTCTGATGGTTGAATCTCGTCAAAAATCGTCGCGTAAGCTTAACCGGTATCCGAAAACTGTCGGGAAAAATAAAAATCGCTCTCTTTAGAAAAGTTCTTATTTTTTAATTTCGTCTCTAACGTGAAAACGTGGAATCGCGAAACTTCACTTTTTTTTTTTTTTTTTAACGGGGCGACTTGTGAACTAGGTGGGGCGAATCGGGGAAACCGGATAACTAATCGGGGCCAAAATGACTGGGTGTCCGGGATGAGCTATTCCTGTCCGAGTCATCTAACCTGTTCGTCTAACCAGTTCGTCTAGGGGTGTTTTACGTTCGAATGACCACGTAACCAATTTACTTAACCTAATTCCGTCTAAACCTGTTCGTGTATGATGCTTGTGGGATCGAATGAGTATGTTCGTGTAGGTAGAAAAGAATACGTGTGGGACTTTAACAAAACCCTAAACCCTAGCCAGCAAAACTCTAAAATCCTAGCCGTGTAGGTACAAACCCTAATCGTTCAAAAACTTATGCGTTCAAAACCGAGTCGCCACAACCTATTCGTGTGAGTTGTAGATGTATTCGTTGAATTCGGTTCGTGTGGGTTGATTAGGAATTCAAATGAACACTTGATGCTTTTAACCGCGATGGAAAACCCTAGATCATTGCAACCTATTCTTGTGAGTTCTGTTCGTGCCTGGTGATTATGGATTCGAATGAAAACCCTAGCCGTTACTTAAACCTAGTCGTGTAAACTTTGTTCGTGTTCTGAAACCCTAGCTGTCACTTCAACTCATTCGCTTGAGTTGTATATGTATTCGTTGAGGGCTGTTCGTGTAGGATGAATTTTGGGTCTAATGAACACTTAAACAATAAACAGCGAGATTAGGGTTTTGTGAAGGCCTGTTCGTCTACGTTGGAGTTGGATTCGAGCAGAGGAGTTCCTCCCTATTGAATATTGAGTTGTGTGACTACTTGGTGAAAACAAGGATCAAAGTTACACACGTAATCATAGACAAACTTTGTATACTCTTTGTTTGGAAGTCTCGGGATCTTTGTTTTCAAAAACTGATCGTGATCGTTTTATACTCTTTGTAAAAGTTTCTGTTCATATAGTAGTTCGACTGATCTGTTCGAATAAGACTGAAATGAGTTCGTGTATGAACAAATATAGTTCTTGTATATGAGTTCGTGTATGAACAAATACAATTCGTGTGTATGAGTTCGTGTATGCAAAACTACAATTCGTGTGAAGACTTGGTCAAATTCCTCACGTTTTCGAGATAGTTATATAACTTATCCTAGTCTAATTGCAATGTTATTAGACTGATTAAACACCTTACACGAATATATATGATATTCGTGTATGTTGAAGATGTAGTCTAATGGTACACGAATAGACTATTAGACTAGAAATCCTTCTTACAAGGATACAAACTGTATTCATGTATGTTGAAAATGCAGTCTAGTGGTCTATTTCCAGTCTAATGAACGAGTACTTTTGAGAGTATCCCGCTCTGATACCAATTGTAGGTTCTGATCAGTTTAGAGAGAGAGAGTATTCTAGAGAGAGAAAGTATGATTTAACAATTGAGCACAATCTCTTAACATTACACATACCCCACACTCCTATTTATAGGAGTGTGGGGCTTTACAAAGACTTCCCACATATTACAATTAAGTCCCTAACAACGACTACAAATACAAAGTTATGAATATTCTATTCCTAACAAGTCAGCCGTTAAGTCATCTCACATGAGTGACATGTGAGGGCAAATTTGTCCTTTTGCCTATCATCTTCCCCATTTTTATTCCAAAAATCCCAAAACACCAAATTAAATACAATATATAGATTCTTTACAAATTACAACATAAATGTTCAATTAAAACAGAAATGGTAAATATTGTATCAATTGTCTCATCAACAACATGCACATGGACCCTATACCTGCACCAACGAAAACAAACATTACAAAAGGCAGGAATTGGGTAGGTTAATACCATAGTCCCCACATAAAAACAACTCAAAACAACAACCTTATCATATGGTACTTGCAAAAGTCATTGCAAAGATCACAAAAAAACAAACCATCCTTTACAACTAACTCTTTGTTGCACTCTCCACAACTCTTGTAGCACCAACCCGATTGAGTATATAGACGATCAACTTTTGCCAAAACAGTGAAAACATGTCTTGTAGGCCAACGGTCAACGCCATGCCAACCAACTTGCCAATACTAATTTGCATAGCTGCCAAAGCCTGGATCATTTTTTAAGAGGAATACAAAGCCGTTATTTATAGGTCATGGGGCAACTAAAGAGTTATGACATAGTAAAACTCTCCATTATGGTAATTAAAACAAATATTAAAAGATGGGGCAACTAAAGAGTTAGGAGTTTAACATTGGGCAACTAAACAATTAGGACATAATAAAACTCTGCATTATGGTAATTAAAACATAGGAAAACTAAAGAGTTAGGAGTTTCAAATGCGTAATTAAAACATAGGGCAACTAAAGAGTTAGGAGTTTCAAATATACACCATTCCACTATTTGGGATAACTCACACCTTAAATGGTTGACGACCTTAGATTATAAGTAATAGTAAACTAAAGAGTTAGGAGTTTAAGATGGGGCAACTAAAGAGTTAGGAGTTTAACATGGGGCAATTAAAGAGTTATAACATAATAAAACTCTCCATTATGGTAATTAAAACATAGGGCAACTAAAGAGTTAGAAATTTCAAATGCGTAATTAAAACATAGGGCAACTAAAGAGTTAGAAGTTTCAAATGCACACCATTCCACTATTTGGGATAACTCACACCTTAGATGGTTGACGACCTTAGATTATAAGTAATAGTAGATTTTGACAATGTTTTAGACCTTTAACTTTTTAATCAATTATCATTTGAAGCCCTAAATTTTCAACAATTATACTTTTAATCCTTTTGACTTGAATGACCAAAACATTTACGAACACTTAAGATATCAATTTAACAAAAGTTTAGAAATTAAAATGATAAATCTTTGATATTCTATAAACAATTTAACAAAAGTTAAGAAATTAAAATGATAAATGTGACAACCGTCAAAAATTCAGGTGATTTTCCAATTACTTAATCGGTTCGAATCTCCAGTTACTCTTTTATAGTGTTCATAATTCTCTAGCTCGTACATATCGTGTCCTTATCTTGTCGGAACCAGTGTCGGAATAACTCCCAGAATCAATTATATAAGTCCTAATACCAAGAAAACACCTAATGAACTTTCCTAAGTTCATAACGTATCATAATTAAGAAATTTCAGTTAACAAAAAGGTCCAACGAAGCAAAAACGTAAAAACAAAAATCAGATAAAATCTGATTTTATGGCACGGTGCGCAGCACCTAGTGCTTGGTGCGCAACACCTAGTGCTTGGTGCGCAGCACCTAGTGCTTGGTGCGCAGCACCTGTTGCCAGATTTCAAAAACTTTACATTTTTGGTCCTTGCCTCGTTTTTATAACAAACCAACCAATCAATCTCGATCATTATCACTCATTTACTGATTTTGCAGTAACCCAAACCCCTCCCATTATTACTCTCTATTTCCCTTTTCATTTCTCTTTTCTTTAATCCAAAAACACACACACAAAACACATAGTTTCCACTTTCTCTCTATTTCTCTCAAGAACACCATCAAATCCAGAGATTTACAGCCACTAAATCCACATAAATCCACCATCAAAATTGTTCAATCATCAAAGCAAACAAGGAGGAGCAAAGTATTTTCGGTTTCAAGCTTTTTCTACCGATTTTAGAGCTCAAATCACCTCTAAAACATCATCATTCATTTTCATCCGGTAGAAATCTTTCTCCTACCTTTATTTACTGTTTTTACAAGTTGCATGTAAGATCTAAACCATATAATGAGTTTTTATAAAGATTTATAACTCTTTTTATACAAAAACGATTTTTAACTAAATGATACTTAGATCTATGTCTTTGTGGTTAAAAGTTGTTTAGAAACTGTAAAAATACCATATTATGAAGTATCTACTGATTGCATGTCGAAATCTATGGGTAACAAAACGTTTTTGACAAGAAAAACACAAAACGGGAGAAGACAGCAAGGAGGTGCGCCGCGCCCCATGGTAGGTGCTGCGCACCGGGCTGCTGTCTTTCCCGAAAATCGTCGTTTTGACCGTTTGAAACTTATGTACGCGTTCTGGCTTTTTAGTGAACAATATTATGAAACTGAGATGATTAAAATAATAACAATGGTGACTTGTATTGAGCTCTTTGGACTTATTTATATAAGATTATGTGTTATATGTGTTTTGTGAGCGGGAAATGACTTTAGGTTTTGGACGCGAAATTTGGGCGCGAAAGCTCTGCCCAAATTTCGTTAGAAAACTTAAATAACTTCAGCGACCAAAACATGTCTATCATATAAATAAATAACATCAACTATGGACTATTCGGACTAAAAACAACGTTAACCGTTTTGGACCAATTTTGGAACAATATTGACCTTAACACTTAATTTTAAACAAAAGTTACCGAATCTATTATATAAAGTAACCTAATGAGATAATAACTTTTGGACAATCTTGGTATCCTTAGGCATCCCGTGATTCCCGTCTCCTTTTCCGACCGAATTCCGAGTTCTCGTTTCTCCGCAAACCGTGAGTTACAACCCCACTTTGTTTTACTTTTGTACTTTTAAACATTATTCGGGGGAAACATAAGATGTTATGCTTGTAACTTTAAAAGTATTTGCGAATTATTTGAAACTATTGGAAACATGGTACTTTTGATACTTTATTGAAACTTTTGGAAACTTGTGTGAAACTTTGGAAACTTGAAACATTTTATACTTATGAAACTCGTAAACTCTTTGGAAACTTGTACGAAACTTTACTGAAACTCTTATGAAACTTTGAACTTTGGGAAACTTGGAAACTTGTGAAACTATTATGCGTATATGTGTTGATGCCTTAGCAGGTTAACTAAATTTAGGATACTTGTTAGCGACCAATCCTTGATGAAAATATAAACCCGTAAGAACTTACTGCTACTTTTGGAAACTTTGTTCAATTGCCTGTTTTGGTTCAGGAAACTTTATACACTATTAGCAATAGCTGTTAGTTATATGGGTATCGATACTTAGGAGCGGTCACTCCTTACTCAGGGTTAGCGACCCAAGTACATATTACTAAGTTCAGATGTACACTCAATTAAACATTTTTGGGCTAGTTCAGGACCACACAATCGGTTTAGTGTATACTTACTATTTATATTATGCCAAGCGATTGATACGAGTTACTATTTAGTTAAACACATACTCCCTACGTATATACCTTTTAGCGCTTGGATTCCGCTGCAACTTTACTTATACGAGTTTTATTTGTTTTACTTACGTGTGTACAAACCTTTTTACTATTTACATGTACGTTCTAACGTCACTCCGTCTCTTTTACTTGACGTCACTAATTTCTTGTACTTTCTATTTTTGGAAACTTTTCTCGAAACTCTAAACTGTATCTCACTCACTACTTTATGTAGTTGACACTTTATCTTATGTTTCAGGAAATTAATGTAAGTGTACGGAATGCATGGCAAGGAAGGGTCAATATGGTTACGTGAGGCGCAAAGTGGGAAAAGACCTTTCTAATTTTGGGAATTTTATTTTGAAACATCGTACTTGTACTTTATTTTAAACTTATGAACTGCTTGGTTGTTGAAACTTGAACGATTTTATTTTTATTGAAATGACTTGAATCGTTTATATTTGCTTATGACCGTGTAATGATATTCCAGCTCTCACATTCCGTGTTTCCGCTTTAGCGGGGTGTGACAGACTTGGTATCAGAGCACACGTTGTAGTGAAGACGGTTTTAGAAATTTCCAAAAAGTTTTTGAAACCAAACTATAACCAAGGCTTTTCGGAAAATCATTATGGGTTCAAAACTTTAGAGAATTAATTTTGCGATTGCATGATTATTTTTAACTACGCATGGCCTGATCACCCCTGCCTAGTTCAAAACGACTTATGCAAGAACGCAACATAATTACTAATGTTAAACGGTTTTGAGTCAGAAAAATTCCCGGTCTTACTATTCCCAACCTCACGTGATCGATCCTTACCTGCACTTCCTTACATATTTCCTTTAACATTGTCTTGTTCATGTACTTATGAAACTCTTTACGTCGCAGATCCGTCATGTCTCAGTCATCTCGTTCACGATCTCAGTCACGATCCCTCTCGCGAGCCGCTTTCCCACCGAACGAACCTTCCGAGGGCCACACGGCATCTGATAGTCAGCGTCACCAGACGACTGACCCAACAGAGGACACATCGATGACGATCAGTAGCAGCCACGGATCCAGCCCAAGATCTGTGCTTCCACCCCCTCTACCAGAGCCCGTCACTGTACCACCGCAGCCTCAAGGGCTCCGCGCTAGGTTGACAGCAGCCGGGTCTGTTTCGACCCGCACCTCCTCAGTCCTTTGTGGAACCTTACGACCCCGCGCTGCGTACTCCGGTAATGGAACGCTATGCGTGGGAACGTCAGTTCCTTGAGGAGCGGCGACGTGCTCAGGAGGCCGGAACCTCCCTACCTATGATGCCACCTACTCTCCAGTCACCCCCACCGGCCGCATTCCTGCACCTGAACCGCGAGGTTCGGGCACTCGAAGAGGAGAACCAACAACAGGGACTCCTCATCAGCGAGGTCACCGACGCGGCGCACCACTTGTCCGAGCAGGCACTGCGAGTTATCGCCTCGACACGAGCCATGGCACGAACCGTGCAGCGTCTCGTAGGGGCGTGTGTGGTAATGGGAACCTTGATTGTGGTCATGATGGCAAAGATGCTCCTAGAGAAACGCCACTAGCTTTCTCCTTCTATTTATAGTACTGTAGGCTGAGTTGTAATTTTCAAATGTACACAGCTTCGAGCCATTTTCTCTATTTCCATGTTGTATTGTACTGTACTTCTTCTATTTCGAACCTTGTACCCAACTTATTATTATCTTAATGAATGAAGTTCCATTTATTACTATCTATTATTGCCTTGCCTTGTGAATCTTGTACTGTGTTGAATCATTTCCTTACGTATGAATCCGTATCGTGTGAACCTCTTGAAAACTTGTCGTGCGTGTACTATCTGTTCTATTACATTACTCTTGCGTGATTGTTAACTTCTTCATTAGATTATATTCTTATCGTATCCCATTCGTGCGTCTAAACTAGTTTTCATTTCTCCGTTGTAGAATTATGCCTCTCGACAGAAGCGATGCTGACCGAATAGCTGAACAGGTCGCTATACATCTGACTGCAGCAATCCCTGACCTTATCGCCAGGGTCATCGCAGGAATCAACGGAAAATTTTCCAGAAATGAGGAACCCCTTCCCTTTTCCGCCTCAGTTAAACAGGAGGATGGTGAAAGCTCCCGAAGCGGCAACCTCCTTCTCCCCCCAGCAACCGTCAATCGAAAGGGTAACAGGAAACGGAAGGCTAGTCACCAGCCAATAAGGATCAACCGCGACAAAAGACCCGCCACCCGACCCCGAGGTTACGCTGGACTGCACCCCAAGTGCGGCAAGTGATACCTGCACCACGTTGGGATCTGCCCAGCGTGCTATTCATGCAACAAAACCGGGCACCTCTTCCGACTTTGTCGCAATTATGCTATTAGGCAAGGGAGGAGGTGGATTACTCCTAAGTTCGGGGGCAACGAACACCCCCGTGTTAACTGCCCCATATACAAAGTAGCAGAAGCCTTCAGTGCTCTCACCATCACCGCCAAGGAATCAAGGCAGGATTCGGGCCCCTCAGGTAAACTCTCCCATAAACAACCAAACTGTCGATGTACTATTCAATTCAGGAACTTGAAAGAAGCTTTGTGTCCTTAGAATTTAGACCCCTCCTTAACTTAGGATATAAGGTTCTTAAGGATAGCTTCACCATAGAGTACGCTAACGGTCAGGAGTTCGAAGCTAGGGATATAATCATAGGATGTTCCATATGCATGTCCGATAAAACTTTCCCTATTGATTTAATCCCGATCGAGCTGAAAACCTTCGATGTCATTGTCGGAATGGACTGGCTCTCTCGTTTCCGAGCTGAAATTATCTGTTTTGACAAACTCATTCGCACCCCCCTTTCTGACGCTGAAACTTTAGTTGTTCAAGGAGACAAACCCGGACGATCACTCCGTCTCGTGTCGTCCATAAAAATGCGTAAGTACCTCGAGAAGGACTGTGACGCGTTCCTTGCTCACGTTGTTGAACGTAAACCCAAGGAGATCCGTATTCAAGATATTTCAGTAATCAAGGATCACCCTGAAGTCTTTCCCGAAGATTTTCCTGGACTACCTCCGCAACAAGTGGAATTCCGGATAGACCTCATTCCTGGTGCAGCACCGGTCGCTAGGACACCGTACCGTCTAGCCCCACCGGAAATGCAAGAGCTGTCTAAACAGCTTCAGGAACTTTTGGATCATGGTCTTATTCGTCCCAGCTCGTCCCCCTGGGGAGCCCCTATACTCTTCATTAAAAAGAAAGACGGATCCTTTCGTATGTGCATCGACTACCGCTAATTGAACAAGCTGACCGTCAAGAACCGATACCCACTCCCGCGGATCGACGACCTTTTCGACCAGTTGCAGGGTGCAACTTATTTCTCGAAAATTGACCTCCGATCGGGGTATCATCAGGTTCGTGTCAACGATGTCGACATTCCGAAAACCGCTTTTCGTACCCGTTACGGTCATTACGAATTCCTTGTCATGCCATTCGGTCTAACCAACGCACCATCAGTGTTCATGGACTTGATGAACAGGGTGTGTAGACCTTACCTGGACAAATTCGTGATCGTGTTCATTGACGACATTCTTATCTACTCGAGAAACAAGGAGGATCACGCGAAACACTTGAGTCTCATCTTAGAACTCCTCCGAGAACAGCAACTGTACGCCAAATTCTCTAAGTGTGAATTTTGGCTTCGGGAAGTACATTTCCTTGGTCATGTGGTCAACCAAGATGGGATCCATGTGGATCCGGCTAAGATAGAAGCGATCGAGAAATGGCAAGCAACGACGACTCCTACGGAAATTCGCCAATTCCTAGGGTTGGCCGGCTACTATCGAAGGTTCATCGAAAATTTCTCGAAGATTGCTAAGCCACTCACCGAGCTCACTCAGAAGGATAAGGATTTTGTTTGGGGTACGAAGCAAGAGGAATCCTTCCAGAAACTCAAGCACCAGCTTTGTCACGCACCGATTTTGTCGTTACCAGAGGGTACGAATAACTTCGTTGTATTCTGCGATGCATCCCATCAAGGACTTGGGTGTGTCCTTATGCAGAAAGACAAAGTCATCGCCTACGCTTCGAGACAACTCAAGGTTCACGAACACAATTACACTACTCACGATCTAGAGCTGGGAGCAGTCGTTTTTGCACTAAAAATCTGGAGACATTACTTGTATGGGACTAAGTGCACGGTTTTCACGGATCACAAGAGTCTTCAACACATTCTAGACCAGAAGATGCTCAACATGAGGCAGAGGAGATGGATCGAACTGCTAAGTGACTACGATTGCGAGATCAAGTACCACCCAGGTAAAGCAAACGTAGTAGCAGACGCCCTGAGTCGGAAGGAAAGGGTGAGACCATCTCGGGTTAGAGCATTAGGTATCCAGATTCAGACTAACCTTCAAACGCAAATCGCCGAGGTTCAGCGAGAAGCGTTGAAGCCCGAGAACCTAAAGGGAGAAACTTTGCACAATCAGGAGAAGGAGTTCGAACGCAAATCCGACGGGATTCACTACTTCAAGGGCCGAGCATGGATTCCGAAGTCCGAGGATCTTCACAAGTTAATTCTGGATGAAGGCCACCGTTCCCGATATTCCATTCACCCAGGATCCGACAAGTTGTACAAGGATCTTAGGGAGAATTACTGGTGGCCGGGCATGAAGAAAGATATCGCCTTGTACGTAGCCAAGTGTCTCACTTGCTCCAAGGTCAAGGCGGAATATCAGAAACCTTCAGGACTTCTGCAGCAACCGGAGATTCCTATGTGGAAGTGGGAGCAAATCTCCATGGATTTCATTACCAAGTTACCCCGGACGGCAAAGGGTAACGACACAATTTGGGTAATTGTGGACCGTTGACGAAGTCCGCTCACTTTCTGCCGGTGCGAGAAACCCACTCAATGGAGAAATTCGCGCAAATCTACATCAACGAGATCATCTCTCGCCACGGAACACCTCTCTCCATCATTTCTGACAGGGATAGTCGGTTCACGTCCCGCTTCTGGAACGCACTTCAGAAGTCTCTCGGGACGCGATTAGATCTTAGCACAGCTTACCACCCTCAGACCTACGGTCAAAGCGAGAGGACGATCCAAACGCTTGAGGATATGCTTAGAGCATGCGTAGTTGACTTTGGAGGAAGTTGGGATACTCATCTTCCATTGGTCGAGTTTTCGTACAACAACAGCTACCACGCTAGCATTAAGTGTGCCCCGTTCGAGGCCTTATATGGACGCAAGTGCCGATCGCCGCTTTGTTGGCTAGAAGCTGGTGATCGACAGCTCACAAGGCTCGACATTGTTCAAGAAACCATCTACAAGATCACCACCATCAGGGAGCGACTGAAGACGTCCCGTACTCGGCAGAAGAGCTACGCCGATAACCGAAGGAAACCCCTCGAGTTCCAGGTCGGCGATCGTGTGCTTCTTAAAGTATCGCCATGGAAAGGGGTAGTTCGCTTCGGGAAACGCGGTAAGCTAAGCCCAAGGTACACCAGACCGTTTGAAGTTATCGAGCGTATTGGTCCAGTAGCTTATCGACTCCAACTCCCGCCAGTCCTTTCAAATGTTCATAACGTGTTCCATGTCTCGCACTTGAAAAAGTGCCTATCCGATGAGACCATCGTCATCCCGCTCGACGAGGTCAAGATCGACAACAAGCTCAATTTCATCGAGGAACCGCTTGAAGTTGTAGACCGAGAGGTCAAGCAACTCAGACAAAGCCATGTTCCGATTGTCAAGGTTCGTTGGAACTCCCGACGTGGTCACGAATTCACATAGGAACGTGAAGACCAGATACGTCAAAAGTATCCTCATTTGTCCAAAGATACTTCTACCTGATGAGACGAGTCAAATTTCGGGACGAAATTTCTTTCAACCCGGGGATGATGTGACAACCGTCAAAAATTCAGGTGATTTTCCAATTACTTAATCGGTTCGAATCTCCAGTTACTCTTTTTACAGTGTTCATAATTCTCTAGCTCGTACATGTTGTGTCTTTATTTTGTCGGAACCAGTGTCGGAATAACTCCCGGAATCAATTATATAAGTCCTAATACCAAGAAAACACCTAATGAACTTTCCTAAGTTCATAACATATCATAATTAAGAACGTTCAGTTAACGAAAAGGTCCAACGAAGCAAAAACGTAAAAACAAAAATCAGATAAAATCTGATTAATGGCACGGTGCGCAGCACCTAGTGCTTGGTGCGCAGCACCTGTTGCCAGAATTCAAAAACTTTACATTTTTGGTCCTTGCATCATTTTTGTAAACCACCACCCAATCAAACTCGGGTTTTGACACTCATTTACTGCCAACATACCGTCCCAAGGCTCCTCCCATTATTACTCTCCCTTTTCTTTTTCATTTTCATTTTACTTAATTAAAAACACACACACAAAACACCTAGTTCCCCATTTTTTCTCTATTTCTCTCAAGAACACCACCAAATCCAGAGATTTACAGCCACTAAATCCACATAAATCCACCATCAAAATCGTTCAATCATCAAAGCAAACAAGGAGGAGCAAAGTATTTTCGGTTTCAAGCTTTTTCTACCGATTATAGAGCTCAAATCACCTCTAAAACATCATCCATTCATTTTCATCCGGTAGAAATCTTTCTCCTACCTTTATTTACTGTTTTTACAAGTTGCATGTAAGATCTAAACCATAAAAATGAGTTTTTATTAAGATTTATAACTCTTTTTATACAAAAACGATTTTTAACTAAATGATACTTAGATCTATGTCTTTGTGGTTAAAAGTTGTTTAGAAACTGTAAAAATACCATATTATGAAGTATCTACTGATTGCATGTCGAAATCTATGGGTAACAAAACGTTTTTGACAAGAAAAACACAAAACGGGAGAAGACAGCAAGGAGGTGCGCCGCACCCCCTGGTAGGTGCTGCGCACCGGGCTGCTGTCTTTCCCGAAAATCGTCGTTTTGACCGTTTGAAACTTATGTACGCGTTCTGGATTTTTGGTGAACAATATTATGAAACTGAGATGATTAAAATAATAACAATGGTGACTTGTATTGAGCTCTTTGGACTTATTTATATAAGATTATGTGTTATATGTGTTTTGTGAGCGGGAAATGACTTTAGGTTTTGGACGCGAAATTTGGGCGCGGAAGCTCTGCCCAAATTTCGTTAGAAAACTTAAATCACTTCAGCGACCAAAACATGTCTATCATATAAATAAATAACATCAACTATGGACTATTCAGACTAAAAATAACGCTAGCCGCTTCGGACCAATTTTGGAACAATATTGACCTTAACACTTAATTCTAAACAAAAGTTACCGAATCTATTATATAAAGTAACCTAATGAGATAATAACTTTTGGACAATCTTGGTATCCTTAGGCATCCCGTGATTCCCGGCTCCTTTTCCGACCGAATTCCGAGTTCTCGTTTCTCCGCAAACCGTGAGTTACAACCCCACTTTGTTTTACTTTTGTACTTTTAAACATTATTCGGGGGAAACATAAGATGTTATGCTTGTAACTTTAAAACTATTTGCGAATTATTTGAAACTATTGGAATCATGGTACTTTGGATACTTTATTGAAACTTTTGGAAACTTGTGTGAAACTTTGGAAACTTGAAACATTTTATACTTATGAAACTCGTAAACTCTTTGGAAACTTGTACGAAACTTTACTGAAACTCTTATGAAACTTTGAACTTTGGGAAACTTGGAAACTTGTGAAACTATTATGCGTATATGTGTTGATGCCTTAGCAGGTTAACTAAATTTAGGATACTTGTTAACGACCAATCCTTGATGAAAATATAAACCCGTAAGAACTTACTGCTACTTTTGGAAACTTTGTTCAATTGCCCGTTTTGGTTCAGGAAACTTTATACACTATTAGCAATAGCCGTTAGTTATATGGGTATCGATACTTAGGAGCGGTCACTCCTTACTCAGGGTTAGCGACCCAAGTACATATTACTAAGTTCAGATGTACACTCAATTAAACATTTTTGGGCTAGTTCAGGACCACACAATCGGTTTAGTGTATACTTACTATTTATATTATGCCAAGCGATTGATACGAGTTACTATTTAGTTAAACACATACTCCCTACGCATATACCTTTTAGCGCTTGGATTTCGCTGCAACTTTACTTATACGAGTTTTATTTGTTTTACTTACGTGTGTACAAACCTTTTTACTATTTACATGTACGTTCTAACGTCACTCCGTCTCTTTTACTTGACGTCACTAATTTCTTGTACTTTCTATTTTTGGAAACTTTTCTCGAAACTCTAAACTGTAACTCACTCACTACTTTATGTAGTTGACACTTTATCTTCTCATGAAATTAATGTAAGTGTACGGAATGCATGGCAAGGAAGGGTCAATATGGTTATGTGAGGCGCAAAGTGGGAAAAGACCTTTCTAATTTTGGGAATTTTATTTTGAAACATCATACTTGTACTTTATTTTAAACTTATGAACTGCTTGGTTGTTGAAACTTGAACGATTTTATTTTTATTGAAATGAATTGAATCGTTTATATTTGCTTATGACCGTGTAATGATATTCCAGCTCTCACATTCCGTGTTTCCGCTTTAGCGGGGTGTGACAATAAATCTTTAATATTCTATAACGGAGAGCCTTTAAATGCCATTTGGTATAATAAGAACCTTTGGATGGGTATCTCATTTGATCTTAACCATTGAATCAGATATATGACGTTATCTTTTAAAATTGATTTTTTCCATTCCTTTTTTTAACAATTCCTAGTTTGCGTTTTTAAGAGCACCCGGAGTGATAATCACGATTCTGGTGATTCTGGGATTACTTTTACTAACGTGGCAGTGAGAATCATAATTATGAGATTTTGGGTGGTATGATAATGAGGATTGTGGTGATTGTGTGAGTTGTGGGACCAAATGTTTATTTTTTTTATTAAAACATTTATATATAAGATAAATAAATAATTAAAACAATACAAATTATTAAAACTAATAATTAAAACATGTAAATAAGATAAATAAAAAACAATACAAATAATTAAAACAATACAAATTATTAAACTAAAATAAATACTAAGCTAAATCATCCCATATTTTTGTTGGATTTTTATTTTTTCCGCTTCGATCCACTCTGCTTGTGCTTGCGGCAACCCCTTTGTGCTTTGTTGAAGAAACAACATATCGTCTCTTCTTGCACTTGTGTAAGCCGCTTGTTCTTGTGCTAGGAGTGTCTCTTTCTTTTTTTGCGCGATTTCTTTTTTTGTCTTTGTAAGTTTTTTTAAGTGTGCAGCGACGAGCCCACAAAACGCCGACGACGAAGATGTTTGTGACTTATCGGATGCGTGAAATGATTCTTTTCTTTTACTACCTCTTTTTTTCCTGGAGGTCGTTCTTGTTGATCATCCGCAAAAATATCATCCGATATGTCAACGTCGTCTAGGTTGACGGTGGCGATTGGAGTATCTAATTTGGTAAATGTACGCCATCTGCTATGCTCTCTCCAGACTTCCCACGCCCCCATATGCCTAAAAGGCACACCCTCCGTCTCATAGAACATTTGACGAGCCCCCTCTATAACCTTCGAGTCGTCGGTCCCGCTACCCCGAATTCGTAAAGCCTCCGAATGGTGGCGGATAAAAGTCTTAACCGAGGCACTCATGGCCGTTAACTTGCTGTTGAGGGACTCCTTGTTTCTCTCCGCCAACTGTTGCCCCTTTGCTTGCTCGTTGTAACCCGAAACGATCTGTTTCCAAAATGTTGCGTCGGCTTGGGCGTTGCCTTTGTCGGAATCTTCAGAAACGTGGCACCACATCTTTGCCAAAAGGACCTCCTCTTTTTTGGACCATGCCACCTTTTTGCACGTCTTTTTCTTTTTGGGATTAGACGTGGATGGTCGTCGCGTTTCTTCGACCATGTCGTCGGTTTCTTGGACGTTTTCTTGAGTTTCTTGAACTCGACTTTGTGATTGATCGGTTGGAATTTGTGTTTGTTGGGGATAAAATTGGGATTGTTGGGAAAAAAAACTGTGATTGTTGTTGGGGGAAAAAAGAAGATTGCTGATGCATCAAAAGTTGTTGATGCATTGCAAATTGTTCGGGATTGAACATTGGTTGAGGTGGTTGCGCTAAATATGTGTTTAGAATTTGTTGTTGTTGTTGTTGGTTAAAGTTTGGTATTTGGGGTGAAAATAGGGCGTTTGTTGTACTGTGGTAGTTTGCGAAACCGGAGGGTGTTTGTGATTGTGGCGTCGAAGGTGTGTTTGTGTTTGTTTGGGGAGCGTTTGAAGACGATCAAGACATTTTGGTTAAGATTGGGATTATTGGTATGAGATTAAGATTATGGTATGAGATTGAGAATAAGATAGAATAAGATTGAAAGAAGGTGTGATTTTTTTGGTTAAAATGTGATTGTATTTATAGGTGAAATTTGGGAAAAAAAAAAATTCAAATTTTTATTACCAACGGTTATATTACCGTTGGTATTTGTTTTAATTTTTAATTTTTTTCTTTTATTAATTCGAATGTTGGGTAAAATAAAAAATAAAAAAATTACAATGAACCGTTGTGGTGACAACGCTCGCCCACAACGACGCTCACAACGAGTAATAACGAGTTGGGGGCTCGTTTTTGCACTCCCACAACGAGCGAGAATCCCCCCACTCCGGGTACTCTAAGTTGTCATCTGAGAAAAATTTACTTCAATGAGTAGGTATAATTTCACAAACGTAACAATATTTTTTTTATCCTACATGTTAATCATATTTTCGGTATTCTTTTATATATAAGACACGCGACTCGCTTTACATATGTAATACTATACTTAGTCATTTGTTAAACGTTTTGTAACAAATTTATATGATAAGTTTAAGCATCGTGTCAAAGTATAGTGTTAGAAAATTTGACAAAAGAATCTTAAATATTAATTTAAAAGAATATAAAATAGAATACTTATTACAGGAATTCGAATACTTTCAGATTTTTACATTTTCCCGCGCTATCACGGATCAATAAACTAGTTAGTTATAAATTAAGGGTAAAAAATATTGCTAGAAAGGTTAAGTAATAAAATAGATACTTGACTGAAAGTTAAGTGATTAAAATACTAAATGATTAAAATTTTAGACACTTTAAAATCTATCATTTTAAGGCACTTTAAAATTCCATACATTCTTATTTATATAGATCTATTTTAAAATTTTATACAAGGTCTTCAAAATTCACGGGACGACCCTTGTTGTAAATGTATTATACTATTAATAATAAAAAAAAATAAATGATATACATGTATAAACATTATATGTGTTATAGTGCAAGAAACATAGATAACGAATAAATATATTGTACTATTAATAATTAAGCATATCATTTGAAATATAGTAAAAATACAACCACAATAAAAGTAATTGTGGTTAATTACACTCTATTCCCCTTCATATATTCACGTTCGAGTTTTTGGCATGGGAGAATGGTGAAGGGCAATCTCTAACACATTCCATGTTTAGACAAGCACAAGCGTTGCAACCTTGACAGTATGGTATGCACTCCTCAACACCTTAGCATGATTTTTTAACACTTTTATCGAGTCTCGACCCTGACATTTCGGAGGTCTGGTGCGAAAAAATAAAAGAGGCCCTATAAAATTTATAATAAATACTTTTCATTAATAAACACGAGTTACATTATTATTTTCTTTAGGTTCTTCATCAGTTTTCAGGTTTTACACCTCTAAAATTCTTGTTAGATTAAACATTATCATCATTTATGGTATAATCTATGATTATTGTTTCCTCTACCTGAAATGATTCTCGATTAGCTTCAGCTGTTACCCCTTCTCGTACTTGTTTGATAATGAATTTATCGATAGCACCTCTTTGATTACGAATAAAGCGTTCTTCATTTCTTATCTTTTGCGTTTAGAAGAACCCGATTCAAATTTTCTAGTTGGAGGCATCCTTTATATAAAAAATAAATAAAAACTAAACAAGTTAACAATTATCTACTAACTAACTCTGTAACAAATAATATATATATTGTATTCTTAGACAATAGATAAACTATCAAATACGATACTTTTGGCAATATTAAAAAAAAAAATAATCAAATACGTACATGTAATTGAAATTATGTGGTTTGATTTTTTCAAAGACATAAGTAGGTTAATTTATAACTATCTAATCAATTAATCATTTTCTTCTTCCACCGATGTGAGACAAAAGTAAAAAACTAAACTCTTCTTTCTTTTGTGACTCATATGTGGGACAAAGATAATTTGTAAGTTTCTACAAAAAAAAAAGTTCTTTTTTAAATCGGGGGCCCCTAAAAATTGGAGGGCCCGTACGACCGCACGACCAGCACACCCACAAAGCCGCCACTGCTTATATCCGCCGATGTCCCCAACAACATCCCTTTAAATAGAAACAAAGTCAGTTATATATAGTTGATTGAATCAAACGATAAAGTATAATCAAAATATCAACACATATGAAGTCGTTAAATATTGTACCTGATGAAAAGAGAACAAGTACCGTGAATACAATTAAAGCTTGTGAATTCCTCATCTTTTTCCTATGATTTTCTATCTTATGCAATCATACATGTGTATTTATACACACATACATATACATTGAATGCCAAATATTCCATTATTTCTAGGGCTAATTGTTTGGAAATGTATCGAACTTTACATCCAAAACTATTGTATACATCCATCTTTAAATTGGTCTATTGTATGTATCTAACTTTCAAAAATCTCTATTGAATGTATCCAACTTTCAAAAATCTTTTATTGTATGTATTTAACAATACGTGTCATCCATATAATGTGCCACGTAAGTTGCCACATCATCGTTTTGCTAAGATTTCATTGGTTGGATATATAAAATATCAATTTTTGAAAGTTAGATACATACAATAGACCAATTTAAAGATGGATGCATACAATAGTTTTGGATGTAAAGTTCGATGCATTTCCAAACAATTAGCCCATATTTCTAAACTAAAAGCTGATGACTTGAAAATAGTATTACTATTTAACAATTGATAGAAGGGTAATCATATGTTATATACTTAGTAAATTTACATAGAATCTCGGTGTATTTTGTACCAAATAAATGTTTTTACTGTTTTAAGCTTTAAAATTACACCTACTGTCTTTTACATCAAATCATGTGACATTCAATGTTATTTTCAAACTTAAAAACTGATAATGATTAGTATATTATGATAATCATTAATAAAAATAAAGTAAAAATGCAATTACAGCTCCAGTATATTTAATCTGTTAGTAGAGGTTAATGTCCGTATGTGAAATTCAAAATTTTACACTTTAACAAATATCCTCAGTTCTGTCGGCTGTAATATGTTATAACAAATGATGCATTGAGCCCTGTCAATAAAATATTAAACCACTAAGCAAGATCACCTTGGCAACAGTAATTTCTATTCGTTCGTGCTTCACCAGCTAAGAAACCATAGTCCTGCAAAAGCATATTACTGTTAGGGACATCTCATTCTGATTCTTTTTATTTACTGAGTAGTGAGTACCGGTAATGGTCGAATTTAAAATATCAAAACATAAATCATTTCATTTCATTTATACCTGAGATGATAAACCAGCTCTTTGCCTTATAATCCCCAACATATTTTCTCCTTTTTATTCAAAACCCTAAAAAAAAAAAAATCAAATAAAAACACAAATAAACACACAATCACTACTTACAGTAATAACTTAATCGAATTTAAAATATCAAAACATAAACACAAACAAAAGAACCAAATCAATGTGACTATCCTATTTATAAGGTAGAAGAGAAAAATCGAAGATTATGTTAAAATCAAAATAGGAACTACATACCTCTAAAATGCAGACAACGTTATTACTGTATGGTATGCACTCCTCAACACCTTAGCATGGGAGAATGGTGAAGGGCAATCTCTAACACATTCCATGTTTAGACAAGCACAAGCGTTGCAACCTTGACAGTATGGTATGCACTCCTCAACACCTAAGCATGATTTTTTAACACTTTTATCGAGTCCCGACCCTGACATTTCGGAGGCCTGGTGCGAAAAAATAAAATAGGCCCTATAAAATTTATAATAAATACTTTTCATTAATAAACACGAGTTACATTATTATTTTCTTTAGGTTCTCCATCAGTTTTCAGGTTTTACACCTCTAAAATTCTTGTTAGATTAAACATTATCATCATTTATGGTATAATCTATGATTATTGTTTCCTCTACCTGAAATGATTCTCGATTAGCTTCAGCTGTTACCCCTTCTCGTACTTGTTTGATAATGAATTTATCGATAGCACCTCTTTGATTACGAATAAAGCGTTCTTCATTTCTTATCTTTTGCGTTTAGAAGAACCCGATTCAAATTTTCTAGTTGGAGGCATCCTTTATATAAAAAATAAATAAAAACTTAACAAGTTAACAATTATCTACTAACTAACTCTGTAACAAATAATATATATATTGTATTCTTAGACAATAGATAAACTATCAAATACGATACTTTTGGCAATATTAAAAAAAATAAATAATCAAATACGTACATGTAATTGAAATTATGTGGTTTGATTTTTTCAAAGGCATAGGTAGGTTAATTTATAACTATCTAATCAATTAATCATTTTCTTCTTCCACCGATGTGAGACAAAAGTAAAAAACTAAACTCTTCTTTCTTTTGTGACGCATATGTGGGACAAAGATAATTTGTAAGTTTCTACAAAAAAAAAAGTTCTTTTTTAAATCGGGGGCCCCTAAAAATTGGAGGGCCCGTACGACCGCACGACCAGCACACCCACAAAGCCGCCACTGCTTATATCCGCCGATGTCCCCAACAACATCCCTTTAAATAGAAACAAAGTCAGTTATATATAGTTGATTGAATCAAACGATAAAGTATAATCAAAATATCAACACATATGAAGTCGTTAAATATTGTACCTGATGAAAAGAGAACAAGTACCGTGAATACAATTAAAGCTTGTGAATTCCTCATCTTTTTCCTATGATTTTCTATCTTATGCAATCATACATGTGTATTTATACACACATACATATACATTGAATGCCAAATAGTCCATTATTTCTAAAATAAAAGCTGATGACTTGAAAATAGTATTACTATTTAACAATTGATAGAAGGGTAATCATATGTTATATACTTAGTAAATTTACATAGAATCTCAGTGTATTTTGTACCAAATAAATGTTTTTACTGTTTTAAGCTTTAAAATTACACCTACTGTCTTTTACATCAAATCATGTGACATTCAATGTTATTTTCAAACTTAAAAACTGATAATCATTAATAAAAATAAAGTAAAAATGCAATTACAGCTCCAGTATATTTAATCTATTAGTAGAGGTTAATGTCCGTATGTGAAATTCAAAATTTTACACTTTAACAAATATCCTCAGTTCTGTCGGCTGTAATATGTTATAACAAATGATGCATTGAGCCCCTGTCAATAAAATATTAAACCACTAAGCAAGATCACCTTGGCAACAGTAATTTCTATTCGTTCGTGCTTCACCAGCTAAGAAACCATAGTCCTGCAAAAGCATATTACTGTTAGGGACATCTCATTGCACCGAAGAAGAAAATGGTCTGATTCTTTTTATTTACTGAGTAGTGAGTACTGGTAATGGTCGAATTTAAAATATCAAAACATAAATCATTTCATTTCATTTATACCTGAGATGATAAACCAGCTCTTTGCCTTATAATCCCCAACATATTTTCTCCTTTTTATTCAAAACCCTAAAAAAAAAAAATCAAATAAAAACACAAATAAATACAAACAATCACTACTTACAGTAATAACTTAATCGAATTTAAAATATCAAAACATAAACACAAACAAAAGAACCAAATCAATGTGACTATCCTATTTATAAGGTAGAAGAGAAAAATCGAAGATTATGTTAAAATCAAAATAGGAACTACATACCTCTGAAATGCAGACAGCGTTATTACTGTATGGTATGCACTCCTCAACACCTTAGCATGGGAGAATGGTGAAGGGCAATCTCTAACACATTCCATGTTTAGACAAGCACAAGCGTTGCAACCTTGACAGTATGGTATGCACTCCTCAACACCTTAGCATGATTTTTTAACACTTTTATCGAGTCCCGACCCTGACATTTCGGAGGCCTGGTGCGAAAAAATAAAATAGGCCCTATAAAATTTATAATAAATACTTTTCATTAATAAACACGAGTTACATTATTATTTTCTTTAGGTTCTCCATCAGTTTTCAGGTTTTACACCTCTAAAATTCTTGTTAGATTAAACATTATCATCATTTATGGTATAATCTATGATTATTGTTTCCTCTACCTGAAATGATTCTCGATTAGCTTCAGCTGTTACCCCTTCTCGTACTTGTTTGATAATGAATTTATCGATAGCACCTCTTTGATTACGAATAAAGCGTTCTTCATTTCTTATCTTTTGCGTTTAGAAGAACCCGATTCAAATTTTCTAGTTGGAGGCATCCTTTATATAAAAAATAAATAAAAACTTAACAAGTTAACAATTATCTACTAACTAACTCTGTAACAAATAATATATATATTGTATTCTTAGACAATAGATAAACTATCAAATACGATACTTTTGGCAATATTAAAAAAAAAAAAATAATCAAATACGTACATGTAATTGAAATTATGTGGTTTGATTTTTTCAAAGGCATAGCTAGGTTAATTTATAACTATCTAATCAATTAATCATTTTCTTCTTCCACCGATGTGAGACAAAAGTAAAAAACTAAACTCTTCTTTCTTTTGTGACGCATATGTGGGACAAAGATAATTTGTAAGTTTCTACAAAAAAAAAAGTTCTTTTTTAAATCGGGGCCCCCTAAAAATTGGAGGGCCCGTACGACCGCACGACCAGCACACCCACAAAGCCGCCACTGCTTATATCCGCCGATGTCCCCAACAACATCCCTTTAAATAGAAACAAAGTCAGTTATATATAGTTGATTGAATCAAACGATAAAGTATAATCAAAATATCAACACATATGAAGTCGTTAAATATTGTACCTGATGAAAAGAGAACAAGTACCGTGAATACAATTAAAGCTTGTGAATTCCTCATCTTTTTCCTATGATTTTCTATCTTATGCAATCATACATGTGTATTTATACACACATACATATACATTGAATGCCAAATATTCCATTATTTCTAAAATAAAAGCTGATGACTTGAAAATAGTATTACTATTTAACAATTGATAGAAGGGTAATCATATGTTATATACTTAGTAAATTTACATAGAATCTCAGTGTATTTTGTACCAAATAAATGTTTTTACTGTTTTAAGCTTTAAAATTACACCTACTGTCTTTTACATCAAATCATGTGACATTCAATGTTATTTTCAAACTTAAAAACTGATAATCATTAATAAAAATAAAGTAAAAATGCAATTACAGCTCCAGTTTAATCTATTAGTAGAGGTTAATGTCCGTATGTGAAATTCAAAATTTTACACTTTAACAAATATCCTCAGTTCTGTCGGCTGTAATATGTTATAACAAATGATGCATTGAGCCCCTGTCAATAAAATATTAAACCACTAAGCAAGATCACCTTGGCAACAGTAATTTCTATTCGTTCGT
>CAJVGC010000592.1:27167832-27314451 GCA_910822075.1 Senecio squalidus
CCGACAGAAGAGCTACGCTGACAACCGAAGGAAACCCCTCGAGTTCCAAGTTGGCGACCGAGTACTCCTCAAAGTATCGCCCTGGAAAGGGGTAGTCCGCTTCGGGAAAGCGCGGGTAAACTGAGTCCGAGGTACACCGGTCCATTTGAATTCATTGAGCGTATTGGTCCCGTTGCTTATCGTCTTCAACTCCCTCAGGCTCTCGCGAATGTTCATAACGTGTTCCATGTCTCACACTTGAAAAAGTGTCTGTCTGATGAGACCATTGTCATTCCTCTTGACGAGGTCAAAATCGACAGCAAGCTAAACTTCATCGAAGAACCGCTCGAAGTTGTCGACCGCGAGGTCAAACAACTTAGGCAGAGCCGTATTCCGATAATCAAAGTTCGGTGGAATTCTCGACGTGGTCACGAATTCACATGGGAGCGTGAAGACCAATTCCGTCAGAAGTATCCACATCTGTTCGAGAACTCTTCTTCCTGATGGTACGCACTAAATTTCGGGACGAAATTTCTTTCAACCCGGGGAGAATGTGACAACCGTCAAAATTCAGGTACTTGTTCAATTATTAAATCGGTTCGAAACGTTAGTTACTCTTTTATCGCGTTCGCTTTATCCTAGTTCGTAACTTTTGAGTCTGTACTTTGTCGGAACTAGTGTCGGAATAACTTCCGGAATCAAATTATAAGTCCTAATACCAAGAAAACACCTATTGAACTTTCCTAAGTTCATAACTTATCATACTTAAGAACTTTTAATTAACAAAAAGGTCCAACGAAGCAAAAACGTAAAAACGAAAAATTTGAAAAAGGCTGAAAAATGCCCCGGTGCGCCGCACCTAGTGTTGAGGTGCGCAGCACCTCACGCCAGAATTCAAATAATTACAATTTTAGTCCCTGCCTCGTTTTTACACAACCACCACCCAATTCCACCAATCAAACTCGACCCTCATTACTGCCAACATCAGTCCCCAACACCCCTTTTCATTATTACCCTTATTTTCATTTTATTTCTCATTTAATCAAAACATAAAAACACACACACAACTCATTTTCTCTCAAAAAGCTTCAAGAGTTCATCATTTCCAGAACTTTTCCACCATAAAAATTCACTTCTAAGCCATACAAATCGTTCCATTCATCTAGAGAAGCAAAGGGGTGTGGTTATTTCGAAAAAGGACCACGTTTGCAAAGATTTTGGAGCTCAAATCCGACCAAACTCATCATCCAAGCTTTTCCTTCGGTAGATTACTTTCTTTTCACTGTTTTTACATAAATAATCAATTGCATGTAAGATCTAACGGTTGAAAATATGTTTTTATACAAATCTTTGACTTTTATGATCAAAAACGTTTTTAATCGAGATACTCATTAGATCCACGAATCGGTGGATAAAAACACTTTAGAAACTGTTAAAATGATGTTTTAAAAGATATCTACTGGTTGCATGTCGAAATCCTTAAGTCACAAAACGTTTTTAGCAAGAAAAACACAAAACGGGAATGAGACAGCAGCTAGGTGCGCAACACCTGTGCCCAGGTGCGCATCACCGAGCTGCTGTTCTCCCGAAAAATCGTCGTTTACTCGTTTTAAGATTATGTTTACATTCTGGACTTTTACCGATATCATGTTGGGACTGAGATAAACAAAAGTAATAATATTGCTAACCCACATTGGACTCTTTGGACTATTTAAATAAGTTATTATGTATTATACATGTTTGTGAGCGGGATTGACTTTAGGTTTTGGACACGTAATTTGGGCGCGGAAGCGCTGCCCAAATTCCGTTAGAAAGCCTAAACCAACTCAGCGACCTAAGCATGTCTAACATAATAATAACTTTGACTTTGAACTTTCGGACTAAACATAACGTTAACCGCTTCAGACCAAATTTTGGAACAATATTGGACTTAACACTTAATTACAAACTAAAGTTACATAAAACTCTTATATATGAAGAACATAACAAGAAGTTAACTTTTGGACTATATTGGTAATTAATAGGCAATCCGTGATTCCCGGCTTACATATTCCGACCGAGTTCCAAGTTCTCGTTCTCTTCGCAATCCGTGAGTTACAACCCCTCGTTTTATATATTTTACATGAATTTGGGGGAAACATAAGATTAATTGCATTTTTAAGCCTTATGAAACAAATTGCAATATATCAAACTTTGACTTTTGACTTATTAAACTTTGACTTTTGACTTATTAAACTTTGACTTTTGACTTATCAAACTTTGACTTTTGACTTATTAAACTTGACTTTTTGAACGTACTTGGACTTATTTGAACGACTATTTGAACTCTTATGCGTAAATTATTTGACTTTACTTAGACTTATTGGTCGCTCTCTTTTGACTAAACTAATTATTGATGCTTGTATGCGTACCAGCCCTTGATGGAACTATAACACGATCTTAAGTGATGGACGTACGACTCTCTCTATTTTACAAACAAAATTTACTTAATGCCCGACTAGTTTAGACTTAGACTTTCACACTATTAACTACTTAGCCGTATAGTAATTATGGGTATCGATACTTAGGAAAGAACCGTTCCTTGCTTAGATGGCAGTCTAAGTACATATTACTAAGTTCTGGATAACTTTCCGTTTGAGAGGCGGGAAGTTGGGGCTGTTCACGGTTGGATAATCGGATTAGTGTGAACACTTAAGTTATAGATGCCAAGAGGTTGATACAAGAAAATCTAATTAGTTACTTACGCATAAACTTATAACTTTTTTTAGCTATTGATATTCGCTTCTACTGTTTGACTAAATTTGACTATATTTGGTCTTTACAAACTTAGGGCACCAGTCCGCCCATTACTTGGACTTTAAAGTATATATAAACCAAACGACTTTTCTCCGCTAATCTCCTTCTTGGAAATTTCTACTTTTATATACTTTACTTACATTTTTGGTCGACTATTTAAACTGTAACTCACTCACTACTTTCGTAGTTGACACTTTATCTTATGTTTCAGGAAATTAGTGTAAGCATGGGGTGCATGGCATGGACGGGTCGAGGCGGTTGTGTGAGAACCTTTTTGGGAAAAGACGTGGCCAGTTATTTGGGAATTTTTAATGAACTTTTTAATTGTGTATCAATGTACTAAATTATCGTGTCTTGGTCGTTTGAATGGATTTGTAAACACATTTACTTTTAATTAATGACTTGATTTCCGTTATGTTTTATATGGCCTGTGTAATGATTTTCCGGCTCTTCACATTCCGTGTTTCCGCTTTAGCGGGGTGTGACAGTTTTATAAATAAAGATCAAGGAATGATGCCCATAATTACCTTCGGTTGAATTATGAGTGTTGTCACGGAATATTAATGCCCTTTATTGGATTATACAACCACCCGAGATTGATATGCAAAGGTTTTTAGCCGAATGATATCGAAGCAAAAGGTAATTTGTCAACATACCGTAGAGTATATGTACCTAGAATTTCGTTACTGTCTTTCCAAAAAAGGCATATTTGCGTTCAAGTTGAAAAAGAAACAATATGTTATTAGACTTACTTTTGTTATGACAATTAATAAGACTCAAGAACATACAACTCTAAATGTCGATATTAGTTGGTATTCTCTCATGAACAACTTTAGGAGGTGATGTCTACATGATTTTCTTGCGGTAACACAAATGTATTCGTAAAAGCCTAACAAATTATCGATCCAAGCAGAATGTATATGTCAAAGGTATTGAATCGAGAAGTTCTACATGATGAGAAAAGTAGATAATTTAATGTCTTAAATATCGGAACTCGTGTTTTGTTATACAACATCACATACAAATTTCCCTTGCATTAACGAATGTATTCAACTCGAGTTTTACACCTTATAAAATGTTGTGAAAAATTGATACATTTCTCTTTGCATTGTTATTGCTTATTTATTCCAACCAAAAATTCTCATCATTTGCGAAGTTATTGAAACAATAAACGTGCAGCTGAAAAGATTCCTCGCCAAACAATTTAAATATCTAATAGTTAGCGCTGCAAAGCGCGAGTAACCTGGTAGTATTGGTACTATTACGTAACAAATTCCTAAGACCCAACCACATAAAGAATAATAACAAACTAAAGTTTAAGTATTTCAAGAACAAGGATATAAGATTTCGATCTGGTGAAAAATTTACTTTTGTTGAGAATGACGGAAAAAAAGACATTAGTTTAATAGATTTTCACTTTGTTTCGTAATTTATATAATGGCATTTTCGTAAGAGTGTGAATCAAAGTTATAACTTACGATTGAATTGCCGATTTTCTAAATATATTGAATCACAATTACATAAATGATTTTTTTTTAAAGTATTCAAATAATGAACGTGAAAATATGTTTACGCAATTTCTTTTTTTACCCTTCTTACCGAAAATGTATTTCTTATTTGATCCTGCTTCTAAGGATACATATATGATGATAATAATAGGCTCGGAAAGTAGGCATATATTGAACTTTCACATCTCTGTTTTATTGTTTAGGATGCTATGATATGCATGGTGAAGTAAGTAAATACAAAATAATCATACTTCAACTATATTTACAGTGGACTTGGCTTCTTATTCATCACTAGTAACTTGAGAAATTCCATCACCTGTGTGTACGAAAAACAAACACAAATGATTATTTCTCGAGAAACTGCATTAGTTGGTTTGAATCTTGATAACGTGTTATATACACGACGTTCAGTCACTATGGAGACTAACTCCTACCTCTGATGGATCCCTGAGGGAGTAAAATGCATTGCTTTCTTTGGGTGTAGAAGACACCAAGATGCCAAAACCTCGACCACCTTCTCTTAAAAACTGACAACGGGATAAGAAATTTGGTTCATCAGTCTCTTCATTGTTTTTTAATCATTGATGTTTACAGTTGGAAAAGTTCAATGCTTAAACTGTATTTGCAGTCATGCTAGTTCTTCAAACCATGGAATTCTAGTCAAAAGAGATGTCTATTTCTACTTGTTTACTTACCATGGGTCGACTCGGGTTATGTTTGATATACAATGGTTTAAACAGTAAAAAGAAACGGGTTAGATGGGTTGACTAGGTTCAAATCGCCCAAAGTCTAGTATAAGTTTTGTAATCAGACACATTCATTTTCCATACAGATATTTTTTATTAAAAAGTGTTCCGGGTCAACCCAACAAGATCCATTTAAGACCATACCAAAAGCAATGTGTAAACTACAAATCCGTGAAGACGATGTACCTTGAATGCGTCCTCATCAGTTCTGTCATCCCCAATATAGATAGGGAGCACATCATCACTGTTACTTAACCCTACAAAGGCAACATCAGATTCAATTCTAGTTTCGTATTATGGGTGTGATTAATAAAAAAAAAAAGAACGGAACAAATTTACTAACCAAGTGAATCAAGCAAGAACTCAACAGCCTTTCCCTTGTCCCACTTAAGCACAGGGAGAACCTCTAAAACCTGAAAATGTGGTTAACCAAACAGGCATTAAGTGAAAAGAAATATTGATCTAGAGGAATAGGTAAAGTTGACAAAACACGTGAATTTGTAACATAACCAAAAACGACCATTCACAAGTAAATGGGTGGTCGATGTTTTCATTTCAAGAAACTAAAAGGCAAGGTTTTGTACCTTTCGCCCATGCGTTAATCGCAAACATGGATAGTGTTTCAAAATGTCTTGGACAGCTTGCGCAACGGTTTGCCAACTCTATAAGTATGAAAGATAAAGAGTAAAATAACGTTATCGATAACCAAACAGATTACTATCAGAAACGAAATGTTTAAGTGCTACCTTTTCATCTACATTGCGGTAGTGTACAGAGAGACAGAACTTGTTGTTCTCGACTTTTGCTCCTTTTATATCTTTTGTTATTTCAACAAGGGATGTAAAAACCTGATATAAAAGCATAAAAACTGTAGAAATCACCCAACACGTGAGTGTATACATACTTTTATAACTAGCGTGAAAGTTTGATACGTTACCTCATTGATCAACGGCAGAAATTCACTAGCAGGCTGGAACAGGTTACCTTCTTCACCCTATGAAGCAAAATACAATGAATTGCATGACCCAAATATGTGAGTATAAATTAATTTCACCCACTTTATTTAACAACGGGTCAAACTGGGTAAAACGCTTTAACTCCAACGGATCAAATCAGCCATATTTATAAACTTAGCCCAAACTGAAACACGTTGAACAGTTCAATCGCATTTTAAAGTCGGACAAAGTAGTATTTGAATGTCTTCAACCTCCTAATAATTCATTCAAAGAAATTGTATAAAGTTTTAATATTTATAAACTTAGCGGGTCAATTTAACACGACGTGCCCCGTTTTGACATTTTACCCACCCATTCGCCACCTTTAATTAATATGCACGGTTCTTTATGCATGATTTCTAAAAGTTGCTACCTCCTTGCCACTGAATCTAGCAGGACTCATGATGTCCATCCCATGACTACCAGCGTAATAGAGTTCCTGCAACCCTACAAACTCGTGCACCTGAAATTTGATAACGATGACTGATATAAAGAACACACCCCACATTAATAATGTAAATTCTTTAAAAAAGAACCTGGTCACGGCTTCTGCCACTGATGATTGCTGTTGGGATATATTTCGCCACATTTTTCACAGAAGCACGCATCTGAAATTTACCACTTGTCATAGTGAAATTATTGGTTGTGGGAGGGATTCAAGATTCACAAGACTATATAGGTAATCCTTACAGCATCAGTCATGAAGGCGTGATCAGGGTTGTCGACAATTGGGGATAGAGTTCCATCATAATCAAGAAACAATGCCATTCTCTTTCCCTTTGTATTATTCATGATATGCTCAAAAGAGGTAAGGGCGGATGGATACTTGACCTGCAAACCAAACCGAGACAGTTGAGACTAAAGGTGGCAGTTTCGACCCATTTACTAAGGGAACGGGTCAAATGGGTTGAAAATCACCAATAATCTATTTTTAAATCCTCCAAAATTATTTTCTGTAGAGATTTCAATCGTATCTTAATAATTTTTTTTTAGATGAAAATGTATAAAAAGTGTTTCCATGTCAACCCAACCCGACCAGGATTAAAAGTTGACACCTTTCAACCCGGACATGTTTTCACCCTTAACCCAACATGCACATCTTTCAACCTCCAGTGTAGAGTGTTATAATCAAACTTGAAAGTTAAACAAGAGCAAGAGGAGTGTGAACGTATTAGGAGTATACCATCCAATTGCAATAAGCAACAGCCACATCATTTGATGACAAATCAGTTCCATAATCACTTGATGGTTTTCTGCGTGTGGGAGATGAGGATTTCATTGCATCCAACCAAGAAGTCGAACAAAAATCATAAAGTCCAGGAGGAGAGAAGACTGCTCCAGAAGAGTATGAGTATGATAATGGTAGCAGAGCGTCATCAATAAGTCCTAATTTTGGTTTGTTCATGGGTGTGGTTTCGGTTAGTATAGCTCCGCAACTGTGATTAGATTTAGCTCCATCAGGACCACAACTGTCGATTAAATAAATATATTTAATTAGTTGATAAAGAACAGCAAAAACTCACAACGGTAATGCTATTACTTGCTTTTAATATTTTGAGGTCGTTAAAAACGACAATTTAAAATCATAAAAGGCGTCGAATAGATACAAACCTCAGTCTTTATTATGCATCTTAGGTTCCTTTCGGAAACTGCTTGTCTTGATGAAGTTCGGACAAACAACTACAACATAAAAAGATCAAATATCAAGAAACAGTAAAATTATAAAAGGCGTCGAACAGCTGCAACACTATAAAAACGCTCTTATATACACCATAAAAGATCACATTGAACAAAAAACCTATTGAGATAGCAAACACAACGATAATATGTGCTTCCAGACATTACAAAAGGATTTCAACGACTTCTTTGTCAGTGTGTTTATTACGTGTAGATAAACAGCATTTAAACAAAAAAGCGGATTGGTAACAATTACATGGAAGAGAGAAACTTGGCAAATAATTGAAAATTTTGAAATCCACATGGTGGGGATATAAGAACGAACAATAGCATATGGAGCCACATAGTATGGTCCTATCCAAGTATGGGAACCATTAGGGACCCAAGACAAAACACATGAAAACAAACTACTTCGATAATGAAATGAATTTGTTGACAAGTCCCGGTACTCAGTATTTGTAATCCATGAAACACGCAATATATTATTGACAGAGCACAGAGCGCTGAGGTATCGTTGTTTAGTTGAAAACTCGTGTGGCCATTAACGTTTGTTTCTATCTCAAGATTTCTAATATTGAAGTTGTTATGTACTTAATATAGTGATACCCTTCACATCTTATTGACATAATTTACCTTCTAAAAGGTAGAAATGAAATTATCATATCTAGAGCAAGGCATATATACAAACTCGCGTCTCTCGCGCTAAAAGGTAACGACCAGCCCAGTGTATAGAAATAAACGTAAAAGAAATACCCGAGCACCCTTGTTTTCTTTAATGACGACGTTTGTGATTTGTCTTCCACATATTGGCCAACGGACAGATGGTTGGGCCTAGGGGTGCCAGGGTTGCTTCTACCTTTTCCTTTACAGGTTAGACACATGTTTATCAAAACGTAAAATTTGCAGATAAAGGGAAAAACATATGTAATAATATATACTTTCTTTTATCAATCTGCATTAAATGCAATTTTCATTTTAATAAAAAAACATCAGATTTTCCTAGTAGTAGGCACATAGATTCTAATACGAGAAGCGAGTATATTCGACAATATTCATAAAGACAACAAACTCATGGAGACATAAATTCTTGATAACAAAATGGTCCAAACACAATAAAATTGTGACAAATTATAAAAGCTCCAATAAAACACATAAAAGTATAAACCAAGTGAGACAAATTAGGTCAAATACATACATAAAATACAAAAGCAAAAGTTAAAAATCTGCACTATATGATAAAAATAAAAGATTAAATTAATACCAACTTGTATAAAAACAAAATAATATTATAAAAATATTAAAAAAAAAGAAGTTAAATCAATGTCATAAATCTGGTAAAGAAGCAGATCAATGTCAATCAAATTTATTACAAAACACTTAAGCAAAAAAGAAAATTTAAATTATAAAATGATATAAAAAGATTCGACATTACCTTTAGGAGGGAGATAAATGAAGCCCTAAAATACTGGATAGATGATACACAGATAGATATAGATACAGAAAACGTATACGTATAATACTCAGTAGTAATAGGTTAATAAGAAGAGAACTGTTGGTATAATATTATGTGTGTTTTGTTTTTTTTTCAAAAATAGTAAAAGTCCATGTTCATGTTGAATCTTTAAAATTGCATGCCTAAGAGTAATGTTTCTTCTAATATTTTTTTTTTTTCAAAATCTATTTTTTTTTATTATTATTTTTTTTTTTTTTGAGATTGTATATTGTAACTTGCTTGAGTCCTTGTTTATTGAAATTGGAAATTATATGTTTTTTAGCTTTTGAGGTCTTATAAGTTTAGCTAAGGAAGAAAAACACTTTGGGAGATGAATGTAATAATCAAAGGCTTGGGGTTTGGATTAGTGGATGATAAAAGTAGCAATGGTGACAACTTGGTCTATTGAGAAAAAGTAAAAGACACTACTTAATTTAGTTAATTGAATGCGAGAACGGCCTCCTAATTCATCTTCGTCGTGAAAAATAGAACTCTTGTGAGGTGTGAATCACTAATAGTCTGAACTAGTTTTGTGTAATGAGAAAAAAAGTGCATGAGACCGTTCGTGCTGGGCTCGTGTGTTTCGTTGGCTTGTTGAAAAGGTGTTGACCCCGTTACTTGGCACCATATGCGCTAAATGTTAGCCAATGTGGCACGGTCTGATATGTAAGAAGAGCCAATGAAAACGTTGACAAGTTTATCGTGGGGAAAACCTAAATCGTCTCCTTGTACAGAATGATTTGTTTTGTATATGTAGCTAGCGAAATAGATAATAACTTAGACGGTGTCTTGACACTGTTTGCAGCCCGCAATCAATGTTCTTGACTGCTATTCTTTTGAGGCTATAAACTCAAGGATAGTGTTGTTCGCAGCCTATCCGTTGGATATGTAAATGTAACATCCCAAAGTTTTGTAAATGGTTATATTTGTAATAAAATTTGGTGTAAAGGACCATAAGTGTAAAAGTTTTAAACTTAGGGGTTAAGTTTGGAAATTATATATATATATATATATATATATATATATATATATATATATATATATATATATATATATATATGGTGGGGATATTGTAAAAAGATTTTAAAATAAAAAGTGTAGGAAGGATTCATAGCCACACAAAAAGTCAACAAAAAAGAGTTTTAAAAAAGTCAACGCGGTGGCATTTTTGTAATACTTTCAAACTTTCATGCCCTTTTCGTAATTAGCATAAATATGTTTTTTTTTTTTTTTTTCATTTTACTAGATTACTCATTTTTTGAATTTCTGTGCATAACTTTTACCAATAACGTGTGCATCGATTTTATCAAAATAAACATGTGTATTGATTTTACGTAAGTTTTTTTATACAAAACATATCCGTCGCCGGAAAATCCACCGGAAATCAATCCACCAAAACAAAACATGTGCACCAAAACAAAACATGTGCATAAAAAAAATCAATGTGCATAAAAAAATCAATGTGCATAACAATCAAATCCACCAAAACAAACATGTGCATAAAAAAAAACACCGGATACAAAATTGATTCCTATAGTTCTAATTAAAACAGTAACATTTACAAGATGCAATCGCCGAAGCTGCGGGGGACGGAGATCACCAGCGAGATCTGCTTCATCATCTTCATCGTCGCCGCTGTCATCTTCACCGTCGCCGCTGCCACTGTCATCTTCATCCGTCGCCATCTTTTCATCCGCCGTCGCCATCTGAGAAGTCACCGGCGGCGCAATCTGAGAGGTCGCCGAAACCGCCCTAAATCTTTTCATCCGCCGTCGCCGGAAACTCGCCCGATGAAGCTCGCCGGTGAAGAAGGCGCCGGATGAAGCAGATCTGATGAAGCTCGCCGGAACCCTCGCCTGATGAAGCTCGCCGGGAACTCGCCGGTGAAGAAAGTGCCGGATTTTGGGCGGATGAAGAAGGTGGATGCGTTAAGAGAGAGAGAGATGATATGGTTAGGGTTGATTTGGGGATTTAAAAGTAAAAGTGTGGTGTCAAATGACCATTATACCCTTATTGATATAATAATGAGATTTTTTTTTTCTCTGACACGTGTCAACACCATATCACTCCCTATCCTTTTTATTTCTAACCCCTTTTTATTAGATCCTAACTCTCTCTCTCTCTCTCTCTCTATATATATATATATATATATATATATATATATATATATATATATATATATATAGATCGGGGTTCAAAAGAGATCCTTAATTCTTTAGAGATCAAGGATAATATATATATAGATCGGGGTTCAAAAGGGATCCCTAATTCTCTAGAGATCAAGGATCCCTTTCTAACCACCCATTTTTCCTTATATCTTTGTTTGTTTGTTTTTTTACTTTTTTTCTAAAATTTCTTTTTACTTTTTTCTTTTACCTTTTTATTTACTTTTTATTTTTTATATTTTTTTTCTTCCGAAAATCACATTTGATTTTCAACCTTACTTTTTAAAAATCAAATGTGATTTTCAATTTACAAATCTTTTATGGGTAAAATTACGTTTGATTTTAAAAAATTATTGATTAGTTTTTATCAAAATCACATGTGATTTTTAACCTACAAACTATTTTGCTTATAAACTCACATGTGATTTTCGAGAAACAAATTTTTCAAGTGTAACTTTAAAATTTATAAATTTTGGTTTTTGAAAATCACATGTGATTTTCGACAAAAAAGAAAATTCACGTGTAATTTTAAAAATTTATAAATTTTGGTTTTTAAAACAAGTGATTGGATACTCCAAGTTTATCTTATGGAAGTGCCGTGCCTCTGTAGGATTTAATTATAACAATATAAAGTTTATGTTAAGTTTGAATAAAATTCCAAGTCATTGTACTTTTGTTTGCATGACTTGTTCTAAAATTGTTGAATCTTTTTAATGACATACTATGTACATTATAAAATAATAAATTAAATATCAAAAGAAAGTTTAATTCCCGCTTTTTATTTAAACACAACAAAATGTAAGACTTGCATATAATAGCAATATATCCTTTTAAAAGTAGGGTTAATAAGTGTTTAATCCTCAAATTTTGATATATTTATCTTTTTAACGATTTAACTATTTAAGTTTTTAAGGATTTGTTTTTAGTACTAATTTTTAATTATATATCATTTTGACAATGTTTTAGACCATTAACTTTTTTAATCAATTATCATTTGAAGCCCTATATTTTCAACAATTATACTTTTAATCCCTTGACTTGAATGACCAAAACATTTGCGAACACTTAAGATATCAATCTAACAAAAGTTTAGAAATTAAAATGATAAATCTTTAATATTCTATAACGGAGAGCCTTTAAATGTCATTTGATATAATAAGAACCTTTGGATGGGTACCTCCTTTGATCTTAATCATTGAATCAGATAAATGACGTTATCTTTTAAAATTGATTTTTTCCATTCATTTTTTCAACAATTCCTAGTTTGCGTTTTTAAGTTGTCATGTGAGATAATTTTACTTCAATGAGTGGGTATAATTTCACAAACGTAACAATATTTTTTTATCCTATATGTTAATCATATTTTCGGTATTCTTGTATATATAAGACACAAGACTCGCTTTACATATGTAATACTATACTTAGTCATCTATTAAACGTTTTGTAACAAATTTATATGATAAGTTTAAGCATCGTGTCAAAGTATAGTGTTAGAAAATTTGACAAAAGAATCTTAAATATTAATTTAAAAGAATATAAAACATAATACTTATTACGGGAATTCGAATACTTTCACTTTTTTACATTTTCCCGCTCTATCGCGGGTCAATAAATTAGTTAGAAAAATATTGCCATAAAGGTTAAGTAATTAAAAAGATACTTGATTGAAAGTTAAGTGATTAAAATACTAAATGATTAAAAGTTTATACACTTTAAAATCTATCATTTTAAGGCACTTTAAAATTCCGTACATTCTTATTTTTATAGATCTATTTTAAAATTTTATACAAGGTTTTCAAAATTCACGGGACGACCCTTGTTGTAAATGTATTATACTATTAATAATTAAAAATATAAACGATATACATGTAGAAACATTATATGTGTTATAGTGCAAGAAACATAGATAACGAATAAATATATTGTACTATTAATAATTAAGCATATCATTTGAAATATAGTAAAAATACAACCACAATAAATGTAATTGTGGTTAATTACACTCGATTCCCCTTCATATATTCACGTTCGAGTTTTTGGCATGGGAGAATGGTGAAGGACAATCTCTAACACATTCCATGTCTAGACAAGCACAAGCGTTGCAACCTTGACGGTATGGTAGCGCAATCCTCATCACCTGAGCATGATTTTTAAACACTTATATCCGCCGATGTCCCCAACAACATCCCTTTAAATAGAAACAAAATCAGTTATATATAGTTGATTGAATCAAACGATAAAGTATAATCAAAATATCAACACATATGAAGTCGTTAAATCCTGATGAAAAGAGGACAAGTACCGTGAATACAATTAAAGCTTGTGAATTCCTCATCTTTTTCCTATGATTTTCTATCTTATGCAATCATACATGTGTATTTATACACACATACATATACATTGAATGCCAGATATTCCATTATTTCTAAAATAAAAGCTGATGACTTGAAAATAGTATTACTATTTAACAATTGATAGAAGTATGTTATATACTTAGTAAATTTACATAGAATCTCACTGTATTTTGTACCAAATAAATGTTTCTATTATTTTAAGTTTTAAAATTGCACCTAATGTCTTTTACATCAAATCATGTGAAATTCAATGTTATTTTCAAACTTAAAAAAACAGATTATGTTATTTGGTACATACCATTATGAACATTCTATGTAATTTACTTTTATTATTAGTATATATTAAACATTTAAACATGTATATATACATAAATAGTTTCAGAATCTTTATTTTTAAACCTACATAGATATTAGATTTTTGGTAATCTATTAAATAATGTGTCACGTAGTTAACAAAAAAATATGATCAAAAAGAAGAGAAAAAGAAAAAGTTAAACGTAATATTATGTAATTGAAAAGAGGACAAAATATATAATAATATAATGTATGTAATATATACTCGTGACATACAAACAATTAAAATTAATTTAATTTATAAATTATCTTTTTCTATTTTTTTATTCACGTATTAAATATTTTTTTGTTATAAATTAATTAGACATTATAAAGTGTTTTAGTTTTGATTAAAAAGTTGATCGTAAGCAATTATTATGTATTAAAATATGTAAAATAAAAGGTTTAAGAATGAAGAAATAGTTTATAATTTTCATATTTCTTTTCTTTCACTATTGTGAAGATATGATTAAAAATCTCGTTGACCATGAGTTTTAGATTTTAAATTGGTTTTTGAGGTCATATAATATAACTAAATATTAATTAATAAGTTATAAATATATTTGTTGATCTAATTGTTTGTTTAGTTTTTTGAATGAGATTAAATCATAACCGAATAGTATTTGAGATAATAAATTGGTTTTTGGTTTCATATAGTAAAAGCGAATGTAAAGTAAAAAGTTAAAAACATATTTGTTGATTACTATTAACAAAATAAAAAAAATATTAGACTGTTATTTTTATATCCAAACTCAATAAATAAAAAAATATTGATAATAACGAAAAATAACAAATAATTACGTTGTGTTTTGTAGAATAGATATAGCAAACCATTAAATTGCATCTTAAAATTTTGAATAATAGGAAACCATTAAAATGCATGTTAAAATTTTGAGAAAAATTCAAAATTTTAAGAAATGTCTCTTATTTTACGCATTCTAGACCAATAAAAATTAATTTAATTCTAAAAATATAGGGAATATACAAATAATGTTATTTGGACAATTCATCTTTGTAATAATATGAGAATCTATTGTTAAACAAAATGTTTTAGAGATGATCCTAAAAGGATCGTAAAATTGTACCCGATTACAACCATATTATGATAATATGTAGTCCCATTATGTAACCAATGTTTTATAAGTGATAAAAGGTTAGACAATGGACCAAACATTTTCGTATAATGAGTCCCCCAATAATGATGCTACCAAGTGAGCTAGGTCACTCTAACAACACTTGAATTCATACACCGACAAAATAAGGGCATATGTTTATGCAGAGTTTGTAAACATAGAACTACCGTTGGTGTAGATACTTCTCTAAAGTGTATCAAGGTATTACAAATGTTAATGTTTAATACGCATTTAAACTTTTCGAAAGTTGGTATATAGTTGTTAATCTAATTAGTAGAAGATGGATGTTTAATTCCTAAGCAGTTTAATTATCATAACATGTTAAGTAATCAAAACAACGAATCACGAGCATTCTTGAAACAAAAGGTAGACATACAAAGTTAGATTAGAAATTACATAAGAAAATCAAGTAGGGGTAAGAAAACCTTCATGTTGATTGTTGTCAAAATAACTCGACAAACTCACAACTGCACTTACCAGCAACAAGAAAACCACCATCCTCCACCACGGCCTTCGCCTTCTCATTCCACCACCCGTTTTCTTACACTTACATTCAAACAAGATCTCTTCGACTTTTGCTGGATCAGATGGCGACGTCAATGACTCATGGAACACATCTTGTTGTTGTTGTGGAACCACCACTTCATGCAACATCTCAGGAACTCCATAAACTCGCGTTGGCTCTATCTCCGGTTCAGGGTCATCATTCAAACAAGATCCACAAATGGAACCGCTATCGGAATCCTCATCAGCAACGACAACATTCTCCAAAACAACGTCATTGTTAACAACATCATTCTCTACAAGAACAACATTTGGATGGTTCAAGTTGGCCTTATAAAACTCAGCCTCTAGTTCTACTACTCTCGTTTCGATTTCCAACAGATCATTAGGCAACAAACCACCATTAGAATCTCGTTCAGCGGTTAACTGCTTTCGTAAGAACGTCAACCTTTTCCCTATATGTTTAGCAAGGTCATCGACTGAAGGCGTATGAGTCGGTAAATCTGCGAACTGGACGACTTCTGCTTCGATTTCCAGAAGTTTTTTACGCAATTTCAAGTGTGTTTGGGAGATCTTTGATGGAGTTCGTTTTATTGGTTTCATTGTTGTCAATGTTGAGGGGCTTAGAATTGGGGTTGAGGGTGGTTGGTTATATACTTATATAGAATAGAATAAATAACCTCCCATAATGACGGTTGGCGGTTTTTATGTTCTAGACCGGCTTATTATTTTCGCCACTATTTATGATAACAAAATCTTCGAGATGTTTTAATAAATAAATGAACAATTCATGACTTATAAAAAAAGTTTTATTTAACCACAACTACTAACCATCAAATTTTATAAGATGTTAATCAATGATCATTATACATATTCTAACGTGCGAGTCTATCATAACTACAAGAAGCGTACAACGCATAGTAAATTTAACTGTCTATAAAATCACTCCCGGGATTCGGATCGAACACGGAACACATAACCTTTTGTTTTTGTCCCACATATGGGATTTGGGTTTCAGCTTGAAATATGCACAATCGACAACAATTATTGAGGTATAGGGTTTGACGAAATCGTATGTATCTAATTAAGTTTTATCTGTCTTGCTTTTTGGTGCAACTAAAATTTCTTGTTATTGTTTATGTTTTAGAAAAGACAAATATAACACTTTTATATTTTTATCTTTCTTCTAAAATAGTAAAATTTTTCTTAAAATTTAAAAAAGTTAAAACATTATTCATTTCGAATTTATATAATGTAAAAGCCTAAAGAAAAATTTACTCTTTTTATTTTTTTGGTTTGACCCTTAGTTCAATAAATCAATGATCAAACAATTAAAACGAAAATTATAAAAAACATATCTCACACCTTTACCGTCTCTTTAAAAACCCTTTAATTTCACCATCATCGATCCACATATTTATTGGCAAAGACATAATGTAGTTCACGAAGGTCCCTTAAGAAAACAGGCAATAGAATGAATATGTAAAAATGGGTCGGACATATCAGCTAGGGCCTAGTCGCGCTAAATTTTAATTACAATATATGATATATGAATCGACAAGCTTTATAACAAGTTGAAGTTAGAGTTTTTCATTTTCTAATACTTTTGTTAGCTTTTAATTTTATAGAAATTTAGAAGCTTCTTTGTTCAAAGAAAAAAGTAGAAAATTTTACCATTTAAAAAGTTGAAGCCTCCTAAAAGCTCTAAGAGTGTAGCGCCAAACATTCCCATAACATAAAGAATTAAAGACATTAAGTCAATAATAATACTATTAAAATTATAAATTCAATTCTTTATCGATGATGTTTCATACATATTTATTCTCGTTGAGTATTTATAAAAGTTTATCGGAATAATCCCTTTTATCAGAAAAAGGAAAAAAAAATGTAGAAGTAGAAAATGTTTGGTAGATATAAAATAATCCATAAGTCCAACATTACTAATCCCATTTAGGTATCAAACACATATTTTTCCCAATATATACCAAACAATTATTTATTGTTAATCATAGTATAAGTCTTTAATAGTTTGATTGTCAAAAATGCACGATTCATACGTTATGTTGTTAACATGTAAATAAAATCCAAGTTTCTAATATTTAGTGAAATTGCATAATATTTGAATGATTAGATTTTTACACTCACTAGATGACTGAGTAAAGGACAAAATTGCCCCTTTTCGGAGGCTTATTCCCGTTCCAATGAAATAATTTTCAACTTAATTACAGTTGTTCGTCTTTCGGTAAACTAAAATACCTTCCATTTGGTGTTTCTATATAAATCTACAGATGTTATGCCCATTAACCTTTTAAAGATCAAGTAAATTCAATTTGTTATTGTCGATTTCAACATTTGTGTCTCTCATTGACTTGTCACGTATGCTATAGATGTTCTCTATTGAAGTTTGAACGAATCTTACATACTTCTCTTGCTTATACACACGAGATGTTTTTTGGACAAGAATGTAAGGCCATATATAGTAACGCTCTCCGTTGTAATATAATTGGTAATGCCGCTTAACCACAAGCCCTTTGATTGAATACAGAAATAGCATCAAGAAGTTGCAAATTTTACAGTACATAATACGCGTTCCTTCATTAATAACAAAAAAACTCTTAAGTTGAGTACATATATCTCTGCTATAAACACGATCCTAGCTTTATATATCTAGCTTCTCATCATTTTGTTGTTAATTTTCACCCCAATCACTGGAAAAACCAAATCTACCAAACAACATATCTGCCGAAACATTTTTTCTTTCAATATCCGTAAAAGTGACCTCTTACATATAAGTCCTGAATTTTGCGGTTACATCCTTTGGCTTATACATCTTATTTGGTAAAACAACTTTACCACTATATGATCTATCACCATCTGCCCCTTCATGGCTTTATAGACCAAAGTGTTGTCTTCAACAAAACCTTCACGTGTTGTTTTTATAGTCCAAGCATGTAAATCCTTACAACGAGTCCTTCTTGAGTCTCTATTGTTCGTAGGGTTAAGGTCGTTTATTACCAACAAACTTTTTAGGGTGTATCATTATAACCCTTGATCTTTTTTTAATACCGTTATAATCCAAGAACTTTCAAATTACGTCCCATAATAACCAATTTGGTCAGAACATTGACTTATTACCTATACAACCGGTTAATAGTGATTTTTTAATTTTTTTTACTGCCATGTGTATAATCCACGTATGTTATTGACTTACAAAGTCAAAGTGTATAATCCACTTATGTTATCGTTTGTCTCCGGTGATAAATTAAACAGATGGAGAGGAAGGTTGGGGTTTCGTTTTGTTAAAGGTTTAGCAAATAAAGGAACTTGCAAAAAGACGGCAAGAATGAATTATTAGAATATGTTAGCCCAAACCCGATTCATAGAATTTGGTCCATTAGAGTTTCTGATTAGGGTTTTTGTTCTACTCTTATAAATATGTTTGATTAGTAATAATAAAGATTAAGGGTTTTCCATCGTTCTAATAACTAGAAGCTAGACAGTAGTTGTGGTGATTATAAACGTGTACTAGCATACAAGTCTGTTGCTAAAGAAGGTGTCGTGTACAAGCTTGTAGTAGGATTTCACTATAAATCCTAAACGAGGTAAATCAACAACAAAGATACGATTATTAACTTAGTTAATATTGATTATGTGTTTGATTCTAATGTTTCCGCTGCATGTTGTTTGACAATCTGATTAGATATATATATATATATATATATATATATATATATATATATATATATATATATATATATGTTAGTTGATTTTGAGAATTTTACCTTATATGCTTCAAAATTGGTAGTTGTATGTTCATGTTTCAATTCATTTTGTTGTTTGTTTTTATTAGAATATGTTAGCCCAAACCCGTCCCATGAATTTTGGTCCATTAGGGTTTCTGATTAGGGTTTCTATTGTACTTTTATAAATATGTTTGATTAGTAATAATATAGAAAAATGGGTTTTACTAGTAACTTGCTTGCTTTAACCCGTGCATTCGAAACTCACCTCAAAGGTGTTCGAAACCCTTGTACTTGAACTCAACACAAAACCGAAACCCTATTTGGGTTTATGTAGTTGATCGGCTAAGCACAAAGGAAAGAAATCGATTTAGGTGAAAGCGGATGTCTAGAATAATGAACTTGGTATTTCTTATATCGTCAAGCAATACCTTAGAGTACAAGTTGTATTATAATTATGAAACATCGATAATTACAAAATACATCTTCCCATTTATTAAATATTACACTTAACATATTAAGTAATATATAATAAATATATAAACGTATAGTTGTGTCTAAATGTCAATGTGTGCAACCTCGTACGCTTACATATTTATAGACACACATTTTATTTGATTTGTTCAAATACCAACAATATATAATTAAAATACTTGATTTCGTAGAGATCCTGGCTGCTCGTTGGTAGAACACAACCCGTTTCGGGGGTAGAAGTTGTTGAGAGTATGATACAAACTTTTAGATATGATATCACGAATAATGTTTTCTATAAAACACTTTTAAATTCAAAGTCTGGAGACATGATTGGTCCATAAGAAACACAAAAAATTGTTGAATCTAGCTTCGTGTAAGAATGGTTCTAATGGTTTTACATATACGATATATACTGGCTATTTGAGACAAAAACACCTACAAGTAGGTGCAATTACTTTTTGGGCTATCGAAGACAATGTTTTTTTGCTCTCAATGAATATTATCAATTATGAAGATAAAAAGAAAAGGGTGGTAAAATGACATTAACAGACCATGGAAACGAGTTCTCAATTACCCAAGTAAAACTCTTTGCATCAAAACCCTTATAAGTGCGTCGTTGTTATCGGTCATTACCCTAACTGAACCACTGCAAATGATGTGCTCAGACAACATAAGTGATCAAAAAGCCAGAAAAAAAACATTATTAATGACTAATATAATTATGTATTAATATTTGTATCATCAATTATTTAGTATAAAAACGAAAATAGTTTTTGGCAAATAAATTTCTGTCCATGTTTAACCCGCTGACCCACAAAGAAATTATCCGTTATGAGTTTTTGACCCATTACCCAGCCAGCCAGCCCACCCATTTTGCCACCGACAGAAGACTAATGAAGATCACAGCTCATACGCAGATGAAGATACACATGCATATGTAAGTAATTGGTGAGCAAACAAACTTAGGGTACTCTCCTAGCTATTGTAGATAAATGTTCCGAAGGATATTTTCTTAATTGGTTGTGCTTAGTTTACTTGGTTTGGTAACTCCTAGATGATGTTCCACTAAATTATACTCCCTCTTATATTATATATCTGTCTCTAGAACCAACAATCGGCATATTTACAACGGAAATTAGCTAGATTAGAGATTTGATCCTCATTGTATTAACATTGATAAGCCCCCATAAACCTAACGGGTCCTTAGTATCAAAATTAATATACTAAGAGATATATAAAATGTTTCAAAATAACATAGTAGTCCTTGTTCAAATAACTATCACATTCATCCAATCAATCAACTTTTGTCTTGCCACTCTTTCCTTTTCCCATCTCATTTTCCAAATTTCGAACGCGCTTTACTAATGCCAATTGACGGTTTGCAATTTCTTTTTCACGCTCTTCGGCTACATTTTTCTGCTTTTGATATTCATGTCCCAATATAGCCACCTACAAAAATTATAAAAATGTTCATAAATAGAACATATGTCGATTAATTATATATTGTACCACTGAGAAATACCTTTATTATGTCGTTTTCCAAATTTTGAACCCGTTTTACTAATTCTAATTGACGCATCTTAACTTCTCTTTCACGCTCTTTGGCTTCATTTTTCTCGCTTTGATTTTCATGTCCCAATGTTGCTATCTACAAAAATTATAAACTTATACATAAATAGCCCATATGTCGATCGATTATATATTGTACCACTGTGAAAAAAACCTCTATCATCTTGTTTTCCAAATTTTGAACCCGATTTATTACTAATTCTAATTGACGCTTCTCAACTTCTTTTTCACGCTCTTCGGCAATATTTTTCAGCTTTTGAATTTCATGTCCCAGTGTAGCTACCTACACATTTTAAAAACATACACTTAAATACAACGTATGTCGATTAATTATAAAATGTACCACTATAAAAAACCTTTCTCATCTCGTTTTCCAAATCTTGAATGCGGTTTACTAAAGCTAATTGACGCTTCGCAACCTCTTTTTCACGCTCTTCGGCTAAATTTTTCTGCTTCTGATTTTCATGTCCCAGTCTAGCTACCTACGAAATTTATAAACATATATTCATAAATAGAACATATGTCCGATTAATTATGTATATATACTGTACCACTATGAAAAACCTTTTTCATCTCGTTTTCCAAATGTTGAACACTCTTTACTAGTGCTAATTGACCCTTCGCAACTTCTTTTTCACCCTCTTTGGCTTCATTTTTCTGGTTTTGATTATCATATCCGAGTGTAGCTACCTACAAAATTTATGAACATATACATGAATAGAACATATTCTAATTATGTACTGTACCACTGAAAATATGACCCGTTATGACCAAGGTAAGCCTAGTTTTCTAACACTGTTGTTGGAGAGTGTAACCTTTTTGGATTTTGGAGCAAAAAAATTCAATCCATTTTAAATCAGTCGAGTTAGTAACCCGAGATGTACATAATTAGTTCTAACCGTCGTGCCTCTAGCTCCCTAAATGTTTTTTTTCGGAATTTTAAATTTGTTCTTCGATAAAGAAAATTCTTCTCTGGTGCATAATGATAAACAAAAAAGGTAAATGTAGGTTAACTTACAGTTCATAGTTAGTACGAGTATAAGACTAAAATATGTATTATTTTAAATAAATTACTTTGAAAACTAATATAAAAGATAGACATAAACTCACGAAACGTACAATATCAATGCTAGGATCAGAGACGAAAGTTCATGTATAGATCATCAACTTAAGCAAAGGAAACTTTTTTGATAGCATTTCGAAAAAAATAACTAATGTGGGTGTTCTATCCAGCATGCACCAAAACAAGAGAATCTTTGAAGATATAATATAATTAACTAGCACAAAAAAAGATCATATCATTAGGACGTACCGTTAAAAGGGAACACCCTGATAATAGAGCGGAAAATAATGGCAACCGTCCTTTGATATAACTATCACGGTTGCTTGTGGTGTTGTAAAAACGAGACGAGGAGACACCTCTAGCCACAGGTGGCTGGAAAGGAACTACGTAGCGGGTGAGTCGTAGTTTGGAAGCAAGGAGCTTTCGAGCAAGTAAGGAAGCCATCGATAGCCTATATATCAACAAACTTTGAGTTGAGGAATCGGCTAATATATAATAAATGAACTAGTATTATGAAATCAGCAAAAAATATTAATAGGCCAAGTTTCTTGAGGAAGAGGAAACACATCTTTTATACTATATCTTTTCGGTTAATCAATTTATCCAAAAAAAAAAAAACTTATTTTCACCCATTCTTGAGCTTTAAAATATATTTAAGATTTAAAAACAATAATCGCATGAACCACAATGATTAAAAGTCTGTTCTAAATCATGAAAGTGAAAAAAAAAAAAAAAAAAAAAAAAAAAATAATTAATATGCACAACCCTAATTCTTTTCCAAAAGAATCCACACATGCAAAACCACTTTTTGTATCTTACCTAATTACATAGAAAATAAAATAAACAAAAAGGAAAAATTAATATGTAAAATACTTTAATATGTAGCTTTAATACTTGAAACATAGATTAAAGTTGTACCTCAGAACGAAGATTTACAACTTGCACAACTCATCGAGCGGTTTATATTTAAGCTCGCAATCATGTGTGTTAGTTCAGCCCAAACTCAACCACTAATTGTTAATATCGTTTGGTCCCTTTGGTTGTAGGACCCTTTTTCCTGTATGTAATCGTTTTGGATGTTTGGTGTCCCGTTTTCCTAGTCGTTGCTAGGCGGGTCTGGTTGTTTATATATATTTGCCGTTTTCAAAAAAAAAGACACCAATAATTAATAATGTCACCCGTTTAATAATTTAATAATAATAAATGAGTTTGTAGTCCCAACCCATTATACAACCTATATAAAATAAAAAGTTAAAAAATTTCAATATTTTGAAAATGATATCTATCTTTACTAAGCGGGTGTTTGTTTGGGATAAGGTGCTTATGGCTTATTGACATTTCGACTATGTTTTATAAGTCCGGATTTTCCGGCTTATATAACCATTTATGGGCTTATTACTGTTTATTATGACATAATAAACAGTAATAAGTCCATAAATGGTTACATAAGCCGAAAAATCCGGACTTATGAAACATAAGCCGAAATGTCAATAAGCCATAAGCCCCTTATATAAACCCAAACAAACACCCCCTAATATATAAAACATTTCAACTTTTTTACTTAAATGTTAGAATTTTGAAGTAAAGTATAATTACTAATTTACCCTTTACTCCAAAAATTCAAAATATAAATATCTTTATTTAGTTTAAATAACTAGTTTATTTTCCGCGTATACGCGGAAAACTTAATCGAGAAAACACAGATATAATATACAGAAATTGGGTAAACATCGTTTGTCATTAACTTGATATAACAATATGAGTTTTGATGTCAAATATTTGTTGTTTCGTTTATATGTACGTGTTCAGCTTCACTTTTAAATTTGTATATGTAGAGAAACTCTATCGAAAATAGTACAATTATAACTTACTAAAAAGTTGAGTTATGTTGTTTATAAAGTTAATAAGAAAGTTGCATTATAATAAGTTTTATATGTGGGTCATTTGAGTATTTTTGATAAATATATTCTATCAAATTTTAGATTTTAAATTATATTTTGGGTTATTTCATGTTATTAATCCGGTTTGGTTGTATGTGTTAATACACATGATGCCTTTTTTTTATGTCAGCATTCTCTTTTATTATTTGATATAGTTAGTTCACACTCGTGTAATAAATAAAATCTGTTTGTTGTTAAACAACAAACAAAATTATATAATATGTCTCTTTTTATATGTTAACATTAACTTTTTTTTCTTACTTTTATAGATTTTTATTTTTTCTTAGAAAAGAAAAAGTCGAAAAAGAGAAATTAAAAAAAGAAATCGTTTTTCTTTTTATTAAAAAAGTTTAATATATATATATATATATATATATATATATATATATATATATATATATATATATATATATATATATATATATATAATTTAAGATTTAAAATAATTGTCTCAAACTATGTTTTTTAAAATAAATATTAAAAGTGAAAGGTTATAATTTTATTTTAAATAGAGGGGCTAAAATGAAAATAACTAATGGCTCATATTCTGCCAAGTGGCTTTTAATACATATCTTTTAGTATATATTATAGATAGATTATAGATAGTCATTCAATATTCTAAACATTATTATAGTAAAGACTAAGGGTGTACTTGGTTGACTATAATAGGAGTTAATCAATGGTAATGATAATCATTGATAGTGGTTGGTTTGTCATTAGGTAATCAATCATTGCCCACTATATCCATTAATAGACAATAAACCATTACTCAACAAAACGAGGGTAATGAAACTGGTTAATGATTAACCCCTCTTTCATTGCTTTTCCCATTCCTTTTCTCATTCCTCAATTTGAACCAACCGCCCCCTAAGTTATAGTTATTTATGTAAATTAATTGAATAACATAACATGTATTTCAAAATGCAAAAGGTTTACATTAATTTATATTTATGTTTATTAAGTTATTACACTAGTACAAAATTGATTTTTTGGAACACAACTACATGACTGGTCCGATTATATCACCGTTGCATTTGCAAACCCTAACACCACCTCGGTTTGATCAGCTAGACAGCGGTCAAAGTTCATGTTATCGCCCTCACATGGTATTCGTTTATTATTATCATATATATATATATATATATATATATATATATATTCTTAACTCGTGTCGGTTAAAAGCCTTGTCTATTCAGATTAAGAATATAGCTAAATGGAAGGAGGTTTGCTACAAGTGGAAGATTGTCGACATGATGGGAGAATAGGTCTGCTCGTTTTGTCTGTTCTTCGTGGGTTGTTGGGTTTAGCGGGAGTGGTTGTTTTGTGGTTGTGAGTCTAGATGAAAGCCTGTTTTCATCTTTGATTTCTTTTAGAAGATAGTTTTTATCTTCTTGTTTTGTAACTTTATTTATATCAGTTTTTGCCGGGGTACCGTCCCCATTGAGCGAAAAATATATATATATATATATATATATATATATATATATATATATATATATATATATATATATATATATATATATATATATATATATATATATATATATAGTGAATGGTTCCTGCGAGAACTCAAGTTTTTGCGAGAACTGCGAGAACTTATTTTAAACCTTTAGATTACTTGATCAATGGTTAAGATGAATTGTGTCATTCTTGTCAATTATTGAAAGTTTGGGGTTAGTAAAAATAATGTTTGAAGGGTAATTTAGGAAGTTTAAATTAACTGTCTTCCATAAAAATCTCATTGTCTTCCATAAAAATCTCCCCACTAACATTAGCATTCTATATTCAAATAAAATGGAATTCGTTTGTTTGCTTTCACAGCCGGTCTCTTTGATGCGGTTGCAAACGTTCCAAGCTTTTTTTAGGGGTTTTTTTCATAATTTTGTGGGTATTTTTCATAATTTTTATGTATTTTTTTTTTCATAATTATCTTGTGTGTTCTTGATGTAAAAAAGCAATAATCATTATCTTTGAAACTGGAAAATTAAAGAATTCTTTTTCATTTTTTGACAAAATCTTGTGTTTCTTTATCTGCAGTGAATTCCAAGTTGTTGAATTTGAAAAGAATTGATTTTTCATGATGGTTGGATTAAAGTTCGAATCATACTGTTATATTTTCGCTTTCACAATTTATTACTTGTTGATAACTACAGCTGCAAAAGTTAGTGATCCTTTAGAAGGTGAACTATTAAATTTTTGCGCGTTTTATTACAACTGATTATCTGATTCTAACTATTCAGTATCACATAATCACCTCCACACTCCGCCGCCAAGCTCATGGTTTCGTCAACGCGTCGAGTCTACGCGCCACGGTTCTTCAGTCCAAGCGCTTTGCTTCCTTAGCCATTTCTACTGATATCAGTTAGTAATTTTTTTTATAATTTAAATTTAAATTGGAAAATTATTATTTATTTTGTTTATTGAATTAAAAAGTTGGTTTTCAGTGCCCTTAAACAAAAATTTATGATTAATTTTTGCGTTTATGGCTTTTGTATAATAGCCTCTATTTTAATTTTACTTTTAAAATTGTAACTTTATTTAATTATTATATTTATTGTGTTTTTTCAGATTCAAAGTAAATATCAAGGTCATCCTTCTAAAAAGAGGAAAGATGAAGATGATAGTTAGTGAACATTTTTGTATTTTTTTCTTTTAACATTGTTCAGTTATGAACACAAAATTGTATATTTATGAACATCCAATTTGTGAATGTAGAAATTGAAATATAAATTCTTATTTCTTCATACATTATTTGTATTTTGTTTTCTGTCTGACTATTATCTCAAATTCTCAATCCTTTCTTTGATATTTTCTTACTTTTGGTCATTTGTTGATTGGTTCATCAATGTACACTCATGTATAATATAATGTTCATGCATGAACAAAAAGCAATTAACACATAAAAAAAAAAAAAAAAATTAACATACAAATGTAGGGATTTTTAATGTAAAGAAACGTTATAGTTTATATGGCTGGAAGTTGAGCACTTTTTAAATGAAAAGAAATAATAAAATAAATTATCTCAAACCCAGGACAATTTTTTGAATAAAATGGAACTATCATAAAACTTATCACGAAACAAAAAAGAGAAAAAAGGGAAAAATTAAATAAAGAATTAAATAAATTCAAAAGAAAAAACTAAATTTACTAATTTACCCTTTTGATTAAAAAATAAACATTTAATATTAAAAAAAAATGAGTGGTCCAGAATGAGTTCTCGCAGTTCTCGCAAAAATATGAGTTCTCGCATGAATTACTCCCTATATATATATATATAATATTATCACATCATGACACATTAATAAATGTCACATAATGAAGCCAAAGATATGTCAAAACTTTTTAGATGTGGAAAGTGTAAAGGCTACACAATTTTCTAAAGTTTCTAGAAATTTTTATATTTGATTTTAGTAATTACTAGAAAAGAAATCCATTTACTAATGTTTTTTAATTATTTGGCATACTTATTTTAGTAAATCATTATATGGTATGCAGGAAGTGACTCAAATGTTTGAAGAAACAATGGAATATCAACAACCTACACCATTCGAGCATCAAACAAATCCATTTATTGAACCGGTAATTGTTAACGTAAAGTAACTTTGTTTCGAAAATTATTGTTTTATCAGTTTATGTTGTTTAAATTGTTTGTTAATGTAGCTTCAAGAATCAATGGCACCAAATCGGGACCAAACCATTAATAAAAAAAATTAGTACTTCTCCTGATCCTCTTACGGTGACCAAAAGAATGAAAGAAAGGCTAGACAAGTTAGAACTTAGGCCTCCAAGTATTAGAACCTTCGCAAAACAATTTGAACCACTTCACACCAGATCAGTTGAAGCTTTTTCGCATAATGGAATGTATCCTGAACCATTGATCGAGGTTATCGAGTACGAGACGTTGTTAGATTGGTGTATTAAAGGTTGGATTGATTATACACTGATACACTGGTGTGAGATGTAAGTTTGTTAATTAATTTTTTTAAATATTCTATGATTACAATCTATAAAATTTCATAATTAACTTTATGACATTTATGGTCTTTAATTTTAGGCATTGTTTCATGTTATCCGATTCTACTAGTCGAAATAAATGTTCTTTTTTGGTATATATTCTAATCTTGATTCACGATGCATAGAAGAACCTATTATTATCGAAGGTTATATACGTTAGATCTATCGTTTTCACAAAGAAAAAAGCATCTTTGTTGCACCGTATTTACAAGAGTAATAAATCTCTTTTTCCTTTTTAGTTATATTTGCTTTATATAATATTAAATGTTTTAAATTGTTTGTAATTGTTTGTCCGAAAATTAAAAGGGGTTACATTTTGGATTCTCTCAAAGGGGTGAAAAACGAAGATTGTTATCATTTGACAGATATAATGGAGCAAGTTTTTAGAAAACTCAAGTGGAGTATGGTTAATGTAAGTTTTTTTTAACTCAATTAATTAGTTAATTTAATTTATATAATGGACACTTAATTATCGTTGAAAATTTAATTATAGTGTCGCCAACAAGAAAACTCATGGGAATCTGGGCATTCGCTAATTATGAATATGTTTGATCTTGTTATGATCTATCAACAAAATTTTTCGCAAAAAGTAAGTATTTTCCATACCCGTAATTATTATTATATATTTTGTTTATTGTACAAATATTTTTAATTCAATTTTTCCTTGCAGATTTGGCACGATTCAAGTATTGCCCAAGAAGAAGACCTAGACAAATTTTTACATAGTCTCGCTCTACAATTTATCACAACGATGATTAAGGGTCGGAACTTGTCTATATAGTTTTAAAGGTTATCTATCGTCTGTACAACGTTAATAACGTGTATGATATACTTATTTGTTATATTAGTTCGTTATGTTCATTAATATATTCGTTCGGAAAGTCGTAATTTTACATATATATTTGCAGATTTGTTATTGTTTATATGGATGAAACTTTTTTGGTGTATCAATATCTTAATAATAATTACTGCATGCTTTGAACAAATTATATATATATATATATATATATATATATATATATATATATATATATATATATATATATATATATATATATATATATATATATCTTTAATATATAATAAAAGAGGGGCCTTAAATGCCACATGACAGAGTAAGGTCCGTTGGATGAGTTAACTTCTTTGATGTCAGCCGTTAGATCAGATTGATGATGTCATCAAATATTTTTTTCATTTTACACCCTTTTACAATACATAATTACGTTCTCTCTTTCATTCTATCTCTCCTAAACTAAAAAACATAATTATAATTTATTTATAGAATCGTTCAATTTGTACCATGATTTACCTTATTATTATTCTAAATCTCTTAATACAAAATATCAAAACATGTGTATAAAAGTAAATGTGATATATGTTATTATAATTATAATATGTGTATAAACGTAAAAATATATATGTATTATACGTATAACATTATTTTCTCATAATAAATTAAAATCTACATAAACATAAAATTTATGATTCAATTTTTATTTTTTACCGCGCTACCGCGGGACAATAATCTAGTATATATATATATATATATATATATAAATCATTATTTGGAACGGTTCCAAAACTGTTCCAAAAAAGATTAATTAGTACATGAATATAAATATATTAATATGGAAAATATTTTTTAGAACGCCTTTCAGCAAGTGTTCCAAATAATCAACCATTTTTTAGAACTGTTTATATAATCGTTCCAAAAAACGTTTGCTTTTTTGGAGCACGATCTTTTACAACGATTGTAAAACTGCTCCAAAAAAGCTTTTCCACTGTTCTAAAAAATGGTCTATGTACTAGTTAGCATATGACTAACATTGAAAAGTCATTTATACATGATATTAATTACAACTAACTTATAAAATGAACATGAATCACTTTCTAATGTGTAAAAATTATAATTATGATTCTTTGACCAATTGTGTTTTTTCTTTTGTGAAAACATTGTTGGAAAGGAAAGAGACATATAATAATTCATAAAAACAAAACCATTTTTTTAATGGGATTCAACGTTGTTTTACAATAAAAATACTATTTAACCATATACAATCAAATAATTTTTGTTATGTTCAGAACAACTGAATAGAAACTATAAATGTCACGTTTTAAAACATATTTGAGGTACACTGTCCTTAAAGTTCCTTAATGAGATGACCATCAAAACACAAATAAATAAATTTTGAGGTACAATGTCAAATTTTCAAACTATAAATGTCACGTTTTCAAACATATTTTTGTTATGTTCATAATATGTCACGTTTTCAAACATATCTGAGGTACAATGTCCGTGGAGTTCCTTAATGAGATGACCATCAAAACACGAATAAATAAATTTTGAAACCGCATAAATTGTTACACACAACATATATTACATGAGTTTTAAATGGAAACTCAATAATTATTATTATTATTATTTTACGGGAAACACAAGTTAAATTGTATAATAATTCGGGTCAAAAGGATCTAAAGTACACGATCCAGGCCAACAAAAATATTATTTACCATTATCCGAACATAGTCAAATGAGTTTAATGCATCATCATAAATTGATGCACTTTATGGCTCAAATGGGTTTAATGACCTTATGGGTTGAAATTCAATATTATTACTTTTAACTAGCGTTGTAAACGAACCGAACGAACACGAACGGGGCTTGTTCATGTTCGTTCGTTTAACTTTACGCGGACAAACGAACGAACATGAACAGTTAAACGAACGGACTTTCGTGTTCCTGTTCGTTCGTTTAAAAATAATCGTGTTCGTGTTCGTGTTCGTGTTCGTTTGTGTTCGTTCATTTGTGTACTAAACGGACACAAACGAACAATAAACGAATATAAATGAACAAACATATAATAATTATATAAAAAAAATATGAAAATAGCTATCCAAATATTCTATGAATTTGATTTTATATCATTTTACACTTACACTTATTTAATTATCAATATTTATCAAAGAAAACGCATTTTAATATCTTAATTTATATTTATATTATATATTATATAGTTATACATGATAATTGTATATAAACTAACACAAACGAACGTTCACGAACGTAATTAAATGAACATAAATGAACAAACATTAACGAACGTTTACAGACGTAAATGAACGAACGGGGTCTTTGTTCATGTTCGTTCGTTTAGTTAAACGAACAAAAAGTTGTGTTCGTGTTCGTTCATTTATAAAATAAACGAACATAAACGAACTCCCGCCGAATGGTTCACGAACTGTTCGTTGAACGTTTGGTTCATTTACAGCCCTACATTTAACATATATATCAAAAGACGAATGGAGTTGTATTGGAAACCGTTATCAACTCTTTTAATTGTGCAAAATGATGAACTGAAAAAGTTTTTGTAAAATTGTTCATATGGTTCAAATGGACGAATTAAAAACTTTTACTATATAAATATTTTAGAGCCTAAAAGTTCGAATAAAAAACTATTATACTTTAATATTTTTGTCCCCGCTATATCGCGCGGGTTCCATAATATTCTTATTTAATAAACAAAGCATAAAAAAAAAATAAGTAACCAAGACAAGTCACATATCGCTTTGTTTCTTTGTTACTATGTAGACTGCCCTAACCATGTTGTCACCAAACCATTAGTTGAACATGTAAATTCCTGCTTTAAGTTTAATTTGACTAAAATTTATAATTTTTCATCAAACCTTTCTCACTAAGTTATTTTTGAAGATCTCAGATTCTCAGTTACACAAAACTAACTGTGGCTCTCTTTTTAGACTACATATGGATGCACAATTGCTCGAGTTGAAGCAGAATATATACCGCCACCAAACAAATCAGGTTAGAGAAATGTTTAAATATTCATATAACTTTAGTAATTAGCCTGAAATGATAAGAAAGCAATGTCATTATACTTGGCCACCCGCATCATCTTTTTCTCTATGCCTTCGTATATTTTTTTCATGTTTGCTTTGCAGTGTCCTTTGCACTCTACTTCATTTGTATGCAAACCTGCAAAAGGGGTTTCAAATCTTCAATACTTTAATGGATTGCATCCGAAAATTGTTAACATGTGTGTAGAGTAACTTCAAATGTGCTTTAAGATAATCTTTTTCACCTTCAAAGGAATTATTAATTCAATCATTAAAATGTGGCCATAAAGGTCTTCATATGTTTATAAAATGGTCATAATGTAACTTCATAGTAATGAAACTAGTGTAAATAAACAATCTTAGATGTGGCAAAAAGTTGGATTGGATAATGGGTAAACATGTACTTACTAACTTTATAATGCTCCTCCAAACGACCCGTCATCATTTAGTAAATTTTTTTAATATATAATATGATCTAATTTAAAGCAGGCGATTAAGGATCACTAAGATTTATAAAAACCAGTGTAAGTTATATTCGACATGTTTGACCCGCTTTAAATATTTACCCGTTTGACAAACGAAGATGACAAAATAAACAGTTGAGCATTCTTTTATCTAGGTTTGTGTAGAAGCTCAGCTCTTCGGCTACCCCTTTCACAAGTACATATCCAATCCAAATAATAAGTGACACATATAATCATAATTTTTAAACTTAACAGTCAGACTTGCATCAAAATACAATTAGAAAATTAACCATAATCATAATGGGGGAAGTACCAGAAGGGAGAAGGCATATTCATATTTAAGTCTAAGTCCTGAATTTCCTATGTTTTGAGAGTTATATCTCATAATGTTTTACTTGTAATTCAATATAATGTAACATATACTTTCCCTTATAAAATATAAACAATACTTTTTTCAACCAACTTATTCATTTCAATAAAGTTGACATTAACTTATGTAAGAGAGATAATGTCACACCCTGTTCAGGCGGAAACCCGATGTGTACAGTATCAGTATAATCAGAGACATATGTTACAACAAATTAAATAACAAAAGGGGTAACATCGAATTAATATAAGAATTTCGAGTTACAAAGTTACAAAGTACATAAGTTCGGAAATAATACAAATACAAAATCGACATACAAATCCTAATAGAACTAGTACATAGCAAAACAAGTTCCCAAGCAAGATCCACGTAGTCATATAATAGTCATCAACACGTAACCTCAAATCCCTGAAATAGCGTTAAAAACGACGTCAACATAAAGTTGGTGGGTTATTCGCAAAGTTAAGAAAACATTAAGTATAAAAGCTTTTGACCCAAAATTTAGAAAAGGTTTAGTAAATCATTAGTAATGAACATATATCTTGATTTAATACAAATAGCAATATGAATAATCCTTAGCATAGTAATAAACACCTGAACCTAAACATTAAAAGGAAACAACCCCCTTAGTGCGTTAAACTAAGTTTAGTCATGAAGTATTCTACGGTATAACATCAGCTCGCAAGGACCGCACACAAGGCAAAATCCCAATACGGCGATGAGGGTTTGTTAGACCCAAATAGATCTATATATATAACCGTTGGCTCAATAAGAGTTGACAGCCGTGTACACGGGGCCTTATACTACCACCAAGGCCATATAAGTAAGGTAAAACGCTAAAACTAAGGCATCATAGTCTAAATTGCATAAACAAGATATATAAAATTTAGTTAACGCTAATCATGCCCGAAGTAAAATTTATAAAGAGGTAAAAGGGAATCGAATAACTCACAAGTAGCGTAAGCGTAATAAAGCGTATGAGTGTCGGGAACTCAAAATCAAGCGGAATAAGATCCACCGCCTAAGTGCCCTAGCATAAGACATAAAAGGTCTAAGTATATATAACGTAGTAATTTTAGCCTCGTATTAATTAACGTTGTATTAAATATTCTAGTTTAGTAAAATTTAGACGAATAACATATATAAAATTAGAGTCGTCGAATCCACCGGCGATATGTCGTGTCGAGATGACGAATAAAGGATATTTGATAGTTCGAGTCGATAATGACTTCTAGAAATATCGATCGTTTAAGTTTATAAATACGATTAGAAAGGAATGATATTCCGAGCCTAAAATGACTAACAGGAATATCGGTTGAAAGGAGTATTAGATTTAGTCAAAGTCAACCAAAATCAAAGTCAACCAAGTTAAAGTCAATTAAAGTCAAAGTCAACCAAAGTCAATATCAAAGATAGTTGACTTGGTCAAAAGTCAACGAAATTCAACCGTTTTGAAAGGAAGTCAAAGTCAACGGAAGTCAACATTTGACAATTTGAATATTTTAAAGATATAATTTGAATATTTGAGTAAAATATGACTGGAAATCAATTTCATAAAAGTTATTTAAAAGTTTAGGTTTAAAATTGAAGATTTGATCGTTTTCGGAGAGATAAACGATTTAACGATAAAATGAACGTTTTAACGATTATGATAGTAAGTAATATGTCGTTTAAGATTGCGTTTTATGTTTTGAGTCCAAAACATATGTTTATCAGTGTATAATACTTTACGTATACTAAAATAGGTTTACGTATACTTAAAATCGTCCAAAATACGCAACAAAGCGAAACAAGTCTGAAACTAGGCCGGATGCGTCGCATCTAAGGCCAAATGCGGCGCATCTGGAGCTCAGATTGCCAGATTTCAGTTTTTGTTTAAAATCGTTTTAGTACCGGTTAGTTAGTTTAAGTCTTAAGTGAATATTTACAGGTTGTTAATTTAAGCCATTTAGTCTAATAACTCATAAGTAATTTATATAAAATATACATATTCATACATATACTTATTTTACAAGATTTTACAAGATTTTAGTTATATTTCGTTAAGTTCGTTTATAATATAGATTAGATATATAATACTTAGATTTTTACGAGTCCACTAATATTTCAAGGAAGTGTTGGAACATTTTCGATAAGAATTTACTAATAGTCCTATATGTAATTATCCGGTTTTATATATGTTTGACATATTATTCTCGGTTAAGTTTTCTAATAACCTATTATCATAGCAAGTTTATTATAGTAATTTTTAGGTTTTTAAACATATTAACCATTTTAACTCTTTTACAAGTTTTAAGATAAGTTTAGGTGAGAAATGATGAAATAGAGGAAAAGCGTAAAGATGAGTAAAAATATGGAATTACCGGAAAGTCTTTTGAATGGTAAGCAAGACTTGAGACTCTTGCTGGAAAAGACTTCGAAGAGATTATGGGAGTAAAAAGCTCCAAACAAGAAGAAAAAGGAAATATGTTAGGATATGGACTTTTAGAAATGAAAGTGGAAGAAAATGTTTATGAGACATTACTTACCGATTTTTCACCAAGGATGGGAAATCTTCCAACTTGAGAACTAGTCGGAAACGCTTCCAACGGAAAGGTGTGGAGAGTGAGAGCTCCAAATAAGAAGAAAGACACCATGTTAGAAAATGGATTTCATAAAGAGAAGAGTTGAAGAAAAGTATTTACAAGATTTACTTACCGATATCTCAAAGGTGGAAATCTTCCAACTCAAGAACAAGACGGAAATGAACCCTTGATGGATGAATTCCTTGCAAGAACACAAGAGTATGGTTAGTGTGCTCTTTGTGTCAAAGGAAGAAAACTAGAGTATGTAAAAGATGGATTTTTCAAAGAAAACTACTTACCGAAAGATGTAGATTCCAAAAGATGTCTTCAATTGATCTTTCTCAACTCAAATACCACTCTTGAATATGGTTTATCTCTCTAGAAGTTCCTGGAAATGAAAGGATTCTAGAGAGAGATGCAATTTTTGACCAAATGGGTTTAAAATGGTTTAAGGGTGAAAAATGGTATGAGAGATGAGTTGAATTGGTCAAGTATCCACAATTCACTCATCCCACACCAATTAGAGAAAGTTTTGGGCAGAAATCACATGGTTGCATGTGAGTTGGGATCTCAATAAAGCAACAACAACGTTTTTGTCTTGACCTGGTCTGCAGACCAAATGCGCCGCATTTAGGGTCACAATCAGCTTTGTTACTTTGTCCGTTAAAAGGACTGAATTTGTAACAGATTTCGTTAGTTTCCGTTAAAAGACTAACCTTGTAATAGATTTTTAGTTAGAGGACTAACTTTGTAATATTTTTAACGTTAATTTTTTCGAAAAGACGAAGGCTTTAAAATACTAATATTAACCTACGAGAATACTTATAATTGCTAGGCACTTAGTTAAATATACGTTTTACTCACAAAGGACATAAACAATATGCAATATACGTAATCTGACACAAACGAAAGTGTAATAAATCGAAATATCGAAATAGTAAAATGGGTCAAAATGAAATAACGATAAATTAAGAAAGTTAAACTCGGAATTAGTACCTCAAATTTTGCGGTTGTCACAGATAAGCTTATTTTAGGTGTTTGTTTTAGCTTATAGAGAGAGCTTATGAGCTTATTAGTTTATGTAAGAGAGATAAGCATATTTTAGGTGTTTGCTTGAGCTTATTAGCTTAGGCTTATGAGCTTATGTAAGGGGGTTTCATAAGCTCATTTTTGTGTGGCTTATGAGCTTATCAAACCTTTTTGTCTTGTTATAAGCTAATAAGCTCATAAGGTACTCCAAACACTTCATAAAAATTTAAAAACTTATAATTTATAATCTATAAGCTAGTTATAAATAATAAGCTTAAGCCCAAAAAATAAGCTTACACAAACACCCCCTTATCTGTAATACCTCTTAATAAATTATTTTTTAATTCTACTAACTATTACTAAGAGTCTAAAAACAATAAAGTACTTCTGAATTCAAAAAATTAGTCTTCAACAATTAAGTCTTAGATTTTTTTTTTATTTTTTTTTTATAGAACGTTACATTATGTACAAATAGATATAGATGTAAGAGTTACCCATACAACCCTAGCAAACCACGTCTTGATGATCAGCGAAACTGCCATTCAAATGCCTCAACTATCACATGTTGATGATCAAAAAAACTTCTACTATTTTCTTTTAAATTGAAACACTTTCAATTACAACTCTGATCACATGCCAACAACATAGTTAATACCTTAGAGCAATAAATCAATAAGATATGATGAAACAATAAAACAATAATTTACCAAATCATTTTCCCTCTATATACAATGTCATGAGACTCTGAAAATAGCCTAAGAAAATAAACGTTAATGGATTTGAAACATAAGAGAATGGATAACGCTTGACAGTTGAGTTCATTGTCATCAGACCTGAAACTTGGTACATAATGTATTTATAGGTATATAACTCGAGTCATATTGTCAAACAATACATGGCAGCGGAAATAGGATCACATAGGAATAATTAAATCGGATAAAGTAATACCTTTTAGTCTTGAATTACCAGCAAACAAGTTGTGTAGATCTAAGTGTAAGATCTATTCTACGGTTACGTACGCGACACCTTCTTTTAGCAACCAACTTTTATGCTAGTACACGTTTGTAACTTACAACCTTTGTCTTGTACACACCTTATGCTTTGAACAACACGCTACTTGGATGCTCAAACAGATCTGCTCGAACCCCCTTTACGCCGTAAGCAGCAAACCCTTTACGACGTAAAGGTCTTTACGGTGTAAAGGTTTAAAGCTTTACGGCGTAAAGACGGGTTTTTTCAGAAACCTTCTTTTCTAGAAAAAACGAAAGTCAAACATCCCTATGAAGGGTTTCGGTCGACTAGAAAAGCAGAAAATCGATTAGGAAGAAACCTAAATCGATTTTAGGTTTATTTGGTGTGTCTTTGAATGAGGGTTGGGTATTGTTTATATAGGTAAACAATAACTTGGTGAACAAGTTGTATTACAATTAGGAAACTTCCTAATTACATAATACACCCTCATATTTACTAATTATTACAATTAACTCATTTAATTAATAATTAGATAACAACAAACGTATAGTCGTGTCTAAATGTCGATGCGTGCGCTCCCGTAGGCTTACTCATTTACGGAAACACATTTGTTAAAACTATTCAAATACCAACAGCTCCCACTTTTGAATAATTTTCAAACAAACATGATAACATTGATTAATGTATAGCAACATATCAATGCTCCCATAAATGCACGAGTAAGTTTCTCCAAAACTCACTGTGAGTCTATATTCGGTTCATATCCTTTTGTTACAGATACTTAGTTAAAATATTTTGATGGATCAAAATCATTCCATTTTAACTAATGTTTCTCATTTCGCGAATCACTTAAAGATTACCAAATTCTATCGAAACACATCTGGATTTATTTGGGTTCGGCAGAACATACATCTTAAGTATTCATGAGTGGCTCAGTTAGTATCTAACTTCAGTTTTCACTTAAGGAACAAATCCTATCTTGACTACAATTGGTAGTCATCGTATTTCGCAACATTACCAAAAATAGCCTTTATAACACCCTTATTCAGGAGTGCGTTTGACTAGAATCAAATAAAGCACTACGTACATGATTCCCAACTTGCATCTCAAGTCAAAGGACATTAAACCTTATGAATTATACTTAATGACAAGGATCCATTAGTACTAATTCATGTGGGATGATCTTGTGTTCATCTCAATGTACACTATCCGGGTTAATGAGCCAAGCTGACTACTCAGACATTGTCTTAATTTAATCATATTCCCATATGATTAATCGACAATGGATATTTAGAATTAACATTTAAAAATTATATTTAAATATAAATCAAGGATTAAAACATGAAAAATTGGATAACAATTATATAAGAAATGAAATCACATATACTCAATATTATTCATTCTTAATAAAATTGTTTATTACATCCATATGTCCAAATACTATATCAATCACAGATTACATGAAACAACTAGATAAACGAAGTCCTATACCCTCAACCAAGTGAGTTAGGTTCGTCTTTACCAGAGCCTTGGTGAAAGGATTAGCTAAGTTGTCATCTGTGTGAACTTTGAGTACTTGAATTTCACCATGTTCGACTCTTTCATGAATATAGTGAATTTCTTCTGAAAGTGTTTAGCTCCCTTTTGAACCCTTGAGTTCATTGGCTATGATCATTGCACCAGTTTTGTTGCAATATCTATCCAAAGGAGTCTTGGCTGTGGGAACAATACCAAGTCCAGAAATAAATTTCCAGATCCAAATAACTTCCATTTGCATCTCTCGAAGATGCAATATACTCATATTCTGTTGTAGAGATGGTTATTTCTGAAACCCAGCATCACAATTTCCAATATTAGCCTCAGGATTTCCACCATACATGACAAGAACCATATCTTTAGTATCCCTAAGGTACTTTAGTATGTTCTTTACAGCAATCCAGTATCTTTCGCCTGGATTCTGTTAAATCTTGTTATCAATGTTCTGTGCAAAAGCCACATCAGGCCTTGTGCATCTCATCACATACAAAATATATCATTTTGCCTAAGCATAAGGTATCCTTTGCATGCGCTCCACTTCTTGAGGTGTAAGAGCACTATCCTTGATGTTGAGATTAAGTCTATCTTTCATTGATAAATTTCCATGTTTGGAAATTTCTATACTAACTGCTTAAGTATATCATCAATGTAAGCTTTTTGACTTAACTCAATTAACCGCTTAGATCTATCTCTCAAGATCTTGATTCCCAAATCAATACTGCTTCTCCTAAGTCTTTCATGGCAAAACATTTTCCAATATGAGATTTAACATCTTCAAGCATTGGAACACTGTTTCCCATTAGCTATATGTCATCTACATATAAGACTAAGAAAGTAACATTACTCCCACTGAATTTTTGATACACACATGGCTTATCGAAATTCTGAACAAAATCAACCTTTTGATCTCTTCATCAAATCTTTTATTCCAACTTCTTGATGCTTGCTTAAGTCCATAAATGAACTTCTTTAGCTTGCATACTTGTTGGAATGTAATGGATCAATAAAACCTTCTGCTGATTCATATAGACGTCATCGTCTATATAACCATTTAGAAAGGCTGTCTTGACATCCATTTGCCATATCTCATAGTCATAGAACACCGCTATGGCTAAGAGAATTCTAATAGCTCTTATGTCTGCCATTGGGGAAAAGGTTTCCTCATAATCTATACCATAGACTTGAGTAAATCCTTTTGCCACGAGACGAGCTTTATAGATGTGTATTTTCCCATCCATGTATGTTTTTTATCTTTAAAAAGAAACATCTGCAATCGATAGTCTTGGCATTTGGAGTTTTATCTACCAAATTCCAAACTTCGTTGTCATTCATGGATTGAATCTCCAAATTCGCAGCTTGAAGTCATTTCTCAGCGTCTGGACCTGATAATAACTTTCAAGTTTCGAGGTTCATTAAGATCCCCTTATACGTCACCATCCTCTAGATTAGCGTTTAAGTTCAACCTAGAAGGTGCACGTATAGTCCTTTCGGACCTACGAATTGGAGCATCAACAATTTGTTGTTGAGACTGAACTTGTGGCTCAATCACAACTTGAGTCAGACTAGATTGAGGCATAACCTGAGGCTCAACTCTATCCCCCCCCCCCCGAATTGTTGATCACCAGTGTGAGTAGAAGGTGATGTATCTCCCTCTTGAACCTTGTCAAGTTCTACAACCCTCCCATAGTTTCCTTGTCCGATAAGTCGTGTTTCGAAAAACTCGGAATATCGTGCAACTTGAACAGTTTGTTGGAATCATATTGAGAATGCATAAAGTAGACTCTAGAGCATAATCCCAAAAGATAATGGAAAAATATTAAGGTTCATCATTAAGCATACCCTGCCAAGCAAGGTTCGATTTCTCCTCTCCGATACACCATTGTGTTGTGGAGTATAGGAAGGAGTAAGCAATTGGACAATTCCACATGCTTTGAGATGATCCTTAATCTTTAGGCTTAAGTACTCACCACCACAATCCGATCAAAGGATCTTGATGGTTTTGCCGAGTTGATTTTCTACTTTCGTTTTGAAACACTTTGAATGTTTCAACCACCTTATGTTTATGTTTAAGCAAGTTAAACATAACCATAACTGTTGAAATTATCCGTAAATGTAACGAAATAGTTAGCACCTTTCTTTGACATATGTCTAAAAGGATCACATACATCAGTATGTATGATTCCTAAAAGATCAGTTGCCTTTTCGTCTCATACGGAAAAGGTTTCCTTGTCATTTTGCCCGACACACACAAGATTTGCATTTATCAAATAAAATATCATTTGACTTTAAAATCCGTGAAGCCTTTTAATGCAATACTTGTATATGTGCGCAATACAAATATTTCATAGATAGGTTGAGTCCAAGTTGGACTTAACGCATTTAGTGCTAATAATAAATATAGAATTATAATTTAAAGAAGAATGAGCATGCAAATCTATTTCATATATGTCATTAATATTAATCATATTAATATAATAACATTATGTTCGAAACAGAAATACCAAATTCATTATTCTGTAAAACATAAACTGAAACATTCCCCCTAACAAAAGTAAGTGCATAATAACAATTGTCTAATACAATTATTATGCCCTAGGGTAAGTCTTAACTTCTAATGGCTTTCATAACTACACGTTTGACATAGCCTACGTATAGTTATAGAGATTCATTCTTCATTTTATTCTTTGCTCTAAATCCTTGTAAGGAATCACAAATATGAGTACCACAGCCAATGTCAGATACTCAGGTATTTGTTTTTAGAGAAAAAACATAATTCTATAAGTGAAGATACCCGAAGATCAGGCGTTGCCGACTCTCTTCTTATCTTGCACCTCGGCTAGAGTAGGACAATTCCTCTTTCAATGCCTAATCACTTAACAGTGATTTCAACCATCATCCTTAGTAGGATGTTCTCTTTTGGCTAGAGGGGTTAGCTTAGGCTTGTGAATATAAACAATTGCTTGTTTATTCGTTCCATCTTGTTTAGCTTTGCCCTTAGCTTGCGGTTGTCTTTTCTTATCTGAACCAAACCACCACTGACCGCTAGGATCTGGTCGGTAACCGATTAGGATGGAATTTCTCAAACTCTACGAGCATCATATGAAGTTCTTGAGAATTTTAGACATACCATGCATATTGTTGTTAGGTGTAAATTCACCAATACCATGTGAAAGGCAATTTAGAACAACAATAGTTTGATGATAGGGTAATTCATCCTTTCCAAATGATTAACTTAGCTTCTTATGTTGACAACGTAAGTCCATACTGACGTTCCAGAAACATGTTTTCACTAATGTAATTCTTGAATCAAGTCGTTCAATTCAAGACCGACTTGTTTCTCATACATAATGTGAAGCTTAACAATCATTATATCCGGCTACTTATCTCTGCTTGATAAGTTGCCCGAGTTATCTCATCATAAGCATTCTTCGGCTCAAGAGATATCACTTTATTAATGACTGGTAATTACTTCATCACTCATAGAACGATTCTCAGCTGATGAAACCAATCATTAAAACTTGGTTCAGTAAGTATTTCACCTTTGAACATTGTTTTGATTTCTGACATAATCCCGCTTAAATCGGGATTTTGTGCCATTTCTACAAAACAGAAGAAAGTTCTCATTAGTACTTTCGACATAAGATTTCTTAACAAAACGTAAAACCCATGGTTTACTTTCCGTTAAGACTAGGACCTAGTTGACATATTACCGTTCCATCAGTTGATCTGCTAGGAACTAAATAATACTCAAAAGGTAAGTGACGATTCGTAATTGCATTTACCGGTGCAACTCCTAGAAAATGGGACTTAATGTTATAATTCGATCCGAGCATCAAAATGGTGATCGTGACATTAATCATGTTTCGTCGCATCTTATCGCTGTTGGCGTTTACAGTCTCACTGCATAACCCGATTTAAGTCATCAGACTGAAGACAGCAGATAGTCCACCACAGTCTCACTATGAGTGGTAATCCGCCTTGGATACACTTCACCTACGTCTCACGTAGAGTGACGAGAAAGTACAAGTTGTCTAGGCAATACGGATAACAATTGACTTAAATTCCATGGGTGTTAAAAATCTACGTACGCAATTGCCATGCAACAATTTCGTAACCTAATTTAATTAAAAACAAAATGTTTTTATTTTACTGGTTATTAAACGTGTTTCTATGATTACCTAATTTATACAACTAATCGTAACATGGTCATCATTAAAACCCTTTCGGTAGCTCTACGAGAGTACGACCAGGAAAGCATGTGAGGTGTAGCGAATGGTTCAACATTTCTCAATAGCATTGCCTCATTAGGAGTGTACCCCACTCCGCATAACTTTCCTAGACATCGTCCCTAGTTGTAGGTGAGTCTAGTTGGGTAATAATACACTGAGCATGTACAATCTAGTTATAAATTACCAATCACACGCTTATTAAATCGATGGTTTTTAAGATATTTTGTAAATTTATACGTTCTGTCGCTGGACCAAATTACGGTATATAAACCCAACCAAATGCGTTATAGAACGTATAAAAGTGTCAAAATAAATTAATAACTCGTCATAATAATTCTTTAGTCTTATTATTAAATTTTGTTTCTTTCAAAAGACATTTGACAAACAATATTTATAATAAACAATTTAGAATTATTCTACCCAACTAATTGGGTAATGCCTAAAAAGTCTCTATGGTCATTGTTTACATATTGAATCACTCTCGTTTCAAAGGAACCGGACCACATATATCCGTCCAAATAAACAAGTTTGGATTGCGTAAGCTATCAATATGTAAACAATTTGTATATCAAATAAACCACACATAACTTTTTATCATACAAATCCTTTTGTGTCGTACATATTCAATTAACAATTAATAATATGTCACTAATTAAATTTACTTTTTAACAATATCAATATATCTAATTATGCTTACAAAGTTATGCATGTAACTTTATAAAAATAATTTTGCATAAAAGTAAATAAGGTAATTAAACATCAAATTGCAAGGTAAATTGATTTCAAATTAACCTTTTAATTTTGTAATATCATACAATAAACCAACCCTAGATCCCCCCTCAATTTTGATGTTTTAGATCCAAAATAATATTTACCTATGTTATGGATGATACCACTATAGGTATACAACTCGAGTCATATTGTTAAACAATACATGGCAGCGGAAATAGGATCACATAAGAATAATTAAATCGGATAAAGTAATACCTTTTAGTCTTGAATTATCAGCAAGCAAGTTGTGTAGATCTAAGTGTAAGATCTATTCTACGGTTACGTACGCGACACCTTCTTTTAGAAACCGACTTGTATGCTAGTACACGTTTGTAACTTACAACCTTCGTCTTGTACACACCTTCTGCTTTGAACAACACGCTACTTGGATGCTCAAACAGATCTGCTCGAACCCCCTTTACGCAGTAAGCAGCAAACCCTTTTACGGCGTAAAGGTTTAAAGCTTTACGGCGTAAAGACGGATTTTTTCAGAAACCTTCTTTTCCAAAAAAACCGAAAGTCAAACATCCCTATGAAGGGTTTCGGTCGACTAGAAAAGCAGAAAATCGATTATGAAGAAACCTAAATCGATTTTAGGTTTATTTGGTGTGTCTTTGAATGAGGGTTGGGTATTGTTTATATGGGTAAACAATAACTTGGTGAACAAGTTGTATTACAATTAGGAAACTTCCTAATTACGTAATACACCCTCATATTTACTAATTATTACAATTAACTCATTTAATTAATAATTAGATAACAACAAACGTATAGGCGTGTCTAAATGTCGATGCGTGCGCTCCCGTAGGCTCACACATTTACGGACACACATTTGTTAAAACTATTCAAATACCAATAGTATTAACTCCTCGTAGTAGTACCACGTATATCTTGAAGGAGTTATTTAAAAGTAACAACTATAAAAAGATCAAAAAAACTGTTAATGAAAAATTGTACGTACCCGTTGTACCCCTCTATATCACATTTCGCAATCGATGGTCACAACTCAAAATATAAAAATCCAGATCCGTGCAAGCAGTCGGATACATCAAACGATATAAGTTAATCACATACTACTAAAAGCATTTTATTTCCTGAAGTCGTCAAAACATGATAAGAAGTTGTAAAACTCAGTTTGGCCAAAGCTAAAATCCTAAAACTTTAGAACTTACCTAAAATAAGAGCAACATGGAATTCAACAACTAGAAAAAAAGATTTAAAATTAGTAAATAGAATGAAACGGACTTAAGTGGTCAAATGATCATTTCAAGCCATTTACTTATGAATGGGTCGTTACATATTATGTTGCATCTTAAATGAGACATACATGTTATATGTCCCCTAAAATGAATAATTAATGCTTAAACCCTTTCTATATCAGCTTACTCAAAAATGAGATTATTACTGGAAAAAATCAACTTCAAAGACAAAGAATGTCTCGGGCATACCTAATCTGATATAAACCAATAATTTCACCTTTTGACCCGAACCTGTCTGCACAACCCATTTTGTCACCACAAACAATTAGTTTAATAGTGAAACAAATATATAGTGAGGGATCTCTAAACCAATAATTTCACCTTAAATGAAGTGACTTAAATGAAGATAAGCAATATTACCTACTTTTAGATAACTCTTTAAATTGCAGTCAAAATGGAGAGATGGTTCTCTTTCGCAAAAGAGCCTTTGTATGTGATGATGAATAGAAACTCGAAGGTAGCGAATATACATGCAGAAAAAGATGAGATGGTTATAATGATATGAATATATGCAAGTGCAAGGGTATATGAAGTGATTTAACTGAGAGCATAATTCATGTGTAACATCCAAGTTTCGGAAGAAGAGAAAAAAATTGTAAGTATTTACATATTTAATATAAGTATATGTTATATTGGAGCTTATAATAGAAATTATAAATATAAGAGTAAATTACATAATTGGTCCCTGTGTTTGTTCCAATTTAACGGGTTCAGTCCCTCGGTCGAAAATCGTTCGGGTTCAGTCCCTGGGTCATCAATTTGGCTACAAGAATAGTCCCTTTGTCACTTAAAATGACTAAAATACCCTTAATAAATAAATAAAATAAAAAACCTACAAAACTCCTTCCTTATAACCCGGGTCCCACTTGTTCATAAAATTCAAAGACAAATCTGGGTTTTTCTCCCTGGGTCATCAATTTCCCATTTCCAGATCTAATCACATGTCATGAATTGATCAAATTCGTTTCTGGGTTTTTCTCACCAATCTTCCAATCATAAAACCCATCAAGCGATTTCCATTTGGTTGATTTTAGTTATACGTAACGCTTCGCTAGTTGTACTTTAACACCATCATGGCCGTCGATTGGATATCTACCGGAGATATCAGAGGTAGTGGATCGTTGAAAAAGAAAGATTATAACCGAAAGTCGCATTTTATACCTTAGTTCCAGGAAACGATTGGCGAATCTCCCCCACTTCACGAAACATCTTCTCGGTCTCCAACTGCGTTCCTTTCTCCAAAATCATTTTCCTAATAGTCTGCGCAGACGTGGATGTAGCATCAAAAACCTCCTCCACTCCGTTCACAAACGTGACGGAGATCTGAGATGATGATTCAACGGATTATGGCTATATAGAATACCTAAGTACAGAGACCGAAGAAACAGACGACGATGCCCAAGACGACCAAACACCGATGCCTACTTTATCAGATTTAACCCTGGAACAACGGTAATCAATAATTTAGTTTCTTTTAATATCAATATGTCTATCTGTAACCTCCGAATTTGCTTATATTTGGTTGTTTTCATTGGCACTCAGACGGGAAATGTTTCCCCCTAAAAATCCCTTGTTCCAGTTATTTTCGGTTCATGTGGAGTATGATGCTCCTCATAAACCCGGTAAGCTTCATGACTGTATTCTAGCAGCAGATAACTCTAACTCACTAGAAGATGGGTGGGTGATACAAGATTTGGATGGCTGTAATTTGGTTTCTTTATTTTATCGTAAAAAGGATAATACCATACCCATTGTCAACAAGGGTTTTAGTCAATATTTATTTATTAAGGGTATTTTAGTCATTTTAAGTGACAAAGGGACTATTCTTGTAGCCAAATTGATGACCCAGGGACTGAACCCGAACGATTTTCGACCCAGGGACTGAACCCGTTAAATTAGAACAAATACAGGGACCAATTATGTAATTTACTCTAAATATAAGTTGGTAAGAAAGGTGGTTAATTTTAGTTAGAAAGAATTTAAATTGTTAGCTATATTGTTTAAGTAAATAAATTAGTACATTCAAGAAAGATGAAGGACCTAAGTGTAAATTCTGGAATTTGTCTATGAGGTGGAGGAGAGGTGGCATTACCAGGAAACTCTCTAAGTGAATGTATGTGTGTGTGTCGGTTTAGAGAAGAAAAATCAAGAAAAGAGAAAGTTGAAATTTACTTAAATTGAATATCAATAGTTGTAGAAATCATCAATTAGGGCAAGGATTGAGAGTTTAACAACCTCATCTTTGGTTCTAATTGAAGAAAAAAAAGGTATGATTATGTGACAACCGCGACTTTCGAGGTATTATTCCGACATTTTCGTGTATCGCTTTATTTATCGATGTTTCGTCTTGATCCTATTATTTATTTATTTTGGTGATTTTGCGTTTATCGCGTATTATTTATTATTATTGTTTATGAGTTCTATGCATGTATGAGTTTATATTTATTATCGAAGTATTTTATATGTGAATGTTTTGTCGGGTTAAGTATTGGTTGGTTTTCTTGTCCTTCGTGACGGAAAACGTATTAGAACCTAAGTGCCTGTTAGAGATAAGTATGCTCGTAAGTTAAGTTAGAGTGATTATTGCCTTTAAGTATACGTTTAAAGTTAACGTTAAAATATATTTCAAAGTTAGTCCTCTAACTGCAAATCTGTTACAAAATTGGTCCTTAACGGACTTAACGTTAAAAGTATTACAAATTCAGTCCTTTAACGGTGAGATAACGGAATCTGTTAAAGCACTGCGTCGCAGCCCCTACCTGCTGCGACGCAGTGACCAGATCCGTCACATAGAACCAAAGATGCCTTATCTCAAAATTTAGGCCACCTTTTCCCACAATCCGACACAACTCCTCTTTTACTGCAATTTTGAATAAAGGATGGGTCTTTCCTTAGTTCTTTCACTTCTCATTTCATTTTCATTTTCCAAATATCAATTCTCTCTCTAAAAACACATAGTTTTCTCCTACATCTCTCAAGATTTCCAGCCAATAATCACCATCAAAATAACCATTCTAGTTATATTTCCTCACAAAACCGAAGTGTTCATCACATAGCTTCCTATCCTCTTCGTTTTCCTCGATTTTGGTAAGTTTTTCTACGTAAATCTTAAGTTTTCTTAAATTTTTCCTTAAGATCCTGCTACGATCTATAACCTTGTATAAAAAAGGAAGAAAACAAGAATTTTCAACAAGTTCTACATAAAAGGTCACATATAATTATTCCCTAAACTCTTATAGGTATAAATGGTTATTTACATTTATTATCTTTATTTAAATAACGAAACTATGGAGGAATATACGTATAAACCATATAATGGTCATAAAGGTTTATTTGTTAGTGAAACCAACACTTAAAACACTCAAAAATGTATTGAAAATAGTTGTTTTGTAGCTCACTGCGCCGCAACAACCTCCTGTTGCGCCGCAGCGGGACACCAGTGTCCTAAAAATATGTCACGAAACAAGCACGGTGCACCGCAACACCCTACTGTTGCGCCGTAGTGCCTTGTTTAGTCACCAAAACTTTGTTCCGTAACAAGCCCCTTAACAAGCTAACGTAACAACCATTATAGCGTAACAACAAGGTATTCCCGTAAAAAAATTATCAACGAAACAACGCTGCTGCGCCGCAACAGCTAAGCGGTGCGCCGCAATAAGCTATTTTACCGAAACAACGTATTTTGCGCAACACTTTGAACGTAACACTCACTTGCGAAACACTCTATCAGCGTAACACCATGTCTCGCAACACCTTTACCGTAACACTTTTATTCCGTAACAACTTTTACGTAACAAACTTGTGAAACAAGGAACTTGAGTAACAAGGCTGCTGCGCCGCAACCACTGCCTGCTGCGACGCAGTAGGGCCACAGATTTCTATTTAATTGATTTCAATACTTAAACTCGTCATCGTTCTAAAACTTATTATCACTTACTGAATATTGCAGCAAGTATTATATTTACTTAATCCAAACGTTTTGAACTAAAAACATATTCACACTCTTAAAACATAACATTATTTATATGATTTTGTCAAAGTTATAGAGTTTCGATAAAAGTATACATTTCTTCAATAAACGATCGTAATCACAACCTCTTGTAATTACAGAATAACGATATCATTTGACACAAAGTATGAACACTATTATTATATTATATCATATAACGTTAACCGTATAAGGTAAACCCTACTAGACTTAGAGATACTTAGTCAGTTTTTATGTATGTATTGCTAGGGCACTTAGGCGGAGTAGCTATTATCGGTTGAGTTACTACCCGACGTATCGTATTTGCTTGCTTTGCTATTTCGTGAGTTAATCGTGCCCCTTTTTATCGCTTTTATATATTTTGAGCATGTTAAGCGTTGTATTTAAAAGTATGTATGTTTTAGTATGCAATTATGGATTATGATGCCTTTAGATTAGTGTTCCCTATACTTATATGGCCTAATATGAATCCCCGTATGCACTCCTGTCAACTCGTATGAGCCGACAGTACATATATATAGATCTATAGGGTTTAACAACCCTCACCACTAACTCTATGATGATGATGTCGCTCTGTCAAGTTAAGTGGATGTTATGACCGTCTTATTTTGTAGTATAAACTTAGTTTAAACGCACTAAGGTGGGGTAGTTGCCGATTATTGTTATGGTTCAGGTGTTGTTATATATCTAAGGCTATTACATGTATCTATTTGCGTATGATTTGAAACGTTATTTTATGAACGATTTTATTACGATTAACTTATGATTTCAAGGTATTATTTACAAATGATTTTATTCAATTCTTTATGGGATCAAAACTTATCGAAACCTTTTTATACTCATATTTTTATGATTTAGCGAAAACCCACCAACTTACGTTGACGTATTATTTTTAACGCTTTTCAGGGATTTAAGGTTGCAGATTATGATGATTTTGCTTATGTGGCTTCTTGGATATGTATTTGGAACTTATTTCGTTTAATTGTATTAGTTCCCCTTGTATCCAACTTCGTAGTCGTATTTTGAGAAATTATTTCGTATTATGTAAACTTATATATTCACTTTTATTTATCTATGGGATGAATGTATTGTTATCTTATTTTGTTTGTAACCTTTAAATCTCTGATACTGTATATACTGTACACCTCGGGTTTCCGCCTGAGCGGGGTGTGACAGATTATATTCTTAAAATTATTTGGTGAAATTAAGTTTGTATATGGTGTTATAATATCATTTAGATGTTTAATTGAAAGGTAGAAATACTTAATTCGGTTAAAAATTAGGTATATGGTTATGTGGGGATAATCATTAAGTTTGAAGAATTGTTAGAATTATGTTTCGTTTATATGTTATTTTGATGTTAGAAATTTATATAAAAGCTTGAAAGATTGGAAGATAATCTATATGAATTTCGTGAAAATTCATGTTTTAACTAGTTAGTGTAAAGAGGTGAAATGTTGACGAATTAATTTCTATTGTAGAAATGTTTTGGAATGAAAGAATAATGTTATAATGATTAATGACATGTATAGGATAGTAAAGATAAGATTAAGAGTACTTAAATTCATGTTTGGGTGAAATGGTGTTAAGTATGCTACACTAGTTGCCAAACGGGTCTTGTGACCCATTGAAAGATGGCAATGGGTAGGAAATGGTTAAAAGGAAGAACAATTACTTGCAACGTGTAATTTATGATTTGTGTAATGGTTATAAAGTGTTTGAATGTTGTTGTTATGCATTATAAAGGTTGCGGGTCAAAAGATCCAAAAAGGTGGCAAGTTGGGTAGAAATGTCAAACATGTTTAGATTAAGAGTTTAAGGTTAGAAGAGTTGTAATGAAGTTAATACATGTGTTTATATGTATATAAGATTATTGAAGAGGACAAATTTGTGTCTGGTTGTAAAAAGGCGCAAATTTGAAGGATAAGGGCAAAGGAAAATAGACGTGAGTGTTGTAGACGTAATTCGACTTCAAGCTGAGCATACGAAGCTTATTTTTAATATGTTACATGTTTATATATGTGTGTTAGAATCTTTGAGAGATGAGTAAGATACTAGTTTAATATATTATTAAGTTGCTAACAGAAAGTTAGTCTAGAAGTGTTATGCTCCAACTTGAAAGTGCAAGATTTTACAAAGGAAAACCAAAGCACCCGTCTGGACCACCACTGCGCCGCAGTGGGGACTCAGACGGAGTGTTTTGGTTGCAGTTGTGGTGCACTGCGTCGTAGTGATGCCCAGACTAGTTTTTAGTAGTTTTTAATGTAGTTTAGGTGTATGACTTGTACCCTAAACCATTGGTAAGTTAAAGAGAGTTGGAAATGATTTTAAATAGTCGGAAAAGAGTAAGATTCGACTAGATATAGTCAGAAAAGAAAGATAAGAATTAAATTAGTCTTGTAAGATTTAAATTAACATATGGTTAGGTATACTCACTAGCTTAACGCTAATATACTTTGTTAATTGTATATTTTGTAGGTAAATGAAACACATAATGTAAGGCAAGCTTATGAAGAAGGGAAAGGGGGACCATAACGCATAATTTTAAAGTTTTGTAAGAGCTTCCGCTCAAGTTTGTAAAAATACTCTTTTGGGTAAAACATGATGTTAATGTTTAACTATTGTTAAGCATAGAATCAATAACACTGTTGAAGTTAGTGAAAGATATTGTAAGTTATAATTTCAAAAAAAATGGTGTGTATTTTCTCGAGTGTTACCAGTTGGTATCAGAGCCTTGGCTTGTGTGACTCGGGTATCTTAATTGATACTTGAACCCAAGTTGAGGCTTGTAAAGTAAGACCATTTGGGAAGAAGCTTGCCTTGCGGAAAAGATAAGAGTAAGTAAGACTATTGGTTAAGAATGGATAGAATGCCTTAGTCTAAGATATGCATTGATAGTATTGGGTGTACAGGAGTTAATATGTTTAAAATTAACGTCTGGCCAACGATAATTTTGAGCATGTTATGTATTTCCCATATGGTCAAAGTATATTAACAAGTAAAGTTAGAAAGCATGTGTAAGATGTATATAACTATAATTGTGTATATATTATAGTTCTATATGTTATTAACTGAATCTTATTTCAGTTAGTAGAAATGGATAAAGAAGTAGTCATCGTAATAACGGTGAGAAAAAAATGGATATCCAGACGATAGCTGCTAAGGAGATTAGTCAAGCTTTTGGAAAGGCAATACCGTTTATTATTAAACGGTTAGAGAAGATGTGGTAGAAATTATTGATGAAAAGATTGACCGTGTGCTTGCGGAAAAAGAGTCAAAGGGTAAAGAAAAGGAAGATTCTGAAGATGAAGGTGATCAGGAAGAGGTGGTGGAAGTTTATAAGAAAGGATGCACCTATAAAGATATTTCACGTTGTAACCCACCCATGTTTCTTGGAGAAGTTGATCCACTCATTAGCATGTGATGGGTTATGGAGGTAGAGGGTGCTTTTCTTACGTGTAAGTGTGCGGATAGAGACAAGGTCATTTATGCAGCGAATTTACTGCAATCAAGCCAAGAGTTGGTGGGAGACGGTAGTAAGGGTGTTTCCAACTTATGGAATTGTGAAAATGACTTGGGAAGATTCTAAGAAACGGTTTATGGAGCATTTTTTTCCACCTTCTGCAGTAAACAAAATTACTCGAGAATTCTTGGCCTTGCAACAAGGAAGTAAAACCGTGAATAAAATAACAAATGATTTTCTGGATAGGACCTGTTTTTGCCCGGAATATGTGATGAGTGAAAAGATGAAGATGGATCGTTATATGTCGTGTCTAAACCAAGACATTAGAGATCACGTTTCAACTTATAATCCTCACACTTTTGAGGATATGGTTGAGGCTGCAAGAAGAAGGGAATTGGAAATATTAAACCGCGTTGAGGAAGAAAAGAAGAAACGGAAAGTAGAATATGTGAAAGAGCTGTTGAAGAAACAAAGATTTGAGAAGAAAGGTAAGAGTTCGGGAAAGAAGTTTGATAAGAAGAGGTCATCGAAAAATGAATACGTGACATGTGGAAAGTGTGATAAGAATCATCTTGGTGAATGTAAGTTTGGGCAGACGGGTTGTTATACATGTGGAAATTCGGGTCATATTAGCAGTGAATGTCCCAATCCGATAAAGATATGCTAATGTTGTGAAGCTACTACACATATTAAAAGTGAATGCCCAAAGTTGCCGCATAATCAAAAGATGCTGACATGACCAAAAGCTCCTTTGTTACTTGAAGGAGGAAGCAGTGGGAAGAAAGCCGAGATACCTAAAGGCCGAAGTCGTTCCTTTCAGATCACTTCTGGAGAAGCAAGAGAATCAACCGATGTTGTTTCAGGTATTTTTATCATAAATTCTCACCCTTCATATGTGTTATATGATTCGGGGGAAAGTAGATCTTTTATGTCAAGTAAGTGCGACGTATATTACCTAGATAAGCATTTACCTGATCCTAACCAAAATAAGTAACCCCAATCTTAAGGCGATCAACCAAAGGCAACAAATAACCACAAACGGACATAGCATCCACTCATAGGGACATCCTATCGAGTAATGAGGGTTTAGTAAAACCCATATAGATCTATATATGAAAATCGTGGCTCAAAGAGTTAACAGTATAACATGGGGGCCAAACAAGGCCTAATGATATGCAATCTAAGGTAATTCTGATCCACTAGGTAAAACAAGATTTAAGTAATAACAAGTTTCAAATAACGCTTTCCAGCCCAAAGATAAGTAGTGAAAAGGGGGCTCGAATAACTCACAAGTCAAGCGAAAGCAATGTCGGGACGACAAGACGGAGAGGTTGCTCCAACGCCTAAGTGCCCTAGAAATACGACATAACAAAGTCTAAGTATCTCTATAAGTCTAGTACGGTTTAGCCTTTATTAATTAACGTTATGATATATAGTATATTAAAAGTGTTTCAAAAGGTTAATATTTCGAATTCAAAGTGACGAGTAAAAGATAATGAGATCTCGAGTCAATAATGACTAGTAGAAAATATCGATAATTTGGAGTCAATAATGACTATAGAATAGAATGATATTTCGAGACAAAAATGACTAACAGAAATATTGATTGAAGGTTGAATACTGGTGCCAAAGTTTAGTCAAAGTCAACCAAGGTCAACATCAAAATATAGTTGACTTGGTCAAAGTCAACGATTTCAAAAAGGAAGTCAAAGTCAACTAAAAAGTCAATATTCGACATTAAAGAGTTTAAATATTTTGAATGGAAACTAGTTTAAAACGGTTTTAAAAGAGTTTAACGAAAATACAATATTTATTATCGTTTTAGATTACGATCGCATTTTTGAGAAAAAATGTATTTATTAAAAATATATATGTTTAATAAATATCATATTAATAAATATTATGTTTGCGATTACGTCTTTTGGGTCCAAAGACGTCTATTTGTTAATAGTTACTCTTTTTACATATTTGTGTTCTGAGGCTCAGTGTGGCGCACCAATGGACTACTGCGACGCAGTCCAAGTGTTGCCAACAGGGGAAAACGTACTGAAGTCATAGATGTGGCGTAGTGCATCACCACGGCGGCGCACTATACTTGTTCCGCACCCGTTGCGGCGCAGTAAACCTTTATTGCGGCGCACTGGAGCCCAAAAACAGATTCTTATTTTAAACGTATTACGTAATTTATGTTTTAAGACAAGTTTTAATACTAATAGTAATCTGTCCAAAAATGTTATATTACATATGTTTATGTCCAAAAGTCCGAAATTTGTCCAACACGTTCAATATGTTATAATTTTACTATTTTACACATATTCTCATATTTCACCATTTTATGTTATTACTACCAAAAGTCTTATAATAAGAAATATTAGACATATTAGGTTAAATATTTAGGTTTTCTTCCAATTTTTACTAGTTTAAAGGTTATTTAAATAAATTACCGAAAATGAAGAAAAACATAAAAGATGAGTAGGGAAGCTTGAGAGGTACCGAAGACCTCCACAAAACTCAACAAGTACTAAGACGAAGAATACGAGAATGAATCCATAAAAATGAGCTCCTTTGGTGGTGGTGGTGAGAAAACTGGCTCCAACACACAAAATAAGACATCATTAGTTTAGATCTTGTAAATTAGAAAGAAAAGTAGAGAATTGATGTAGGGTTCCTTACCAAAACTCAAGATGAACACATCTTCAAGGTGGTGTGTGGAATCATGAATATGAAGGATTGAAAGTGGTGGAAGAACCTTGTAATCCACATAAACAAAAGTGGGTGTTAGAAGTCTCTTATCATAAGAGGAAGATAAGAGTAAGGAATGGAGTTTACAAGAAGAGTTACTTACAAAAAGTTGGAGGAAATCCAAGGGATGATGGTAGAAGATGATAGAAAGTTATTTCTAACTTGAAACCTCACTTGAATATGTTTGTTTAAGGTTCACAATCTCTGGAAATTGGAGAGAATATGAGATGATTTTGTTGGTGAAAGTGTGAAATGAAGGAGGAAAGAGATGTAGAAATCAAAAATGGAAAGAGGAAGATGGATTTAGATCTAGTCTTATGGTCAAACCACCTATTTTGGGGAGAATCCTGGCCAATGTCACGTGAAAGTGGCATTGTGGATCTCAAAATGTAAAAAAAAATGTGTTTTAACTTTTTGACTCGAACCACACGTTGCGTCGCGGTCAGTAGTGACTGCGGCGCAGTAGGTGTGCGCCCAAGCTTGTACGTCGCAGCTGAGAGATCATTGCGGCGAGACTTAGCAGAAAGGCACTGCGTCGCAAGCCGAAGGCTGGTGCGGCGCAGTGCCTGTATGTTTTACAAAAATTGACCAATTTCAAAGGACGATTTCCGAGGAGGATCGTAATTAGACGGATAGTTATCTTTCCGTTAACGACCAACTTTGTATATGATAACGTTAATCTAATTTATATTCAAGCATAAACACCCTAACCTATTAAACGAGAATACTAACTAATCGCACTTAGGTAACTAAAACGCTTCCGTCACGAAGGACGAAGCAAAAAAACATAAAACCACACAAAGAATAAACGTGAATCATCACAAGTAAATCAAAGGGTCAAAACCAATCTACTATAAATAAAAAAAACGGTAACGACAAGTACCACGAAATTACGGGATGTCACAAGTTAGAACATCCTTAGAAGTAGAAGTAGCAGACAATAAGATTATTCTTGTTTCAGATGTTTATCGTGATAATCAAATTGAGATAGGGTTAAGAAAGTTTTCGATAGATTTGATTCCTATGGTAATGGGAGAGTTTGATTCCGTAATTGGTATGGATTGATTAGAAAAGAATAACGTGATAATTTTATGTAAGATAAAGATTATCAAAGTTACAGATTCGAAAGGAGAAGAAGTTGCTATCTATGGTGAGAAAAAAAGGGGAATTGACGGTTTGTTCTCTGATGAAAGCACGGAGGTATCTGTCCCGAGATTGTGAGGTGTATCTTGCATAGTGATAGATGGAAAGAAAGATAAGAAAGATTTGAAAGAAGTAAGTGTGTTAATGAATATGCGGATGTATTTCCTGAAGACCTTCCGAGACTGCCGTCCGAAAGCGAGGTAGAGTTTAGAATAGAATTGCTTCCTGGTGCTGCACCGGTAGCGAAGGCTCCGTATAGGTTATCCCCAGCTGAAATGAAAGAGTTAATGAGTCAATTGCAAAAATTATTAGATAAGGGTTTCATTCTCCCTAGTTGTTCTCCTTAGGGTGCGCAAATTTTATTTGTAAAGAAGAAAGATGATAGTATGCGTATGTGTATAGATTACCGGGAACTTAACAAACTGACAGTCAAGAATAGGTAAGCTCTATCTAGAATAGATGATTTGTTGATCAACTGCAAGGGGAGTTTCTTTTCGAATATAGACTTAAGATCGGGTTACCATCAATTGAAAGTGAAAGAGGAAGATGTACCAAAAACAGCTTTTCGTACTAGGTATGGCCATTATGAATTTTTGGTTATGCCTTTTGGTCTAACAAATGCACCTGCAGCGTTTATGGATCTAATGAATAGAGTTTGTAAGTCGATGTTAGATAGATCAGTCATAGTATTTATCGACGATATTTTAATATATTCAAAGAGCAAGGAAGAACATGCGGAACATTTGTGACAAATATTGGAGATTCTTAGGCGAGAAAGATTGTATGCGAAATTCTCTAAATGTGAATTTTGGCTTGAAGAAGTTCAATTTTTGGGTCATGTAGTGAATGCGGAAGGTATAAAGGTAGACCCAACGACGATTGAAGCTATCACAAACTGGAATTCTCCAAAAAGTGTAACATAAATCCTTAGTTTTCTTGGTCTTGCGGGATATTATCGAAGATTTATTCCAGATTTTTCAAAGATAGCTTTGATTTTAACGGAATTGACTTGAAAGAATAAGAAATTTTAATGGAAAGAAGAGCAAGAAGAAGCATTTCATATTTTAAAGGAGAAATTGAGTGAAGCTCCGGTGTTGGTTTTACCGGATGGAACGAAAGAATTGGTGGTTTGTAGTGATGCTTCTTATACCGGTTTAGGTTGTTTTAATGCAACGTGGAAGATTTATTGCCTACGCTTGGAGGCAATTGAAAGAAAATGAAAAGAAACCCGTGCGAGATTTGGAGTTAACGGTCGTTGTGTTTGCTTTAAAGATTTGGAGGCATTACCTTTAAGGTGAAAGATGTACAATTTATACGGATCATAAAAGCTTACAATATTTCTTCACTCAAAACGATCTCAGTATGAGACAACGTAGATGGTTGGATTTGGTGAAAGATTATGATAGCGATATTCCTTATCATCCCGGGAAGGCAATCTTGTTGCAAATGCATTAAGTAGGAAGAGTTCAGAGCCGGAAATGAAACTTAACTCTTTAGATTTATTTATTAAAGCGAATTTCTTTGACTCGATTACGGTGGCTCATTTGGAAGCAATCAAAGAAGAAAATTGGAAGAAGGAAAGAATCACGGGTCAAGCAAAATTTAGTAGATGATAGTCGAGGTAAAGACTCGATTTGGTGGAGTTTGGATTCCTAATACATCAGATTGTAAAAAGATTTTATTAGACGGGGCTCATAAGTCTAAATATTATATTCATCCCGGTAGTACAAAGATGTATAGAGATTTAAAGGAAGACTATTGGTGGCCGGGTATGAAAAGAGATATAGTAAAGTATGTAGAAAGATGTCTAACATGTTTGCCAGTAAAGCGGAACGCCAAAAGCCCTACGGAAAGATGCAACTGTTAGAAATACCGATTTGGAAATGGGAAATATCACTATGGATTTAGTAACGAAGTTACCAAAATCTAGGAGAAAAAATGACGCCATTTGGGTAATTGTGGATAGATTGACTAAGAGTGCTCACTTTCTATCGATTAAAGAAGCCATTTCTTCGGAGAAGATGGCGGAAATGTTTTTGAAGGAAATTGTAGTAAGGCATGGAGTTCCGGTTTCAATAGTGTCGGATAGAGATACTCGTTTTACTTCTCATTTTGGAGTGGTTTTCAAGAAGAGTTAGGGGTAAGACTTAATATTAGCACGGCTTATCACCCGCAAACCGACGAGCAAAGCGAAAGAACTATTCAAACGTTGGTTGATTTACTTCGAGCTTGTGTGATAGATTTTGGGGGCAATTGGGATGATCATTTGCCGTTAGTAGAATTTTCTTACAACAATTGTTACCAATAAAGTATAAATTATGCACCTTATACTATGTTGTACGGAAGGAAGTGTAGAACACCTATTTGTTGGGGTGAAGTTGGTCAACGAGAAATGGAGAAAAAAGATTGTACAAATCACAACGAAAAAGATAGATCAAATAAGAGAAAGACTCAAAATGACTCAAGATCGACAAAAGAGTTAACACCGATAGAATAACCACGTTCGTCATCATTGGCTTGCTAGGAGTAGAACACGAGTCTTGTATGAAATTAAAGCCCCTTCTTAAAAATAACAACGTTCTTCATCATTGTCAGCAAGGAGTATTAGAAAACAAATTTTAGAAATACATTTGAATTAAAAAGTTTAATCTTTTGTTTTTTGATTTACTAAGGAACTTTAAAGTTTTTAAGTGCATCCTATTAATAAGCGGATTTGGCCAATTATGTAACTAGATAAAGGGTGTTGAAGTTAGCATGAGCAATAATTTTAGGAACGGGTCGTACATACCGTTAGACTATAATCTGTTTGATGTTAATAAAAATTTCGTTATAAAAGATCATTATAATGAAGCTATCTAATTTTATCAAACAAGTATTGAGTAATGGAAACAAAAATCTTAGTATATGTAGAGTTGAATTTATCTAGAATTTAAATAGCCTTCTTGATCTAATAGAAAGCAGAAGTTCAAGGGTTTAAACATTGTCTCGTGTCTTTTATCTTACTATATTTCGTGCTTCAAGTTTGGTGGAATGTATTCTACGTGAAATTGAGGTTTAAAGACTTGAAAGGAGCAATGAGTTTGAGAAAGTATCATAGATGAACCACAGTGTATCCTTGTTTACCACAACGTTTTAAATGATACACTCATACACACAAAAGATACATATTTCTGGATAATAACTTGGCGGCTTTTGCTGTATGCAAACCTCTAAGGGTAGAATCTTCGTACTAGCCATCATTGTACAAAGGGACTTCAAAGTTGTACCGTCAACATTAGTCACGTAATTGACAACAGGCTTCCTTATTATTTAATGACAGAAGCCAGATCACCGGAAGGACCTGAGATTAGAGAATACTTTGTAAAGGGAATCATAATAAGATATTAAGATGAACACATATCACGTTGAAAAGTAGATTAAGCTCATGTGATGAAATTCATAATACTGTCCTTGAACTGAATTTTTCTAAAAGTCGATAATCAAAGATGGTCTTAATCTTCTAACATTGGCCTAATTTAGGTTTCTAAAATATAATCACCTAGTCAACTATATATGGGATTGATTTATGTTTTTAAAAAAAAAAGTTATTAAAAACAAAAGAGCTCTAGATTGAATGATACCTGTGGTGAACACTAACTTGCACTGTTAACTTCCACCTGCCTGACCATTGCTTCCTTTGGAGGCAGACGATACCTTGTTCAATACACTAGAGCCACAAAGTTCAAGAAGCAATTTAGAAGAAAAAAAAATGTCTATCTTGTTGGAATCAATTAGGCCGCAATCTTGACCCATATACTGAAATTTGGGTCAATTTGGGTTATTAAATTAATAGTATGGGTTACATTGGGTTGTGCAAAACTTGCTTGGGGTCAGCTGGGTTGAAGCGTAGAGAGGTTAGATGTAGAAGCAGGTCCAAATGGGTGAAAGGTGGTAAAGCATGGGCAGAAGAAAACAAAAGCGTAGGGATAATTTTATATCATTTCTGTTATAAATATATTATTATTATGATTTTTATTTTTAATTTTAAGGTGTGGTGTTCTCACCGTGTCCACGTCATTAATACAAGTAGATTTTCATAGCAACAATCTATATTATTTTTTAATCATAATTTTCAATGTTAGTTTTTGTGTACTGTAATATTGTTTTCTGTTGTTACATTTTATTATTTTTGTGACCTGTAATATAATTTGAAATTTCATTTAAATTTGGAGTTTTAATTAGTTTTGAGTTTCTATAACCACTTGTTTGATATATTATTATTAGATAAAAAAAACTAAGAAAGACCCCGTTTTGACCCGCATCCATTTTGACTCATTCGTGAATCCGACCCAACCCGTCCATTTTGCCAGGTCTTAGAATTTAATCAACTCAACAAGACACCCCAAAATAGTAGTTGTAGTTAACAAAAAATATGGCCCAATGGAACAGTAGCATAGACTGAAATACTAATATACCTGGAGAAGATGATTATGCAGCCAATCAAGAGTTTGTGGGAATGTTGTAGCAGATATATTAGCAACTGTTAATCCCTGGTCACGGATTATAAAAAAAAAAATCATCAGAACATGATCAACTCAGACTTGCTCGGTAATATTTCAATGGTCTTAATTAAGAGAACAAAAAGAGATGTGAGTGTACCTGTGACTTAAATGAGCACAAATAGTCTTGAATTGTTTTTAAGTTGCTAATCAATTTATCTTTCTCCTAAAAATGTTCAAAAACAAACAAGAAATTCAATATATCTTTTCCTAAATCACAATATATATATATATAGAGTGTCGACTAATTGCTAGGCAAAGCTAAGAAAAGATTGATACCTGGATCGGATACTTATCACTGAATTTCCGGCTAGATATCCACTCCTCTAGTAGTGCCTGCAAATGAGAAGAACATACTATATAAAAAAAGATTTCACCAATAACTATAGGAAATTAGGAATAGTTAATTATCTAACTTTAATACTAATTAGGTTTTGTATAAAAAACACATATCAAAGCAGGAAAAAATCCGTATATGTATACACCACCCCTCCTCTCCTTTCGACAGACAAACAAGATGGTGCTTTAAAATACTTGACATCTTAATTGGAGTTAGGCTGTTAGCATATTAAAGTATAAGGTAACATAATAACATCTTGTTACCTTATGATCGAATTCCGCCATCTTTAGGACTATAGGTATTATTACTGGTTCAGTGACCCCCGATTTCTCTCTTTTGAGAATAGGCTTCTTATCTGCCACTTGATCTTTTGTAGTATCCTCTGATGGCCAAATAGGAAATTAAAAAGTTATCCAAATTTGATATTGTTCAAGGTCAGATTAAAAGCTATTGTTGACTACCAGTGGAATGGTCGACAATTTGAACAGACTTTATGCCGTCTGAAATTTTATCAGACTCTTCAGCAAGTATTGCTTCTGTCTTGGAATTCTCAGCATTCGAAGGCTGTTCTCACCATTCTCACTAGAAGCAGAAGCATTTTTTTCCATGTCTTTAATGTCATTTTCATCCGTTTTTGAAGCCTTCGACTCTTGGGTGTTCACTGGCACATTATGTGTGATTTGCTCTCCTCATCCATTAGGTATATACTAGGATCTACGTGCATCCCCTGTAAGACAAACTCAGAAATAAATGTGTCAGCATTTTGGATGTAAAGGGAAAAAAACGGTGAATCCTGAGATTAAATGCATTTAATTTAAAAGGATATATATGTATCGACATTATTAACTTCATTCAATTTGTGAGGGCTGATGAATCGATGATCTAAAGACCAAAGCATTTGGGAGGTCTCTATATACTTCCTGAATTTGAAAACAAAAAGAAGCTGAAAAATTCCTTCAGAATGCTATATGGGATAGGTGTTTTTTAATTGTCCCAATGAAGAAGAATTGCATGCTGAACATCTCAACAGCGATTCAATTGCAAATGCAAACTCATGGGGCGAAGTAGTCCTGATCAATGAGAGAATGTAGGTTGGATCAAAGGAAGTAACTTGAGGTTAAGCAAAAGTTACAATTCTAGCTACAGAGAATCAGAGATTCCCTATTGTCAAACACAAAGAGGGAACTGGAAACATCTATCAACCTCTGTACACAGCGTAAAAGTGTAAAACATAGAAATCAAGGTCAGGTCAGGCACTACGAATCATAGAGTCGAACACTATTCACAATCTTCATAAAACGCGAAGTTGGAAATTGGTAAGAATGCGGAAAAAGGGAAGCGGACTCTTATCACAAAGTCATTCTCAGATGCTTAGCGAGCAAAACAAAGACACTCTTTCCGCCTTATTAGATAAGGAATGTGGAAAGGTATAACTGGAAGTGGGGACAAGTTACTAATTTTCGTGTGAATTTATCTCCTGGCTTCAGAAATAAATGGCGATGGGGCAAAAACAATATTCGGGTCAAATTTATGGCGGGAAGAAAAAAAGCTTCTAAGATCATTATCTGTGTTTTTATGCATTCAATTTAAAAAAAGGACACATGTGTCTCTATAAACCTGGCTCTAACTTCTATTGAAAATCATAACTCTTTTCGGTGAGAGAATGCCAAGGGAGGTCGGGAAGGGGAAGAATATACTGGACTCAAAATAGATTTAAATGGACAACGTCGACTCAAAGTGACAGCTTAATGGGAGTTTTCAGATTCTGGCTGTTTTCAGTGAAATCGCTACCTATTGCTTTAGATACTCAATTACTTCCAGCAAGTGGTTCAAATTTCAAGCGGATTAACCTAATACCCGCAGAAGTAAATATAAACTTCCTGGGAATTGTGTTCAACATATTACCAACTCGAAGCATTTCTATTTATTCTCCGAGGTGTCATTCATGCAACCACAAAAACGAAGACGTGTTCCACATTTTTTTTCGAATATGAAAGAAAAAAGAACTTGGTACGAATTACTAGAATGGGGGTTTAGCTTGTCCACAAGAGTTGTCTACACATACAATCTGATTGGCTGTTTTCTACTCGTCCTATTGAGAATCGTGAAATCAATGTTTGAGGCTGTTGTGCGTGTTCTAATCTGCTTTATGGTGTTTTAGAAACAGGAAAATGTTCACCACTGATAAAGCAATCTTCTGTTGGCACATAAACAAAGTGCAAGTTCAGGATTATAGTGGGATCCACAACAGGGTAAGAGTTTATTTGTAAGTTGGGAGAGTGTTTAATCGATCCAAGTAGTTCTTGTACTATATCTGAGTTCTGACTGGATCTAGTCGTCGTAGTCGATATCGTTGTAATTTCTAATGTACTTATCGTAGATTCTCACTGAAGTTTTAAATTAACATTTCATTGCCGTCTAAAAAGTTAATGCATTGACAACAAATAGTGAACTAGCTATGTGCAAAATAGGTAATATCTAATTTGGGTACCTCGATGATGATTGGCTTTCCATCTTTCATCGCTTTCTTCAAATCACCAGGCCAAACCTATGACAAAACATCACCCACATCATTATTCTTTATTTTTTATCAACTACAGCCTGGTCCTACAAAGAATCGTACATTACCTTTTCTAACAATTCTGGCAACTCTCTGCAAAATTCAGTAAGTAGCTCCTCTGAAGAACTAAAGTCTCGTGCCCAAATAGGTGAGGATGTCAAAGGTGCACTGAGGTAAGTAAAACAACAAATAAAATCAACACTCATTTGACTGTATTTTACTTTCTACTATTTCGGAAAATATAGAGAGATACTTATTAAGATAAAAACAAAAGATATGGATATGTAGCATACTCTGTTGAGGTTCTTAGCAATTCATAGACCATATCCGTCTGTAACATTAAGAAGAATGTATGTCAACGGAGTTCATGTGAAGTACAAAATGAGTTGATTATGTGTAGTATGCACACACAATGTAAGCAAATATGTACATGTGAAACAGATATAAATAGAGACCTGAAAACTGATTCACCTGCAAAACATTTGGCAAGTTTAGCCTTTGTGCAAGGTGGGTAGCAATCGTAGACTTTCCAACACACGCTGTGCCACATACAAGAATAACCAACGTACTCTCTGATGGTGAAATCTACAAAGGGGATACATAGAAGAAGCAACATATAAAAAGTTTGATTGTTTAGCTTCCTTAAATGCAATATTCAATAAATACTTACTCTGAAGAGCTACATATAATTGCATATAAATTGTTTCAAATTTCTGAATTATTAAAACTGAAATATCAAAGAAATATTTGTTTAAATTGAAATATTTAGTATGATCAATTCTAATAATGTAAACACTGAAAACATGTAGCCACCTTATAATAAAATAGGGGAGTTAGGACATACTTGTCATCATCTTGTAACGATTTATATACTCTTGCCCATAACCCCTTCGTTCCATGAGCTGCAACAGAATCCCAGCAACCAGATGAGCAGAACATTCCAGTTTAATTATTAAAATCAAAACATGATCATGCAGGATTACAGAGCTCAAATGTTGAAATAGTAGAACTAAAAGATTCATGTGGTAATGCTAGAACTGCATCTATGTTACTGTTGATAATGACCTTACAGAACTTTTCAAGCTGTTAAGAAAGAGAAATGTGGTTTTCAGCTATTTTTAAATACAAGAAATTATAATGGACCCTTATGTAATCGAAGTGTCATACTCTAAAAGTCTCATCATTTAACTTGAAACATATTTAATATAATCACGTGCAGTTATTACAGCTAAATAACTTCAAAGAGATACAAGTAGTCATATACCTTAAACAAATTAGCTTCCAGATCAGACTGAGATCTTGTAAAAAATAATAAAAATTATTCAAGGTTAAAGGTTAGAAGCAAAATCTAGCAGTAAAAAGAAAGTGATATGATGGCATACACGTCCAGAAGGCTATTATCTATGAGCAGCTTCTTGAGTTCAAGAGCAATTTTTTAGAGCCACGTGATTAGGAATCTGAGAAAAAAAACGTTATAATGGTTAACTTTAAATATTAATATCATGTTAGTATTAAAAAAAAAAAAAAAAAAAAAAAAAACATAAAGAAAAGATGACAACAGGTAACAAAATAAAACCAAATTCTTCTTAATAGAGACCAATCATAAGCTAAGAGACGCTTCAAATGTTTTGATGGAAAACAACAGTGTGAAGCTTCTTGCAGGTATGCAGAATCATGAGCTCTAAATAGTTTGTTTAAGCAATCTAACAAATACTTTATTATGCTTTCTGACTATTAATGTATATTATTATTGATTTATTACTGCAAAAAATTATTTAAAAAAAAAACAAAATAGTATGGTTTACATATCCAAAATAAACAGGCTACAAGACTGTTTTCTCCCTTCAAATAAAATGGTCAAATCCAAAGACTTCTTAATCTTGTTATAAAAAATTGCATCTCTTTCCGTAGTTACCATTTTTAATAGGTGCAATTGATATTTATAGCCTTTTTTATCCTAAATATTATCTTAGTACAATCAGTTCTCGAAGAACTTGGATAAAAAGCTCTTTTATCATATGCACTCAATATAAGACAGTCATTTATAATGTATGTAAGAGTGTTATAAAATTTATACTGATAAATAAGAATTAATCTCCACAAATATTTCAAAATTAGTTACGCCTCAAAGCAACACAAGATCTCAACTTTTAGATGTGAAGATCGTATATTTTGATATTAATGTGATAAAAGCTATTGCTGTCACACTTGAACAAGTCAGGCATTTGACTAACTTAAAAAAGTTAAACTATGATGATGTCTTTCTATTACCTAATTTCATTACAATTAACACTGACGCAATCACGAGAAGATGAAATGACAGTCTTCTAACCTTTGTAACAGTCAGCATTCTGCTAAGCAAAAATCTAGAGAGAACATAGTAATGATCAGCATTATCACCTAACCACACTTTGACCTACAAAACAACAAATATACAGAATCAACATTTATTAATTCACATAATTTGAAACAGGAATGAATTAACAGAAACCTTGACGAAATCGTATTTCGATGAACCGTTACGAGTTCCGGAACGTAATGGAAAATCGTTGTTAATTTGTTGTTCATCATCTGGAAGAAATGGTTTGTTTGAAGAAGATGATGATGATTTTGCTTCGTAACTTCCGCTAGGGTTTGCTATTACTACTGATTTCTCTTTTTTCATTTTTCAAGTTACAGAATCCGAAATTGATTTTTGATTTCTTGCCACCAAACACAAATGGGAGGGCTAGTGAATTAGAAAAAGCAAAAACTATACCGAGAACCGAAAATCCGAAAAAAACGTAAAAAAAAATCAAACCGAAAAACCGACCCACAACAAAAAACCGACAGTTTGGATTTTAATTCTTTAGAAACCGAAACTTCGGTTCGGTTCGGTTCAAGGGTAGAAACCAAACCAAATGAAACCGACATGTCCCGTTTCAGCTTATTATTAGAATCATTACCGTTATATATTAACTTATAGTTTATTTTCCTTTTTAAGATCCCTTCAGGACACCACTTTTCTCAATTGGCACCAAGTATTAAGTGACATTAACACCCTGTTCCAGAGTTTAGTAAGGGAAGAAGAGAAGTGAAAAGAAAATAATTTAACAGAAAAGAAGAGAGAAGAAAGGAGAATATTTTTTCAAAAACGCGTTCCCGAGTGGAAGTATTTGGAAAGAAAAGAAAGTAAAGAAAAATCAAAATAAAAGTTCGATATAAACAATTTATAAAAACTCATCAAGGTCGAACGAGCATTACATAATACACAAATTAATTAACGAAAAACAAGTGATGAACTTTATAAACACAACTAAAGCAATTCTATATAAATAAATTAAAAAACTCATCAAGATCAAACGAGGATTACATAATACACGAATTAATTAACGAAAAGCAAGTATATGATAAATTGTTTAAAAATTTTCACTTTTGTAAAAAAAAAAAAAAACAAAAAACGAAATATGAAGAATTTAGCAATTCGATTCGACTCGGTTGTATCGAGTAAAGATGAAAAAAGATAAACACGTATATAAAAGATATATATTTGGTTAAAGATAATTTGGAGATTAATTTTTAAAAAATGTACAAAATATATTTTCTTTCCAAATCTTCTCAATTTTGGAAGGAAAATTAGGAGAGAAAAATGGAACAAATTTTCTTTCGAGTTCTTTTCTCTTCTCTCCCCTTAAAAACTCAGGAACACGTTCTTTTATTATTTTCTTCCTACTTCTTTTCCTTTCTTTCCATTTCTTCAGAAAAAAAATCTCGGAAAAACGTTATGTGAAACTTGTTTCCTTTAGGTGTTAACTGTTAGTGTGTTTGCAACATTATTTTGTTTGAGCATAAAATATAAGTGTACTTAAAGTTCATCGTCACTATGCTGCTACAGTCCATGCATGTTTTGCAGTTAATTTGGTTTATGTTTTTGGAAAAGAACAAGGTTATCATATGTCTTAGCCAAAATATGGCAAAGGGGTTATTTAAATATTGTTGTCCAAGTTGTGGTACATGAATATTAGGGCAAAATCACAGTAGGTAGAGGTTATATCTTGCCCCTTTTCGCGTGTCAAAAAACCGAAAGAAAAACCCAAACCGAACCCGGAAAAACCCGAACCCGAAAGAACCGAACACATACAAAAACCGAACCGAACGGTTTTCCATTTTTAGGAACCGGAATTTCGGTTTGGATTCAGGTTTAGGCTAGAACCGACCCAACTCGGGCCATGCATATCCCTAGTCGTCAAATAGAAACAACGAGATATTTGTGCAAGAATATCCCTTTTCGAGTATCTTGACCAATAACTATTTCCTCATTAATGAGGCTACGCGAGAAACCTTTACATATCAATTTTGTTCCATTATATAAACCTTTTGGTTAATCAATATTCAATAATAGTATTAGTGGACATCCAACTTTTAAGTTGAAGTTTATGCGGGATAAACCACCAATAATCATTGAGTTAAAGAACTCCATCGGACATAAGTTATTTTGATCTTCTTCAACTTTGTCAAAACTGTAATAAATTTTTTTATTTTCGTGAAAAATTTAAATCACTTTATCATTTATCTTGTTAACATTTACATTTTTCATTAATTATATTTCCCCTAAAATTATATAATCCGAATAAATTTCGTCGTTTTGCATTGTAGAAAAGATTACATTGATCAAAATATTTTTAGACTCAGTTTTCTTATCATACAAAATTATAATGTCATCAGATATGAGAATAAAGTTCTTGTAAGTTGATTTTTCATCTCCATCACTGACTACCATTTCCAAATGCCACTTCTTACATGGCGTATTTTCACCAACATCTTTCTTTCTTTTATACAATTTTATATTATTATATTATATTATTATTATTATTATTATTATTAGAATTAGAAGTAATATCTGATACTTACAAATATCACATCTTAATTAATAAATAAATAAATAATACAAGTTACTTAAAAAATAATAATGTAGAGCGTCATTTTCTAATAATCATAAATACGATTCTACTCTAAATTTCTATATAATCTTCAAAACTCAACACTTATAAATTCTCTACAACTAAATAAGATTTGTATAAATGACATCCATTTATTTATAAATAGGTGAATATGATAAATGGAGGGTTAATTAATAATTATTATGTTAGTAGGTTAGTATACATCCACGTGGTTGGTATTTATAAAGTTTATGGAATTTTAGAAGTATGTGCTATTTAGTATTTACATACATAAGTTTTATCCTGATAAATAAACATGTAAACTATGTAACTTTTGAGGACCATAACTTAGTTATTTACGTGAAAAAATTAAAACCCTTTTCAATTCTTAGTGTGAAAAATTGAAACCTAGGTATCTATATATTAAGAAAAAAATGACAAAGCCCATTATTTTATTGAATACTTATCAAATGAAAATAGACATAAGATCGATTCTTTTATAGAACATTTTGTATTTAGCAAAACAAGGTAGTTACCAACATTCTTAAGCTATCGTAAAACATTATAAAAAAGATAGTTTAAATAGAAAAGAAATAAGGTAATATTTGTCCATAATCAAATCTCAATTTTGCATTTAATATTCTCATTCAAGTAATTTTCGACTTTCAATAATTAAAAAGTGTGTATGTTTGGGTTCAGAAAGATCTTTAAAAAATTTTAGATCAAATAAATCAATTATGTTTTCATTTCAAAAACCCACTTTAACTTCTTCTTTTTTTTCTTTTTTAAATGTTATTATCTAAAAAAACTATTAATGAATTAAACAAATAAATTACACCATTACAAGAAGCATTAAATTCTCTTTCTGTAGAGCACTCACTCAATATAATTTTGACGAAATTTATTTCCGTGTTTTTTAATGGTTTTGAAAATTTATATTATAAAATTATTTTTTTATCACATGTGACATGTAATTTTTTGTGTTTTCTTTTTTATTCAAGTTGAAGATACGTCATATAACGTATCTACGTTTTGAAAATCACATTTTGAAATTCACATTTTAAAATCACATGTAATATAACCTTACGAAGTTCAACATTTTGTCAAAAACGAAAAAATAAAAAGTTATAAAAATTTGAACTTTTTTCTAGGTTCATATAGGTTATACATCATTGTTATGCTTTAAATTCATACATAGAGTTAAAAACAGTGTGTTATTGCTTACGAGTTTTTGAAGTTTTATATACATGGTAATATCACATATGATTTACAGTATAATCACATTTAATTTTAGTATTATCACATTTATTTCAAAAAACGAAGAAAAAAAAAGTCTTCACAATTCGATATTTTCCTAAATTTCGGTAATTTATACGTTTTATAGTAATTCTCTTTTATAAAATTTTACGGATTTGTGCTAATACCACATGTGATTTTATCATTCCAATTTCAATACCCACATAAAAAAAATCGTCGAAAGTATATAACACCATTGTTCTAATTAAAGATAAAAACGAGACGATCGCAATTGCGCAATTTGTTTTGTCTAACAATTAATGGTTAGTGAGATCATTTAAATTTAAAAAAAAAAAAAAAAAAAAAAAAGTTGGTTTTAGTTTTAATCTTAGCTATTTGAATAAAATAAAATGAATGGTTAAGATCAAGGTTGTAAATAACGTAAGGCGTGACGTGGCGGCGAAGCCAAGCCTCAAGCTTTGTAAGACATGACGAGACATGACGTTTTTCAAGGCGTGACAAGGCGGCAAAATTTTAATAAATTTTATAATTTTTATATATACTTGTATATATATTTACTCTTATTAAGTTGTATTAATAAGCAATAAATTAACAAAAAACCTATGTTTCTGCATTTCAATATACATCTAAACAAAATATAGTAACCAATTAAACAAAAATCAATGTTTTCAAATTTTAATATACATTTAATCTAAGATATAGTCACCAATTTATAATCAAAGAATATTTATAGCCCTTTTTAAATTATATTTACAGTTTTTAAGTTTTTTTTTTTTTTAATTTTTTTTTTCATAACGCGTTACAAAAAACTTAGAAAATAACGCGTTAAAGCTCGTCATGGTACGCCTTTTCACGTTTTTTGAACGTCACGCCTAACAACGACGCCTTGCATGTTTTCGTAACGTCGAGGTCACGCCTCACGCCATGGCGCGTTATTTAGAACCTTGGTTAAGATTATGTCTCTTGATCCTTCAAAAATAATATGCCTTAATTGATCATTTCTCATTTAATATATGTCATTTAAGTAAATTAAAAGTGAAAAGAAATACTTAAATATTAAAAAGGATAATGTAGTAATTCAACTTTACTTAATTTTAAAATGTTTTATAATATAGTAAAGATAATTCGTCACGAGATACTTCGTAAGCTATTCGATCACTCGTAAATTAATTAAAATTAACTCGATTTAAATGAGTTGTGTTTGGGATACTCGAGTAAACTTTTGAATCAAGTTCGAGTTTCAATAATTAGCGAACCTCGCGAGTTTTATTGAGTTTAAATTAAATTTCACTTTTAACTTTTTTATATACATACAATAACTAACTTTTTTAATTACTATAATATGTTTATAAAGGGAGTCGAGACAGTTGATAAAAACTATTATTTATCAAATTTGAGTTTTGGTCGAGTTTCGAGCCCAGGTTTTAATTTAGTCGAGTTTGAACCTGAAATTTAAAGCTTAGTCAAATTTGAGCCCGAATTTTAGTAATAGAGTTGAGCTCAAAATTGGCAATACTCGCGTAGACTTCTTTACACTCGTAAGGTAGAGGAAGAAAGTTATGGGAGTTTTAATTATGGGTGTTTATAGAATGGTTCGGTTCAGGTACTTTGATTTTTTAAATTGTTACAATTGAAAGGGTCACTCATTTTAGATGTCCTAAATTGCCCAGTACTCTAACCTCCATTGTCCTTGAATAAGACAGTTATCTGGTATTTGTTCACGATATCTAAAAGTATTAGATAAAGTATATTTAAGACCAACAAAACGATCAAAATTTTAATATCTAAAATAGGACTTTAGATAGAATTATTCAAATCTAAATTACACTATAGTTACGTAATTAATAACAACAACAATTATACTAAAAGATATTCCGATATAAAAATTAAATTAAAAATTTTTGTTTCTGCAATTTAGAATAGGATAATTGGATGAAAGTATAAATTCAAAAAAAAGAAAAAAAAAAAAGTTAATTACATAAATGGTTCATGTGGTTTGTGGGATTTTACGCATCCAGTCCCTAAACCTTTTTTTTTCGGGATCCAGTCTATGTGGTTTCAAAGTTGTACGCATCCAGTCGTTAAATCCGTTAATTTGTCGTTAAATAAAGGGACCAAGTTCGTAACTAATGACAAACCTTATGGACCATTTATGTAATTAACTCTATTTCTAAAAAAAAAAATCAAGTGAAGTTAACACCAACACCCTCACAAACATATAGACCATCATCGTCTTTTACAACTTATAATTATCATTTTTATTGTCCGCAACATCCATATTAGAATTTGACTAAATATCATATGTATGAAACTTATAGTTGAATAAACTAGTAAAAGATTAATAGTTATATATTTATATATTAAATATAAAGAAAATGTAAATTATTATTCGGTTTTTTTGGACTATTTGGTTTTTCTATGTCAGCCAAAAACCAATCCAAAATCGGAAATAATAATTCGGTTTTGGTTAAATCCGACCCAAAATAATTTTGTCAATCGACAATCAAAACCTTCACAAAATAATATAACAACAACGTTCATATTTGGGTTCGACTTTAAAATATGTGTTATTTGAATTATATTTGATCCATAAATAATTGTGTTTTGATATTTTTTATACAATTTTTTTTTAATATGTTATGTCACACATAATTACATTTATAATTAGTTAATTACACAAATGGTCCCTATGGTTTGTCATGATTTACGGATTTGGTCCCTCCATTTAACGACAGACTAACAGACTTAACGACGTAGAAACTAGATCCGTACAAATTTGAAACCATAGAAACTGGATCCGGAAGAATAAAAAATTAGGAATTGAGTCCGTAAAACCCGACAAACTAAAAGGACCAGTTATGTAATCAACTAAAAAAAACTTTTACACACTTAAAAGATAATATAAACAAAAATAAACATCTCTATAATTATTAGTATCTAGGTAAAACATATATATATATATATATATATATATATATATATATATATATATATATATATATATATATATATATATGTTGAATGGTTTTTGCGAGAACTCCAAATTCTACGAGAACTGCGATATTAACCCTTAGATGAGAGATCAATGGTTAAAAACGGATGTGGCATTTGCGTAAATAAGTGTAAGTTGAGGCTAGTTCTTGGAAGGGCTCAAAGGGTAATAAAGGGATTTCACTTAAACCTAATATTCTCCTATCTCTCCCACGTTTTCTTTTTTCAATTCTCTCTCTTCACACACAATTTCATCTGCATCCCTTTCTCTACACACACGATTTGGAGAAATCAAAAGCCCGACGTCCCTCATGAAACCACCACCAAACTGTTATCAATTTTATTATAGGAGGATTAAAAAATCCGAAAAAAACCCGAAGCAATCAAGTAGCCGGAAAAAAAAAAATCATCAAAAAGTACGATTTGTATTCGCATATCTTCATGCTAAGATAAATTCATTCAAATCTCTCACTAATTTATTCATTCTCCATGGGTATGTATACTAATTCTTCACTAATTTTGCTTAATTTTGTGTTTATGGTATCAATTTATACTTCAATTGAATATGATTTTTTTTTTCAGCATCTGACAAGAAGATTAAGATCAGAATCAACGGTATGTATTTTTTGCTAATTTTTGTTGATTTTTTGTGAATTTTTTGGATTTTTTTTTATAATATGTGGACTGATTTGTGTGGATCTCGAATATGTGATGTAGGATTCGGAAGAATCGGACGATTAGTTGCTAGAGTTGCACTTCAGAGAGATGATATCGAGCTTGTTGTAGTTAACGATCCGTTTATCTCTACTGACTACATGGTAACTAAGCTTGTTTTTTTGATTAATTTTGATTTATACATTTCGATCTGTGTTTATCGATGTTTTCGATTCGATCTGTTACTGATTAGTGATCGTTTTAGACGCATTGTAACATACCAAGTCAAGTGGTAATTGGATTAGTTAACGGTTCTTTCAATTTTTATTTTCAAGATAAGACATTTGTTTGGCATAAAAAAATCTTATAAGTAATGTGCCAATCAATTGTTATCTATCTTTAAACTTCCGCTTCATTATAAGAATTGTAAAACAAAATGCTTAACGTTTGATTTTATTTTAGTTTTGTGGTAGATATACTTCGCGTTGTTACATGATTTCTTAAATTTTGCTAATATAGTAATATTCTTGTTTACTTTTGTTATGTTTACAGGGAAGTGAGTGTGAATAGCGGCATAGTGACGTAGCGCGGGTTAACCCAAGGAACTGCTTTTACTGGTTAAATGAGAACTGCTTAAATCCAAAATGCGCTTTCGCCATCCTGTAAGTTTCCTTATACTTTTTTGTTTCGGGTTTCATCGCTAACTATGGTGTATGAAGATAATGATTTGATAATTGTTTAAATAGTAAAGTTTAAGTTTTTGTTTCTTAATTCATCTATAAATTTGATTAGGAATTTTTGTTCTCAATATCTTTCATAGAGTTGTAAAGTATGTTATTACAACATATTACCATGTTCATATGTATCCATGCTAAGAAAATATGAGAGATAACATACTTTAACAAACATACACTTGGGACATATGATTTGTTCATATGAAAACACCGATTTGAAAACATATGAACATTGAAACACATATATGAACATTTGAATTATTATCTATGAACAGTGCAATAATTAGTTTTCATTCTGCGTTTCTAATATAAGAAATTATTTTAAAAACTTTTTAGCTTATTGAATAAATAATTTTTAGTAGTTTTGGTCTAGAATATGTATTTTATTTTAGTTTTACTACTAAAAATTGGGTGTATATTTTCTTAGATTATATTATTGTGTTAATTTTTTTTGTTTTTAGGTACTTAATGAAGAAGATTAACAATATGAAGATGATTAAGATCTAGTCGGAAGTTGAAAAATTTACGATCTGAGGATTATATGCATTTTATGTGGTTTTGATGTTATTTAAACATTAAGAAAATTTATGTTCATATGTTTATACGTCTAGATCATTAATGAACAACAATATGAATTCTTTCTTTTCTGCTTTTTATTGTTTAGATTAGTTTCCTACTTAAAACTTAAAAGAAAACGAAAATGCAACATATGTAATACGAAAAATCAAGTTGTTCGTCTCTGCACAACTAAAAACACAAAATTGTTCATATATGATCAACGGAAACTATCATAAAACTTATCATGAAACAAAAGAGAGAAAAAAAGAAAAAATTAAATAAAGAATAAATTAATTCAAAAGAAAAAACTAAATTTACTAACTTACCCTTTTGATTAAAAAATAAATATTTAATATTGAAAAAAATGAGTGGTCAAAAATGAGTTCTCGCATTAATCACTTCATATATATATATATATATATATATATATATATATATATATATATATATATATATATATATATATATATATATATATATATATATATATATATGGTTTAGTCGAGTATCCATAAGTATTTGATAATTAAGACTCTAACCGACCAATTATAAACCCGATTTTTCAGTTTTATAGTTTTTTTGGACATCCCTAATTTTACTGGTATTTTTAGCACAAAGTTATAGCTTTAATTTTTTTATAAATCCATGCATAAATCTTAATCTTGTTTGTTTGAAAAATTTATAACATACTGTCATACTTAGAGCACTCTCAATGATAACACCATTTTTGGTGTTATCATTGTCACGTAAGCATAACACCATCCATAACATAACACCAGAAAAAACCCTCAACCATAACACCAAAATCTGGGACCCACCAGTTTTATTATTTTTAATTTGATTCCTTTTACTCATATTATTTTTAATACATTATATATATTAAAAATACATTAATAATAAAAATAAACTTAGATTAATATTAAAAATAAGTTTAACAATACATAAAAAACTATAAAAAAAACAATAAATAAATACTTAAACGATAAAAGCTCAATACTTAAAAAACGATACACAAAACTATAAAAAAAAACAATCCATAAATACTTGAAATGATGATAGAATTTAAAACAGCTGGGCCTACAAAAAAGGAAAAAGTATAACATGAAAGCCCTAAAACCCTTTCTTCTTCCTCTCGTCTTCTCTCCGACCATTTTCTCCCTTTTCCCCCAAAAACAAAATCAATCGCCGGTGAGTATTTTTACATTAATCTTTCACAAATTAGTTTTTTTTTTTTTTATACACTCAACGGTCGAAATATCAAAAAAAAATAAAAATAAAATAACGCCGCGTTGCAAGGAGGACGCCGCGGCAAAACGCCATCCAAGACACCACCCTCAGGCCATAACGTCGTTATGGGGGGGGAAACGCGAGCGAAAACGCCCCTCATTGAGAGCTCTCTTACTAAAAGAACAAGCTCTTATAATTCCCAACAACATCTACAAGCTTCAACTAAAGTTATAAACTCCAACAACAACTTAAACCTAAACTCCAAGTGTAACTAATTATACAAAACATATCCAAAATATTTCAAAGTTTTAGAATTGTTAAATTTTGGTTAGATTATTATTTTCTTTTATAAAAAACAGTAAGATCTCATAGGAACGGAGCAACGTGGAGCCAAAGAATAATCCAACCACAATATATTAAACTTTTTGAATTCCTAAAATTATTAGTATGCTTTATGTTTGATTCATGATAATTGACCAACCAACAAAATATATATAGATCCTATTGGTAGTCCCATACCACCCTCAAAATCCAATTGAAAGTGACTAGTAAATCCAATTGAACGTTAGAAGTAAGAACTCTAAACCTCTCTTATGTAAATTAGAGCAAATATTTTCAAAAGAGAAAAATACCCTTAGATTTCCACTGTTATAGACAAAGCTAGAAAATCAAATCGGACACGACTAGGATCTTTGTTTTTCTAATAACTAATCGACTACTCGTTCTTTGGTGAGTCACTGAGTTATCAATTTACATATTTACCATTTTATTTGTTAAAAGCTTTCGAGTTTATATCCCTGTGGTGTGTGTATGCTTACTGATTTGTGAATATGTGAAACGTTATCTGTTCTATTATAATGTACACATTAGTCATACCTACTGTGCATCCATTTTTTAGAGTTTTGCAGGAAGGACCATACAGAAACTCGGAATAATACTCTCTTCATTTGTCCCGATCGGTATGTACTTCCTGAATACTCGAGAAAATGAATATCAATTCTTAATGTTTGGGAATTGCAGGACCAACCATATACAGTGACCGATCATTATTTACTTTCCCTTGTTAATTAAGCTTATGTATAACCAGGATTAAGGAAATGGGAAGTCAAGGGTCAAAATCTGGCTCTTAACATAGCTTTCAGGGATTTTCCGATTTCTGTGTATGATAAAACAAAATTACAAGTTGATGAGGCAGTTATGCGAGTAACCAAGGAAGGACGGGTTTAGTAATCCCAAAGCGTTTGTTAATTCATTCTGTAAGCCACGCATTGTGATCATGATTGTTAATCCTGGTGAAATGTTTGATGAAACTATTAACACCCTTATTGGGTATATGGAAACAGGAGACCAAAGCAATGAGTGGTTTGGACCGTTTGGTTTCACAAATATCAGACAAAAAATATATGGCTATGAAAGGTTATCACTATTTAGGAATAGGGATTTCAGGCGATGAAATGACTGTTCGACGCGGACCAGCCTTGATGCCTGGCGGATCTTTTGTAGCTTATAAACACGTCGAAGAAATTCTCCAAAAGATAGCTGCTAAAGATCCTGAGAATGGAGCGTGGGTGAGATATATTGGAGACGGCGGGTACGGACATTTTGTACATATGATCTATAACGAAATTGTTTATGCAAATATGCAACTACTTTTGGAGTCGTATGATGTCTTGAAATATGTTGGAAAGCTGCGGGATACGGAATTGGAGGAGTTTTTAGGAAAGTGGAATGAAGAAGTGCTTATCAGTTTTATTCGTATCGTGAAAAATAAAGGGATGGAGAAAAGTATCTGGTAGACGAGTTCTTAAAGAAGGCTAGGATGGAAAAGCTGATAAATTTTTGATCAATCAACTTGCAGATTCGTTAGTGTCAGCCCCGAGTTTGGCTACTTGTGTAGACTCAAGATTTCTTAGTCGTTTAGAAGATGACCGTGTTGAAGCAACCAATATGTTCAAGTCATTGGGTTTGAGAACGACAAAGAATTATTGAAATATACTAGCAAGATGTTATAAACGTTCTAATTTAAGAGAATTACAGTAAGGTGTCTAGCAACATTTTTGGGTTTCAATTCCATTCTAGTGAACAGAGTGCTAGTTACTGTCCTTCCCTATTGGTGGTTGGGCCTATGGTTCATTAACCCGCAACGTAGTGAAGCTCATGAACCGCTCTTTTTACTTCTCTACTTGTCGTTGGTAGTGGGTTTCACACGAACTGTCTTGTAAGAGACATTTGGTACTTTCCTTGTATGATTCTACGACATTCATATTAACCCTCACATCGTCTTCCATGAAAGAACGTAAGAAAGAGAGTGAAAACATAAATAAATAAAATCTACTCTCAAGCCTTTGGCTTCTGTGAACAGCCCTTGTCCGTTTTCCAAAGAGTTGCAAGTCATGGCATATTCTAAGATACACGATGTTAAGTTCTTATTATTTTCATTTGCTTCGGTTTATACTTTATACTAACACTTGCACCATGTTAAAATGATGTCTACAAACTATTAAATCTCGCTCCAAAATTGCATTATTATAAAAAGTGATCTAGCGTGAGCGATAAGCACAAAACATGAATATGGCAATAATATTATATTACCAGCATATGAATACAAGAGGAACAACATATGGCACTTGTACAGACAATAATATTATACCCCAGTTCCAAATTTTCATATTCAAATCAGAAGCTTGAAATGCTTCATAGTTGAAGAGCTCCAACATCTCAGTTTCATACGTTTAAATTTGAAACTTCTTGAAAAATTTACCTCCTCGTTTTCCCATGTCAGAAGACGAGAGTCTTGTTGACAAAGAAGACGTGTTACCTGGGCACCATTTGAAGTCTTTAAGATTGGAAAATACAGCAGATAGCATAGGAGTGACTTCATTATCCTTTATGTTTTTACATGCTACCACTTTAAGGCTTTCAAGTTCCTTCCACGAAAGAACTACAATTTCCAGACCTCGTGTTGTTAGCCGTGAGCATCCTTCTATAGAGACAAATTTCAGCCTCCTGTGATCAAACCAGAAAGTATATGTGATTCCCTCTGTTTTCAAATTTGTCAGTCCCATAACTATCTCTTAAATAGCTCCATAACGTTTACGTAGAAATGTTCCAATAAAAATGTAGCCTAAGCCGGTTAATCTAAATATCACAGAATATACTTACTGTTAGATACCGTTGGCAACTTCGACCCATTTATTATGAAAGGGCGGATATTATTTGTGTTATTATCTCAAACGGGTCAAATGGGTCATATCAAATATTTAGCTAAATGGATCAACTCAATCGGTTTAAAAGTCGGCCAAAGTTTATCTCAATGCATAGAACCTCCCAAAGTGTCTTTGTTCAATAAATTTAATAATTATTGTAATGATATTGATTTTGAAATCCAAAATGGCTAAATTATTTGTATTCAATAAAAGGGTCAAAGCATTTGATCGGGTTAACCCAACTCGACTCCTTCCAACACGTACACACATACAGTAACTTGCTAAAAAGTGACCCATTTAAGCCACTACCTGTTTTGACCCAACTGACCCGCCCGTCTAGCTATCTCTTCTTTTTGATTATTAAATACGTATATGAAACGTTGATCTTCTGGTATGTGTACGGCAAAGTGGCTAAATTATAAGATATACTGTTTCAAAAGGCAAATTGCATACTCACTCGTTAATTCACTTAACAGTTAAGAGACTTGAACTCCCAACCTAAATGTGGAAAAGTACCTATTCGTACTATTAAAGCACAAGAAGATTCTGAAAACATACCTGCACAAATTTGCATTAAAGAGCATGGCATCATTCAATCCCCAACAATTCTTAAAAACAAGTTCCCCGACAGTTTGACATACAAGAAACAAGGCCCTAAAACTTTGTTTATCTCGTAACTGACACTTCTCCAAATGTAATCTTTCAAGCATCGAGCAAACCCCCAAATACTCATCAAGTTCACAATTTCGATCAATACCTTTACACGAAACAAACTTCAAAGTCTTCAAATTTTCACAATAAGAAAGAGCAGACAACCACCCATCCTCCATCCTATGATCACAAAATGTCAACTCTTCAAGCATTTGACAACAGTCGCCAATCGCTTTAATCCCTTCAAAACCACCCTCACATCCTCGAAGCTCAAGCTTCACTAACCTCTTACACCCTTGTGCCAAAATAGTCAACCCTCGATCCGTAACCAAAGACTTATAAAACCCATCAACAACACCAATCAGCTTCAATATTTGCAAATTGGAAAACGCGGCTATTCCAATCAACACATTATCATTACACTTATGCAAAACAAGCTCTTGCATCATAGGACATTCCTCAGCTACACTAAGTAACCCGATCTCACTACAATTGACACACACAAGTCTCCGTAAATTAGGATACACACTAGCCAAAACTTTCAAACCAAAATCAACTTCATCAACAGGTAAGAAAACACTCTCATCATCATTACATAAAAACTCCTCCGGACCTAAACGAAAACACCCAAACTCATTACCAATCAAAACACCCCCACCATCATCACAAACAACACTTCCATAAACTAAATCAACTTGTGTAACATTAGGAAATCTAAAAAACATCCGACCAGATATAACAAAATCCCAATCATAAACCTTAACAGACCTCACCATCCGGCCTTGCAGATTCAACCAGCGTTTCGATACTAAACAGGTCGAGTTCCTTTGAGTTGTTTCCGGGAGCTTGGATAGTATGTGTAAGAGTATTTCATCGGAAATGAGTGAAGTGAAATCATTAGATAAGTTTAGTTCTAAGAATTCAAAAGATAGAGGTTTGTTAGTGGGTTTTTTGGATAAGGAACGGCGACGGCGAATCGCGGCCCAAATGACATCATTTAGAGATTTCTCGCTGTTTAACCATAGATTTGAGAGGTTTAATGGTGAGGATTTGTTAGGGTTTTGATTTTCTATAGAACAAGATGACATTTTTTAATGGATTTTGTTATGTTTTTTGTTGTGATTAAGGTTTTAAAGTGGTAGTGTTAATGGGAGTGATGACTTTTTCAGTTTTTGAAGGCAACGGCCTTAATTTATGGGACCCAACGTTTGAATATAAACACTTTTTCATTTCATTTGTGATTATTTAGAGAGGAGTAAATTACACCCGTTAGGAAATATGTATAAATTGCGGCATTTTTGGATTAAAGCGTATTTGAAGGATACTTTTTTCGCCGGTATGACTAGTAGTGGACGAAGTGAGAGTATGCATTCATTTTTTGATGGTTATGTCAACTCTAAAACGATGTTAAATGAGTTTGTACTACAATATGACAAAGCTCTAAGTTCTCGAAGAAGATCCGCAGAAGATCAAAATTTTAGAACTTTAAATTCAAAGCCTACATTACATGGTGATCATCCAATTGAAGTAATGGCATCACAATGTTACTCCCGAAATATCTATGATGTGTTCAAGAAGGAGTGGAAGGATAGCTTTGATTGTGGTCATGAAAAATTAAATAAAGATTCTTATTTGGTAAAATATCGTGTTGGATTATTGAAAGTGAGCAAAGAATATTGGAGAATAGTCGAATATAAAATGAGTTCAGATTTTTCCGCTAATTGTTCATGTGGAAAATTCAAAACATATGGGATCTTGTGCAAGCATATTCTCTACATCATGAGGAAGAAGTTAATAACGGTAATCCCCGAAACTTATATATTACCAAGGTGGACGATGAAAGTAACAAATGATTTTGCAAACACTGAATCTGGAGCCGGATGTTCTACTACAAAAGAGGTTAGTTTGTTGACCTTATGGTCCGTTCGATCAAAATTTAACAAATTACTTGAAGATGGAAGAGATTCTCTCACTGAAATTAGCAAAGTTAATGGTATTCTTGATGGTCTTCTGGAAGAGCAAAAAGAAAGAAAAAAGACTAGAATTGAGTTAAATACTAACATTAGTTCTTCTATGACCTTCACAACACAAGGGGATATGTCACAACTAGTTACTGTTTCCGATCCCATCATTCCGGTCAAGACAAAAGGTCGTCCTAAGGTTGCTACACGAATAAAGTCGGGCATTGAAAAGAATATGGACTTGAAAAAACGAAGAACGTGTAGTTATTGTAATGGAAAAGGTCACAACATTAATGGATGTCAAAAAAGAAAGGTGTGTTACTCTTACTGTTAGCGAATATATATGAATACAACTGATTGACTAAATTTCTAATAAGTTTAATTTGTTAATTATTTCAGATGAAAGAAATGCAAACTGATGAAATGGATAATGAAATGGAGGACGAAACATAAGATTACTCTTCCTGTTAACCAAGTTATTATTTTTAGTGACTTTTCTTTTTTGTTATTATAAAGGTCATTCATTAAATAAAGGGGATATATTAGCTACATTAAGATGTAGCCATTTTTCTACATTAAATAAGTAAAAAGACCAAATCATCCTTAAAAATATTGTAACCATCTTTCCTAATAAAACTCACCATTTAATTTAGAAAACTTTTGTACCGTGAAAATTAATGAAAAGTTTCCCACCATTTTTATTCTAGTACTTCCCTCCAAATTAATGAAACAAGATCGTGCATATCTTATCAAATAACTACCTACAATATTTAATTATTGATCTTTTTATATTGAATTATTTTATTATTTTTATTTATACCTACACCTAATAGAGTTTTGAATGGTTACAGAAGATTATATTTTATGTGAGTCCAATAGGTTATCAATGGCTAATGCTATCAAAAGAGAACATATGTTATCAGGTTTCACCATATTTTATTTCTTATAAACTTTTATGATTATTTTTTGACAATATTGTTTTGTACAACGTAGAATACAAATTTTGGTTAATTAGATTTGAACAACTAGACTACTTTTTAATCATATTTTCTTTTCTCTGTTAGCTTATTTTATTCATGTATTTGTAATCAGATGGAATTTACGATGAGTGTGAACATACTCTAATTGACGATATCGATAATACTTACGATGAGTCCGGTGAGTCCACTGATGTGTTTGATGAATCTATCATGTACTCTATAACCGGAAAAATCTTTGATCATCCCGAGTCTGCTTATAATTTTTACAACGAAAAAGAAAGGTGTGTTACTCTTACTGTTAGCGAATATATATGAATACAACTGATTGACTAAATTTCTAATAAGTTTAATTTGTTAATTATTTCAGATGAAAGAAATGCAAACTGATGAAATGGATAATGAAATGGAGGACGAAACATAAGATTACTCTTGCTGTTAACCAAGTTATTATTTTTAGTGACTTTTCTTTTTTGTTATTATAAAGGTCATTCATTAAATAAATAGTGCATTTTTATCCCCTTTAGTTGTTGGCTAGTTCATGTTAATATATGTCATATTCATTCTTATTTTGTTTTCTTATTGTTGTACAGGTTTGCATTGAAAATTTGAAGTCAATATATATCATACATAATTTTAAAGTCAATATTATAATTATTTTATTGCTGTAGAGACTATCATATGACAGTTTAAAATTTTGGTGAATATAAATTAGAAAATAATATACTAAATTTAAAATTCTATCGTGGAAAAATGATCTTATGTGATATAGGCTATTTAAATAGGGAGTTTTATTAGGAAAGATGGTTACAATATTTTTAAGGATGATTTGGTCTTTTTACTTATTTAATGTAGGAAAATGGCTACATCTTAATGTAGCTAATATATCCCCATATATATATATATATATGTATCTATAATTCTATATATCTATCTATATTCACAGTTAGCCAATTTCATACACACAAGCAACAACAAAAATGGACCGAGCAATTGAGAGACAACGAGTTCTACTTGAACATCTCCTTCCTTCTTCAACCTCATCTTCCTTAGAAAACCTCGATTCTTCAATCTCTGTAAGTTGATTTTGAAAACATAAAAATCAAACATGAAGAAGAAAGAAGACATAGGTATGAAGAAACAAAAACATAAAAATCAAATAAATTTCAAAATAATTCCACACCCTGTTACTAAATATATATTTCTTTTGTTATTCGATAAACAAAAAAATATATATAAAAAATACCCATTTCCTCCACCCGATCTGACATGCGACCATTTAAAACTGGCAACGGGCTCAACGGTGGCCATAGGTGGAGTAACGATGCCGGAAGCCATGTAGGTCGACACAGATCATTACTCTTCATGCTCTAAATTCTTAAAAAATCACAGATAAGTGATTGTACTTTTTGATAATTTCCTTTTGATTAAGAATTTTGATTTACCCCTTTTGGTTTGATTTTGATTTGGGGATGAAGATATTATACTGGATTTTTAGAGTAAAACAAATGTATATAGAGAGAGATTGGGGAAAAAGTTTATTGAAGATGAGGTTTTGAAGAATTGAGGAGATTACCGGTTTCATTGATTTCTTGTGAAAATTTTCTTGATTGATTTGGGGATGAATTTTTGGGTTTAATGTGGGGATTGAATTTTTGGGTTTATGATATTTGTAGCAAATATATTTGGGGATAAATTTCTAGGTTTATGAATTTCTGGGTTTAATTTGAGGACCGTTGGTGTTAATAAGTTGAGTGAGGGTAGTAAAAGACTATAATGCCCTCGTGTGGAGGGCACGTGACATGGTTTCCGTCAAATATAGACGGACGTTTGAAAAATGGACTACCGGTGTAACGGATTTACAACAATGGGGACTAATGGCGTAATTATTTTAAAAAAAGCCTCGAACTAGTGATTTGAGTACAAATATAGGGACCAACGGTGTAATTTACTCTTTAAAGAGTTTAAACCGAAAGAATATTGAAATTTATGAATTTCAAAATGATCTTATTGAAATAACTTAAAAATCAACGGGTGATTTTGATTTAAAACCAATCCAAAATCAAAAAATTTGGTTTCCTTAGTTGTTGGATTCGGTTTTTAATGGTTTATTTTCTGGTTTCTTATTTACAAACGAGTTTCAGTTTTAAAACCAAAATATTTTTAGCCATCAATTAAAACAAAATTTGAAGGTCTCGACTAATGCAACATTTAAATATTATAGTACGAATTTAAAAACACATTAAAATTTCAATCTAAAAAGTGACAAATAGTAACCAAAAGGAATTAATCCTTTCAAATATATTTAGTAAAGAGTAAATTCAAGAATTGGATTTGGTTTTTATCGGTTTGGAATGTGGGACGAACCCAAACCGAACCAAAATATTTTGGTTTGTCAGGTCTGATCAATCCTCAAAGCTATAACACTCAATGTAAGGAATCAATAATAGGTTGCGGAATAACAAATTATTGATTAAACTAACTGAATTTAGAACAAGGAATTCAACCATTGAAGATATTATTTTCAAAGCCCTAAATGGCGGGAAAGTTTGTTATAGAGTAAATGATTCATAAACTCACTCTTTCTGAAGTGCTCTCACCACTACTTATAGGCTAAGCTAACTAACTATTACATTATAAACACCCTTATGTTTATTTTAAAAACACTTCGGGTGAACTAATAATTAGATCATCAGTTAACTTTAGTCCGGGTGAACTTGAACTTAACTCTAGTGAAGAGTTAGTTCACCCGACTTAAAGTCTTCCTGATATTATTCTCTAAGATTTAGTTCGGGTGATGAACAATGTTCACCCGAACTAAATAACTAACACTCTACAATATGATTAAGATATTTGGAAGCTTCAACATCAATCATATATGCTCCAACAATCTCCCCCTTGGATGATGCTTCCAAAATCTTCATCTTGCTAGTATAAGCTCCATTCCCATCTACTAAACAACCACCAGTCTCTACCTTCTGTCCCTTGTACCCTTTCTGATTTTATCAACCTCCCAAGCTACAGTTTCAAGTGCCATCATTCCTTCTTTATCATCAGGTTGTAGTTTTTCAAGTGGAAGGTTGAAAATGGTAAGAATATCAGCATTAGAGAGCTCTCTTAGATCAGCATTCTCATAGATTCTCTCATCCTCTCCATCTTCTCTGCTCAGTACAATCTCATCACTTTCATAATCAACCCACCATCTGAGTATCTTGGGCTTTTGTTGCACAATATTGGCCTTCTTCATGGGAGCAATGAACATAGTCATTCTCTTCCTTTTTGCTCTGAATTTCTTTTCAAAGTTGGCAAAATCTGTCTTAGCACATTCATGGATGAACCTCTCATAATCATATCCATGTGCATACTGACCATGGTTCACCATCTTCAAATAACAGAGCCTTCTGGCATCTTCCACAGAGATTTTCATGAGTTTCTTAGTTGTATCAAAGGACTGAGTCATTGTACCAGTTCTGCTTTTTCTATTGATAACAATAGCACCAGTATAATGATCAAACCTCCAACCAAATATAGGTCGAAGAATACCCCTCTTCATGTTTATCATTTCTTCTCTTTCAACCCTCAACTCCTCTTGGGTAACCTTCTTTATTCTAGATCCTGAAGCACTGCCCTCTCCTTGAACTGAAGTATCAGCAACATCAATTGGAAACCCATACTGATCTAAATCTCTTCCATTTGCTGCAGTCTCATCAATCCAATTAGAAATTTTTAAATCATGGTTGTGACAGCATAATCATTTACATAGTAGTCTTCTGGCAAGGTGGATTTAGAAGATTGAGCAGGAACTGGATCATCATGTTGAGCCTTTGCAAAGCAGGTCTCCTTCTCCATATATTCAGCAAAAGGATCATCTTCTTGCTTTACCATAGTCTTTGATTGCACATCTTGACTCTATTTCTCAAATAGAGACTTCAATGTAACAGTCTGACTTGGATCAACAGTTTTGGTAGAAGATCCCTCACCAGTTTGAACAGAAGGAGCAACTGGAGCTTCAGTTTCTTCTGTTCTTTGACTTTCAACATTCATCTCAACATTTTCAGAAGTCCTTACTGATTGTCTTTTGATCAGCTCCTCCTCTATCTTCTTTTCTCTTTTTAATTTCAGTTCACTTACCATGACTTTGGTTTGAACATCTAGCCAATTTTTCTCCAACGTCTCAACTTTCATTTGCCCCACTAACCTAGATGACAACCCACCAACAGCTACTAAATAGTTCTTCAGATGAAGCTTGTAATTCTTCTTTGAGAACATATTTTATACTAAAGCATATTCTTCTTCAGATTGACTACCTTTGAAGGTACTAATGTTGAAGACTTCAATGCTCTACTCTTTACCCTTCCTCCTTGTTTAACACTTCTAACACCAACTTCAGGAATCTCTTCAGCTGCTTTTTCTACTTCTTCTTCCTTAACTGTCAATAACCACCTTCTCTCCTCCCAGTTCTTATTCTACTGGTTATTTATGTCATATGCATGAATAGACTCAGGATTCCTCTCCTTGAACAGTGAAAGTCTTTTCAGCATTGACATCAAATATCCCTTCATACAAACCCTTAAAATGCTTCTCAAATGTCTCTTGATCTATTGTCTCCCCACACTGATTAACAACTCCAAACTTCTTGACATTCTTTTCAGCATCTACATTTTCCACTTCCTCTTCATCACCAGAGTTAAAAGTTTCTTCACCCGATTTAATCTCTACATCACCCGATTTGTCTTGGTCATCACCAGACTTGATTAACTCTTCACCCGATGTAAATATTTCTTCACCAGAGGTAAACTCTGTGATTTTTCTCCTTTCCTTTAACACTTCAAACTTTCTTCAAATCTTCCATTATCTTCCCCACAATAGATAGATCAACATCAGCTTCGTCATTCAAACTTTTACTACTCTCCATCCTTACTTCAGTTTCACTACTCTCCATCCTTACTTCAGCTTCAGGTTCAACATGCTCCACTTCAATATTCATTTCAGTTTTATCTCCCCCTATTTTGGATGCATCATCCATAGGAAGAGATCTTTTTCACTTTTTCCTCAACTTCTCTCTGATAACAGCATTTGAAGCATGTTTCCATCTTCAATGATTTATCAATGAGCTTTGTTTCTTCACCAATTGCTTCAAAGCCTCATTTTTATTTGTCAGCTCCATGATTGTCAACATACCAATCCCTGCTCCCCCTTTCTTCCTTGAGGTATACACATTAATAGGAGTGCTAGAAGAAGCATCCTTATGAACAACATGAGGTGGAACTGCAGAAGAAACAGTATGTGAAGCAGCCAGATTAGGCACGGCTTGGCTCTCCTCAACTGTATAGAACCAATCTCCTCTTTCATCACTTCCTTGAGGTTGCTCAGCAATAGGTGATTGAGGAGGAGGGGATGGAATATGAATGACAGGAGATTCAGGTTGCTCTGCTTATTTTTCTTGTTGTTGTTCTGCTTATTGCTGTTGTTCTTCTTCTTGTTGCACATTCTCTCCCCACTGGCCTTGTAGCTTCAAAAATATTTTGAATTGCTACTCTTTCCTGATTGATCATGGGTGGGAAGAAAGGAGTGAACTTCCCAGAAAATACCACTCTTGCCTTGGGGAATGACTTTCTCATATTATTCATTATTTTCCAGTCCTTGTTTTCATCTTTAAGTGTAGGACCTTCAAGCATCAGTCCCTGAAATTCAGATTGCAAGATGTTCTGAAGGAACCTTGGATAGAGGAGAAACTTTTGTGAACTGCCTTCAGCCATTCTTTGCATGCGGTCCATAATAAATCCAGAGAAATTAAATCTTCTTTGAGTAATCATACAAACAAAAACAGATGCTAATGTTTGATTCATCTCATCAAACCCCCCAGACCTTCCAGATATGCAACACACCAGGACATGGATAAGATATCTCCAATTGAATGAGACTCTTGTCTTCTTCACCATGCTTTTTCGGAAACCACCCTCATACCCAGTTTGTCTACATACATTCTTTATTTCCTTCATGTCCAACCTCTCCACACCATCAACATCATCCAACTGTAGAACTCTCCTCACCACATCTTCAGTAATGGTAACATTTTCCATTTGCACAGTGGATGTCACAGTCCTTACTCCATTTACTATGGAAAACCTTGCATTCTGCCAGAATTCCGGGAGAATATCTCTATATAGCACAGGGCTTTCTGAAATGGCAAATCTCAGGTTTGAAGTTATCAAAAATCCCAGAATAATCTTCCAATCTTCATCAACCTCATAATGGCCCATATCCAAGAATGCAACCACATTATGTATGGTTTGTAAGGAAAGCCATCTGAAATCAGTTGTAAATCATTAGTATTTAACCAAAAGAATAAAACTGATTAAATATATAACAAAATTTGAAAATACCTTAATATAATCAGAAAACAGAGGAAAACAACTCTAATAACTGGAGACACTCTAAAAACTATCTCAAAGGCACTAACATTCTATATAAACACTCTATGGAAATCGCCAGAGACAAGAAGTGATAAAAACTTTTATTGAGATTAGCAATTTTGATCGGTTAAGAGATGCAATTTGCATTAATTAAAAATGATTATTTAAATTTAAAAGTATTAAAAATAAATTAAGAAAAATATTATATTTAATATCCCACCAAAAAGTCACCTGACCTAAGTAATAGTGTTCAGAGTTAAAAAAAAAAAAAAAAAAAAAATTAACCCGACTTAGAAACTAAAGAACCCGACCTAAACTTATGGTCAAAATAGTCAACTCAAGTACGAGACTTAAATAAACTTAATACCCGAGTAAAAATATGGTCAACAAAGTCAAAGGTATTATCAAACATAAATTAAATCAACACCCGACTTAATATTTTTAATACCCGAATTAAACTAAATCAAAATTAACTCATTTAAATCTTTCTGGGTTAAATTCTTAACACCAGAATTGAAACTTTTCAAACCATCAGTTAATCTTGAAATTATTTAAAAATAAAAATTTCAATTTCAAAATCAAAAACTTATATTCCAGGACTTCATAAATTAGTTCATATGAGCAAATTTGTTTCAGAAATGAAATGTTTTGTAAAATGTAGAAACTTGTATTTTTATTAGAGTTCAACCTGTGTCAAAAATTCATAAATTGCAGGTTTTAATAATTTAAAAATGACATGATATACAATCAAACTTATTCAATTCTTATCAAGTAGAAATAAATTAAATTAATATTTTACTTAAATATGGCATAAATATCTTATTGTCATTAAAACAGAGCAATTTTATGACGCATTTTAACCAATGAATTTGTATGAACACATGAATAATCTTCAATCTTTATTGGGAGTCCCCAGAATATGATTTATCAACCTTATAAACTGCTTTTTTTCTCAAGATATTTTTGATTATATGCATGTTTTTTATGTTCAAAATTAAACTTAGTACTGCTGTTCAACTCATTCCCATGTCTCTGTCGTTTATCAAGTTAGTATCAAGGATCTAAGAGGACAATAGACTAGTTTATTAATGAATTTGGACTTATTCACATGTCTATGCCGTTTATCAGTTAGCATCAAGGATCTAGAAGTCAATAAATTATTAAAAATCACTATAAAACTTTATAGTTTTTATGATAAATATATTTAAATGCCAATATTTACTGGAAATATATATTTTCTTTGTTTTTCTACTTGACAATCATTGATTTCTCATTTGACAATTATCAATTTTAATGACACTATGCAATTTATAAATCACAGATTGCTAAAGGCTTTAAAATACAAGAATATGCGCATTTATGAAAATATTTGGTTTCAAGAAATTCTTTAAATACTGAACTATGTTAAATTATGTTGGAGTTTATGTTTATGACTCATTTCTTAGAAATTTTGTTTTTGTGAAAATTTTTCTAATTTTATACCGTTTTTGGTTTTTCATCTTTTATATTTGATTTTCTAGAAAACAGACTCAAAAACTTAAAAATAGAATAGAATGAAATCTTTTTGAGTTATATATGTGTATATATATATATATATATATATATATATATATATATATATATATATATAAACACATATTTTTTGATTTTCTCTATACAAACAGAAAACACATATTTTTGAATTTTATCTATACAAACAGAAAACACATATTTTTGGATTTTATCTATACACACAGAAAACACATATTTTTGGATTTTTTCTATACAGACCATTACCAGACTTAAAAATGTTTTACCCGACTTAAAAAGAAACACTACCAGACTTAAAAAGAAATACTACCAGATTTAAAAAGAATACTACGAGACTTAAAAGTGTTTTACCCGACTTAAAAAGAAACATTACCAGACTTAAATTTTTTTTTGATTTTTCCCATTTTCTCCCCCTCTTTTTGTATTTTGAAATAAAAAGAAAACAAAATGCAAAAAGATATGTACAAAAATAATTTGAAGAAACACTCAATCAAGATTCATTAGACTAATAGCCTGAACAAGATAATTGAATCTTGATACATCAAATGCCTTTGTGAAAAGGTCTGCTAATTGGAGGTCTGTGTGAATCTTAACCAAGTGAATCAAGTGTTTTTCAAAACAATCTCTTATGAAGTGGTGTCTAATCTCAATATGTTTTGTCTTAGAATGTTGTACAGGGTTCTTAGTAATGAACATGGCAACATTATTGTCTATGTGAATAGGAGTGTTCATAAAGTTAAGGCCATAGTCTAGCATCTGATTCTGAATCCATAAAACTTGGGAAGTACAAGAACCAGCAGCAATGTATTCTGCTTCAGCAGAGGATTGAGAAACAGAGGTCTGTTTCTTGCATTGCCAAGAGACTAGCCTATTTCCTAAAAACTGGCACCCTCATGTAGTAGATATCCTATTCAAGTTGCAACCTCCATAATCATTGTCAGTGTAGGCATAAAAGTCAAAACTGGAATTCTTAGGATACCAAAGGCCTAAAGAAGGTTGTCCCTTAATATATCTAAAGATTCTCTTAAGATCAATTAAATGGGAAACTTTAGGATAAGCTTGAAATCTAGCACAAAGACAAACTCCAAACATAATATCAGGTCTACTTGCAGTAAGGTACATCAAAGAACCTATCATAGACCTATATAAATGTTGATCAACACTCTCATAATCTAAATCAGGATGTAATTTGGCCCTAGTGTCAACAGGAATGGAAGCAGATTTACAATAAGTATATCCAAACTTAGCTAACATATCTTTGACATACTTAGACTGATTGATAAAAATGCCATTATCCAACTTCTTAACCTGTAACCCTAGAAAGAAAGACATTTCTCCCATAGAGCTCATTTGAAATTATGAATGCATTACAGATTCAAATTCTTTGCACATATCATCATTAGTTGAGCCAAAAATGATATCATCAACATAGATTTGAACAAACACTGATTCCTGGCCAACTAAGGAAGCCATTTTCAATCAAATATTTGGACAATGTGTCATACCAAGCTCTAGGAGCTTGATGTAAACCATTCAATGCTTTGTCCAATTTGACCACATGATCAGGGTATTGAGAATCCAGAAAACCAGGAGGCTGACTAACATACACTGTCTCTTCAAGAACTTCATACAAAAACGCTGATTTAACATCCATTTGATAAACCTTAAAGTTCTTAAAAGCAGCATATGTTAAAAACAATCTAATAGCCTCTATCATATCAATTGGAGCAAAGACATCATCATAGTCAATACCCTCTTCTTGAATAGAACCTTTAACTACAAGTCTAGCCTTATTCCTCCCAATAATACCTCTATCATCCCTTTTTACCTTGAAAATCCATTTAACACCTAGCACATTCACATATGTAGGTCTTTCCACTAAAGTTCCTACTTCCTGAACCTTAAACTGCAACAGTTCTTCTTGCATAGACTCTACCCAACTATTAATAGTCAATGCAATATGTACATTCTTAGGCTCAAGTTGGGACAGAAAGCAAGAAAATAAACACAAATTAGCTAACCCAGTACTACTTCTAGTCTTGACCCCATCATACAAATTTCCTATAATATTACTTAGAGGATGAGTTTTGTGAACTTTTTAAAATGAATTTATTTCCTCAGTAATATTAGTAGAAAGATTTGTTTGATTAGGCACAATAACATCAAAGAATAGAGAATCAGAAGTTGCTTCACTAGGTTGTTCATGGCTTGGTTCATCAACAAGAATTTCAGTTTCTGCACCATAGTTAAAATGTGCTTCACCAGAGTTGTTTATATTTTCAGCATCTGCACCCGAGTTGTTCTGTGGTTCACCATAGTTTTCTTCAATCTCAACTTGTGCACCCGAATTAAATTTTGATCCACCAGATTTATCTTCAACTTCAACTTGGGAACCCGAATTAAATTGTGAAGCACCATAGTTATCTTCAGTATCATGTTGTGCACCCGAATTAATTTGATTTACACCAGAATTCATTTCTTGAGCTTGTACAACATTGTCCTGATCTTCAGAGGATACTTGAATGTATTCTACTTGAAGAATATCTGCTTCAATTTGACTCCCTGAACTATCTTCACTCACAACTGTTGTAGCTTCTGATGAACTGGGGTGATCATGAACTAACGAAGAAGGGATTGCACTTGTATTTGCTTGATTTCCAAATTCAAAGTCATCAGTGTCTTCAGCATTAGTAACATCTTCTGTTGATACCTGCATTCCTTCTGAAACAACTGGACAGAAACCATTAAAATAATTCACAAATGTGTCTAAATCAAACAACCATTCACCACCTGAATTCCTAACATTTGGTGTATACTTATTGAATATCACATTAATGGATTCTTCTATGGTTCTAGTTCTTCTGTTATAAGTCCTATAAGCTTTTGAAACACTAGAATAACCAAGAAAGTAACCATCATCACTCTTAGAATCAAATATTCCTAGGTAGTCTTTGGTGTTTAAGATCGAACATTGACAACCAAAAGCTTTGAAAAATCCTATAAAAGGCTTTCTTCCTGAGAACAATTCATATGAAGTCTTTCCTAAGCTCTTAACAATATGAATCCTATTGTTCACATAACACATGGTATTCACAGCTTCTGCCCAAAAGGTAACAGGTAAAGAAGATGCACTTAATATGGCCCTAGCTCCCTCAATTAATGTTCTATTTTTCCTCTCAGCAACTCCATTCTGTTGAGGTGTTCTGGGTGAGCTATATTGTCTAGATATACCCTTAAGTGCACAAAACTCATTCATGGTGACATTCTTAAACTCAGTGCCATTATCACATCTAATGACTTTCACCTTTTATAATTTCAGATGTCTCATGTTTATGAGCAAGGAAAAAGACCCATGAAAATCTTGAGTAGTCATCAGTGATAACTAAACAATAAGATTTCATGCCAAGACTTTTTACAATGAATGGACCAAATAGATCCATGTGTAGAAGGTGAAGAACAGTATCTACTGAATTTTGAGTCTTAAGTTTACAACTTAATTGATGTTGTTTTCCTTTTAAACATGAAATACAATGGTCAAGTAATTGAAAATTCTTTTTAGGTAATCCAGAATCTAGATTATCTGTGACCAATTTATTCATGATTTTAAGGTTGACATGACAAATCCTTCTATGCCATATATCAGACTCTTTTTCAGTAGTTTTAGATATGAAACAGTTTGAAGATTCAGTAGATTGTACATTGTTCATATCTAAAGTGTATATGTCCTCACATCTTGGTGTTTTCAAAACAATCATGTCTTGTGGTATGACATATTCTCGTTTAAGAATATAGAAAAAGTCTGAAGTGAAAGCAGTAGTGTATTCATTGTGACATATCTGAGAAACTGAAAGCGAGTTATAGTTCAGTTCTTTCACAAATTTAACCTGCTCCAGAGTCATGGGCCATTAGAAACCTTTCCTTGTCCTGTAATTGTTCCTCCCATATCTCCTCCAAAAGAAACATGTCCACCAATGAATGCCATGAAATCCTGAAGCAACTTGATATTCCCAATCATATGTCTTGAGCATCCACTATCCACCACCCATATATTTTCTTCTAAACCAGTGGATTTCTCCTGCACATAATCATTGTTCAATGAGATTTTGGTATCCAAGTTTTTGTAAACTTGGAATTCAATCTTTTAAACTTGTTAAACTTGAAATGATCATGTATTTTTCTTTCTGGAATATAAGTTTTATAATCCGACTTAAATTTTTCATCACCCGAATTAAAAATTTCTACACCCGAGTTAAATTGTGAATTCAAAATTTCATCCGACTTAAACATTTGTTTCCGAATTAATATTATGTTCACCAGAGTTATTCTTGAAAACATGTTTACCAGATTTAATTTTCATTGTACCCGATTTAAACATATTACCATCATTTTTCAAGCTTTTTAACTCGGATAAAGAATATTTTAACTTGGGTAATTTCAAACCAATTAACATTACAGGAGTAACTCTACCAAATTTCATCATATTCACATTCTTTGACTTTTCATAATTAATCATGAAATTTTCAAAATTTATTCTACCAAATTTCAATTTGTCAGATTTTGACACAAATTCAGAAACACATTTAGCTTTAGATTTCATCCAACATTCTTCTAATATGTGTTTCTTTTTGCATGTGATACACTTTTGTTCAGTCACACATTCAGTCACAGAATCATTCACAACGATTTCATTTAAAACCAATTCATTAACAGACAATTCATAAAAATTCAAATTATGCAACATATAACATTTTTCATGCAAGCAGTTATGCACATGTTCAAAAAACTCTTCCTCAATATCAACATGTTCTACATTATTACAAATTTTAACACACTTTTCTTCAGATAGATCTTCCTGATTACTTGACTCTTTTAATGTTTGATCTGCTACAAAATTAAAAGCTTTATTTAGATTAGGAACATCAGTCAAATTAACCAAATTATTTACAGAATAGCAAGTTTCATTCAAATCTACTCTAGAATTTAATGCAGAAACATTATCAAAAGAGTTTTCAACAGATAAACCACTCTTAAAAGATGTAGATTCAGGTTTAATTGAGTAATTATCATTGAATGGAGGTGGTACTGCATTAAATCCAAAACCTGCCTTTGCTTTATGCACAAGTTGATGTTCTATAATCTCATTCAAAGTCTTGGAAGACAGATTGAACTTCTCAACATGAATTTTTGCATCTTTAAATTCATTTGTTACTTTTTGAAATCTTTCAAATAAGTTTTCATGTTGAGTTTCCAACCTTCCCAGTTTGCCCTTATATACATCAACATCATTCATCAAAGAATCAATTTTTTATTTATATACCTTTTCAGTTTTCATAAATTCTCTTTGATGAAATTTAATTAAATAATTTCTTTTATCAAGCTCAGATTGTGTTATGTAGTGTATTTCACAGTATTTAAGCAAGCAAGAGAACAATTTTTAGAAAGTACAACATCAGTGGAAACTGAACTAATCTTACTCATTAGAGCAGAGACTGATTTGTTCTTGGACTCATCTTCATGAACTTCATCTCATTCCCCAAAGGTCATCAGTGCCTTTCCACTAAAGCTACCCTCATCTTTTCCATTCTTCACATCAACACCAGTCAGCTTCTTTTGTTCCTCTTTTGTTTGATAGTCGTTTCTCTGGTAATTGTTGTTGTTGTTCATCTTCCTTGGTGCCTTGTACTCCCTAGCAAAATGTCCATAATCTTCACAGTTAAAGCATTTCACTTTGGACTTATCAAATCCTATCTTGTCACCATTCTCCTTTCTAAAATTATCTCTTCCAGTCTTCTTGAAGAACCTGTTAGCTCTAACACTCACCATTGTCATCTGCCACTTCAAATCAATTTCCTCCAGATCATCAGGATGGAGTTGTTCAAGGTCTTCTCTTGCAAGTTCAGCTTGGTTCAAGCTTCCAGCAACAAAGGCTTCATAACTTGCCACAAATGCCTTATACCGAACCTCCTTATCTCCCATTCCATTTGCTCCAGAGATTACAGAAGGTGAATGATGCATGCTTGATTCAACATTCTGACCAGAAAAACCACCATATGCACTTGAGTTATAACCAACAGTCTAGCAGATGTTTGATTTGTTGGACAGCAGCTTCCAGAGTAATAGCTTGTATATGACTGAGGTTGAGTTTGAGCTTGACTTGAATAATGAGGTGAATTCGTAGGAGCTTGAGCCTTCAAAGCACATCCATATGAGTTTCCAGTTTGTTTCTTCTCATCAATTTGCATGTCAACTTCATATGACTACTATTCCAATCAACTCCACCAAAGTCATAGCATTCAGATTTGTTGTTCTCTTAATAATCATCACTTGAACAGACCATTTTAGAGGTAGTGAACCCAACAACTTATAGCAAACATCACTGTCTTTCATCACCACCCCAGAGCTCTTCAAATCACTAACCAGCAGTGTATATCTACTAATCTGCTCAGACGAATTATCACCCCTAACATGCTCAAAAGCTTCATACAGTTTCTTCTGCATATCTCTCTTGATCTCCTTCAATTCCAAGCTACCTTCATACCTCAACTCCATTGAATCCATCAATTCCTTAGCAGAGACACAATCCTTGAAGTTGTTGTAAATCTCAGTAGGAAAAGCAAGTATAACAGCTCCTAGTGCTCTGAAATCCCTATCAATCAGCTTATTGTCAGCTTCAGTGTACCTCTCTGGATCTACATCTATCATTCCAGTTCCACCAATTTTCTGTATCATAGGTCGATCAGGTCCATTGACAATTGAGCTCCAAATCTGTCGATCACTATAATACACAAAGGCCTTAAACCGTAGCTTCCACATCATAAAGTCTGATCCAGTAAGAATTTCGGAGGTCTACCACCGGAACATGTCTCGTTATCATAGTTCACTGCTCGAGCATTCATAGTAATTGCAGACATGATGATTGATTTTAACTCAGATGAACACTTTTTAATTCGGATAAACTAAGTAATACTAAACTGATGCTAATTCAACCAAATTTGCGGAAAACTTATCAATTTCCCTATCAATACTCGCTAACAAACAGAATCACTTATTATTGACTATTAAACTAAAATACCTCAAAAACAACTTTTACTGCCAAATCTCAAACTTATGAAATTCTGAATGATCGTTGATCTTAATGCTCTAATCCTTATAGCTTTTCCAAACACTTCGAATGTAGCTTACAATTGTTTAGATAAACAAGCTACATCAAATTTGATTTGCTTTCCAGCTCTAATAACACTTGTCAGGTCTGATTAATCATCAAAGCTATAACACTCAATGTAAGGAATCAATAATAGGTTGTTGAATAACAAATTATTGATTAAAGTAACTGAATTTAGAACAAGGAATTCAACGATTGAAGATATTATTTTCAAAGCCTTAAATGGAGGGAAAGTTTGGTACAGAGGAAATGATTCATAAACTCACTCTTTCTGAACTGCTCTCAAAACTATTTATAGGCTAAGCTAACTAACTATTACATTATAAACACCCTTATGCTTATTTAAAAACACTCCGGGCGAACTAATAATTAGATCATCAGTTAACTTTAGTTCGGGTGAACTTGAACTTAATTCTGGTGAAGAGTTAGTTCACCCGACCTAAAGTGTTCCTGATATTATTCTCTAAGATTTACTTCGGGTGATGAACAATGTTCACCCGAACTAAATAACTAACACTCTATAATATGATTAAAATATTTGGAAACTTCAACATCAATCCTATATGCTCTAACATGGTTTATGGTCTTTTGAAAACCAATCCATTGGTTTTTAATTTGGTTCGTTTTAATGCGTCGGTTTTTGAGTGTTCATTTAGTTTCTTAGTTTTTATGCTCCATAGGAGGGGTTTGTGCTAACGACTTCAATAAAGTAATAAGTGTGTACAGTTTGAGATTGAGTTAGATCACCCAATAACTTTTTTGGTCTTTCGAGTTCTATTTTAAAGTCTAAAATGGTTGTACCTTCTGTAGTTGTACACTCTTTCACTATTTGGTTTTTGGTATGGGTCTTGTCCGACGTATTAAGTCAGGTCCGTGTACTTTCTTTTATAGATCGTCCAATTTGGTCCGGGCTTTAGACCATTGTGCATTCATAGTTACAAAAATTTCGTGTGAGTTAAACACGATAAATGAAAAACAAAAAAAAAACACCTAACTTACTTTAAAGTACTTCCAATTCATTTTTTCCAAAACTAAGAAACTCAAAACACATATTTCATTGATAGCCCATAGAGAAAAAGAAAGAATACTTCTATACCAATTCCCACCACTTAGAAAAGAAAACATCTATCAACATTCAAACGCTAGACTTTTGTGCCGCGGGTTTTCCACCACAACTAACAACCACTCTAGCACTATCCTCCGGTGATTTCCTCTTGGGCTTGGCTTCTTCCAACATTGACACCACATCTCTCATTGAAGGCCGGTCAGCCGAGTTTCTACTTGTGCACAACATTGCTATCTTTAATAAGCACAACATTTCATCCCTCACTGAGCTACACGATCCACCAGCATTTTCATCTAGCACTTCCTTTGTACCCTCCTTGTTCTTGATTTTTGACCTCACCCAATCTACAACGCTATTTCCTTCACCAAATTCAGAATCCACTGATCTCTTTCCGCTTATAAGCTCCATTAACAATACCCCGAAACTATATATGTCGCTTTTCTCATCCACTTGCAAAGTATAAGCATATTCTGCAAAAAGCAAATGTACTATTAGTATATTTTCCAAAGCATTTGCCAGTTTATGAGAACTAAACTGATATCCTAAGCGAGTCTGAATGTGCACAACTTAAATAATTCAAAAATTAGTCAATCGTAAAAGGACCAACCAGCTATTTCATTCTTCAGCTAACTATCGAAAGGGTTTAAATTATTTGAAGTCTTCTAGTATTAATTTACTTTTTACACACTCTTAGACTTCAGTTTAGTAGAGTTGAAACTAAAGACTTATACAAAGTCATACACATTGATAAATGTGATGCCCGAATAATTTAAGACAAAGATCAGGTTTTTTCTCGTCTGGCTCTAATTAGTTTAAATTCATAAGCATCGTCAAGGCCAAAAGCAATGACAGAACTAGGAAGAGGCTAGTATGTGAAAATTTTTGCGGTTTAATCAATAACCAAACCTATCTGGTCAAGTTGTTTTCCAATACATTAAGCTCAAATCCACCCAACCCGAAAGTTAGTCAGTTAAAAGATAATGATAATAACAAATACAAATTAATGTAAACATATCATACCAGGGGCAATGTAGCCATAGGACCCTGCAATCACCGACATTGATTCATCACAATGGATAAGCTTAGCCACCCCAAAGTCCGCAACTCTAGCCTCCATCTCCCCATCCAATAGAATATTGCTCGGTTTCAAATCACGATGGACAACCACAGGATCACAGTCATGATGTAGGTAGCAAATCCCCTGTGCCACCCCCAATGCAATCTTATACCTTGTGAGCCAATCCGCCACCAAATTGTCAGATTTATTCTTCCCGTGCAACCAATCATCTAAACTACCATTAGGCATGTACTCATAAAGAAGCATCGTACACTCCCTATTGCTGCAACACCCTAACAATCTCACTATATTCCTGTGCCTCACATTACCTAAAACCTCGACCTCAGCCAATACCCCTTTCCTTCGTCTGATCATCTCCTTATGCTTTCCCTTAAGCTTCTTAACAGCTATGATCTCGCCATTTGGCATTTCTGTTTTGTACACGGTCCCAGCGGAACCTGACCCTATGATCTTACCTGTCATCGATAAACTTTCCGCCACGTCATCAGCAGTAAAGTTTAACCGCTGAAAAGCAGTTAGTTTCCACGGGCCGGTTCCCAATTCTTCGTCCACAAACCGTCGTTGGTAGTTTGCTCGGAAGCATTGGATCCCGGCTACAAGAATAAAGATAGCAATGCAAAATGCTGCACCAACAATCCACAGAATTGCTCCCGCTGTCCTTTTAGGCTGATTTGCTTTTACCTCAGTTTCAGTCTCCGCCCGGCAGGGTTTATTTATAGCTCCGCCACATAATCCTTCATTTCCAGTAAACGAAGAAGGATGTAAGCTTGAAAACGCAATTCCAGACGAAGGAACTGGTCCTGTGAGCTGATTATACGAAACATTAAACCCTTCCAATGTACGGCTATTACCAAAACTAGACGGAATTGTACCGGTGAGTAGATTATGCGATAAATCAACTTCTGTAATAGAAGGAAGATTCGAAATCTCCCAAGGAATGATACCTGAAATCAAATTACCTCGTAAATTCAACGAAAGTAGCTTCACACAATGATCAATATCCCACGGTATGCTACCATTCAACTCATTCCCTTCCATTTCAATCTTGTAAAAATTTCCACAACCTTTAAACTTTGGAATTTCACCTCTAAGTCCACTAAAACTGGCCGAAAAAATCTGTAAACTCGGCGAACTCCAAATACTTTCCGGTAAAACATCATCAAACGAATTTTCGGACACATTTAAGTACTCTAATCTAACAGCATTAGCAATATCAACCGGAAACGGTCCTGTGAAATTATTCACACTCATTTCCATAAAACTAATATTAGGCAAACTTCCGAATCCAACAGGAATCGATCCGTTTAACCTATTGTTCTGAATACGAAACCGATACAACGAACTACAATTCGCTAACGAAGACGGAAGCTTACCAGAGAAGTCGTTCGAAAACAGAATTAGTTTAACTAAACTGTTACCGAGACATAGATTAGACGGAATCGGACCGGAGAGCGAATTAGAAGAAACATCAAGTCTCTGTAGCTTCGAATTCAAACCTAAGTTTTGAGGTAGAATTCCAGTGAGCGAATTGTTCCATAGAAACAGAAACTCAAGCATTGGAAGCTCACCGATTCCTTCCGGTATGTTTCCGGTGAGTTTATTGTTCATCAAACTCAATTCCTTTAAGTTCTTCATTAACGATATTGATTCCGGTATCTCACCGGAAAAGCTGTTATCGGAGAGATCTAGAATCACTACGGATTTCAAATTTCCGATAGTTACCGGAATTTCACCATGGAAATGATTCTTGAAAATCAACAATGTCTCCAGCTTCGTTAGATTAGTAACACTAACCGGAAACTCACCGGAAACATTAGCATTAGAAACATCAAGGAATGTTAGATTAGACAACAAAGCAAAACTTTCCGGAATTTCGCTCGAAAATGCGTTGTATCCGATTTCTAAATGCTGAAGGGACGTTAGAAGTCCCAACTCAGCTGGAATTCGACCACGTAGATCGTTTCCAGCCAGGTATAGAAACTTGAGGTTTTGAAACTCTCCGTAAGTTTTAGGAATTTCGCCTTCGAAATAGCTTCCACCGAGGTTTAAATGCTCGAGAAACCGCAAACGGATGAACTCTATTGGTAGTAAGCCAGTAAAACTGTTACTATAAGCATCGAAGTACGTAAGATTCTCCAGTTTGGAAATTCCTGGTGGAAACATTGAAGTGAATAGATTATGATTGATATCAAATGACTGAAGCAACGAGAGATCGAATATCGTAACGGGGAAAGCTCCTGTGAATTGGTTGTAACTGATATTCAAATGACGTAAGTTTGTTAAGTAGTTGATGTTTACATGAATTTCCCCGGACAGATTTCGGTTAGAGATGTCTATTGAATCAACTTGATTTGTTTGTGGATTACATCTAACTCCTGACCATGAGCAATAAACCGGGTTAGTTATTTGCCAGTCATGGAAAGTATTGAGAGGGTCTTTGAGTGATGCTTTTAGAGAAAGAAGCGAAACGAGCTGCGACGAAACCGCGCTGACGGAGACGAGTGAATGTAGGTTCACGAAAAGGAGGAGAAGGAGATGGAGAGAATGGTGGTTCATGGTTAATGAATTATGGTGCTGATTTTGGGTAACAAGATTGAAAAGGAAGTAAAATTTAAAGGAATGTTAAAAACGTATGAGGATTGGTGCTTTTTAGGAGAGTGTGTGATGATTGTTTTGTTGAGTGGGTGTGTAGAAAGAAGCACGCTCTAGAACCAGTATGTCTTCTTTCCTTTCTTATTACTATCATTTCTATTTCTGTTCACATATACATTAGCTTTTTGTTTTTTAAACTTTTCGGTATAGTATGGTGTCGATTATGTGATTATCGTCATGTGTAACCTTCATCGTGTTCATGCAAAACATGTATCGCATGTACTACTAAACTTGCCAACCCGCGTGACTTATTCACAAGAAGTGTAACGAATAAGAATGTTCACGAGTTTTTTAATGTGTTAAGAGTAATTTATAGATAAATGCATATCTTTTTAACTTTACTTTTTCCATAAGTTTTTGTTTTTGTTTTCTTTTGTATAATGTTCACTTGGTTCATAACAAACATGTTTGACATGAACCATATTATCAAGAAGCTTCACTAACAAAATATATAATCATGAGTTTCTTAACTCAAATGTGATAATCAATATAAAAATATTTCTTAAAATAAAAAAATAAAAAAATAAAAAATGTAGTACTTTAATTTTTAATTTTTGATTTTCTAAAGAATATTGAAAAGGATCCATAAATAGATTATCTAAAATAGGCATTAAGTTGGATTTTGTAATCAATTAGTATTATTTTATGGAATGAGTTTTAAATTAATCAAGTAATTATGAGATTTGTATTATTTTAAGGTGATAATATTTAGGAATTGTAGGAGGACCGAAAGTTGCATGATGCAATGGGAAAAGAAAAGAGAAAACATGTGATGAATTTTAACCGTCTCGTAATTTAACAAATTTAATTCGCCTAAGATTTTGTCCTTCATTTACCTTAAATTCAGCCTTTCTATTCAACTTTTCAAAATAAAAAGTATGTAAATACTCCTCACTTGCACAGAAAAACATATAACATAGTTTCAAATAATGTGAAATCACAACTTTTGTGAATTTCTATTAAACTCGTATTGAAAGGGTGCGAAAACTTGGAACGAAATCAGGTTACCAATGAAACATAGAGTCCAATAGTGGTACATATAATATTTTGGTAAATTACAAACGATTTTTAATCTTTTAAAAATTGAAATTTTATGTTGGATTCTTATTTTATATAAAATTGTTCCCGGATCAAGCCATGTCCACTCTACATCAAATATATAAAGATAGAGAAACACTAGAAATAATGAATATTAAATGAAAACCATAACAATTAGGAAGTGAATAACACACTAATTCAAAATCTCTTTTAGAAAACACAATGATATTTGTAAACTTTGTTATCTATATTTTTTTTTTACTAGAAGGTATCCACATGTTGCAGCGGTAACAAATATATAGTTTTCTATTTTTAACATATTTTTCGGTTACTCTTTTGATGACAATAACATACGGATGACGAATATTTTTTTTTCATCTATTACTAGGGTGGGTGACCTCCCAAAAAGATTTGCTACCAATGCTCGTGGCTCTATCAGCAGAAGTGTTTTAACGGGACCAAGACTTCGTGTATGCTGGGTCGGTCGGTCACAAAAGTGACACGGATTTGAGAGGGCCCGTCAATAAACCTTTATATATATATATATATATATATATATATATATATATATATATATATATATATATATATATATATATATAGTATATGACTTTATCGATAAATTTGATATAAAATACATGTAAATCTAACTTTTCAATTAATATTACAACCAAAAATTTATTGAATACAAACGATATAATAATATCTTATCTTATATAATCTAATAAATGAGAGTATAAGATGATGTCATACAACATATGTGGCGAGTTTTTAGATAGCCCACATAGGACAAAATTTTAAATAGTGATGTCACTATGCTATGTGTTACTTGTTTTAGACATTTTATATTATTTTATAAAATAAATGTAAACCTAAAAATCTTTATATTAATAAATAAATCTTTATATTAAATGTCAAATTATTATTAGCTTATAGATTTAGTTACAAACCCGCGTGTTACGCGGGGTAATAATAATATAAAGTATCTAAAACCCAATCAAATAAAAAAAAACTCGATACAAACAACAATATTTAAACCATATGAAATTAAATCATTTACGTATAATTTTTCAGGAAAAAATATGTCTCGCGCATTGTGCGTATACTAGGTATTCTTAAATTATTTTTCATTGTCAAAACACATGTTGTCTACTTATACTCTTTTTTATAACGTGACATTGAACAAACACAAGTATATTTATAACTACCAAAAAATCGACACTACTTCAAATAAGTTAAACTTCAAAAATAGTTTATATACGATTTCAAATGAATAAAAATTATTTGCCGCGTAGCTCGGGTACACTCCTAGTTATAATAAATTTAATAAAGTTTAATGCAAAAATGATTATAAGGGTATATTAATCGAGTAACATACTTTCGTTCATGCTTAATAAATCCATATATTAGAAAAATATTTTGTAGTTTATATTTTTAATTTCCCACAGAAAGTTTATTATTTTTAATTTAAATAAATGTATTTGGATTGCTAGAAAAAGAAACAATATTTAAAAACGAATTTGCATTTATATATTGTTCATGATATTCATGGGTTGTAAATTCAAATATTTTTAATTATAAAACAAGGAATAATTAAGTAAATTAATCTTAAAATTCAACATTAAAATTTAAGTTACAAATGTTGCATAAATAGTATAGATAATTAATGTGAAGATGGGTTGACGACAACATATGTAATATTTTGAAATTTGTTGTGTATTTGGGTCTATGTATTTAACAAAACGTGTTTTTAGTATATGCATAAGATAAATAAGACATGATTTACGAATATATAAATTTATCCCCCTAAACACATGAGACATGATTAAAATATCACATTATTTTGATTATTTATCAGTCATAATTAACATATTTAATTTGTTACATATTTGAAAATTACAAATCTATGCATATACGAAAACTATAGTATAATGGTCACTTAATTATAAACACAAACAAATATATACTTTTATTAAATATAATATGGAAACAACATTACTTTAATATGGTGACATATTCAAATATATAATTTAATAGAAATGATAATGTCATATTAGTAATTTTCTTTTTAAAATTCAACTTTAAGAAAATGGGTCTAAATACTTTATAGATAGTTAGATAAGGATGCAAATATTTAATATAAATTAGATATTTGTTTTTTGAGAAATGATTTATATGCATACTCCACATGACTACTAATATGTCTACCGCATTCAAATGTTGTACCAAATGTATTAAATGTATATAAACAATTTATCCCTCCTCATTTTCAATGACTTTGGTACAATATTTGAATGCGGTATGCATATTAGTAGGAATGTGGAGTAGGTATTTATATATTTTCTTTTGTTTTTCTAAAATCTTTTTGGACTGGTTCCCTTATTAAGAGCACACGGTATAATAATCGCGATTGTGGATCATTGTAAGATTTTTTTTGCTGACGTGACATCCAAAATGATGATTGTGAGTTTTTTGGTGGTAAAATAATGATGATTGTGGGTGATTGTGGAAGATGTGGGACCCCTAGTTTTTATTTTTTATTTTAAAACATTATATTAAATTTAAAAACATTATATTAAATTAAAAAGTAAATAAATATATCTTAAAATAAAAACCAAATAAATATATCTTAAAATAAACACTAATATTAAAAAAAAAATTGAAAATAAAACAAAATTGTAAATACCAAAACTTTGGGGTAAAATATGTAAATACAAAAAAGAAAAAGTTAAAAACATAAAATCATAACATCTTCTTCCAAAAACCTGCAAAAGAGAAAAAAAAAATTAGGTTAAAATCATTTTGTTGAAAATCAGTTTAAATAACTTAAATTAGACCATTAAAAATGATTTTTCAGATCTTAAATTGAGAAAAAAAAAAAAAAAAAAAAAATCAAAATGGTCGTTGTAGTGAGAACGAATCGCGAGAACGAGTCCCACAACGAGCATCAACGATATGATAACGAGGCATCGCTCGTTGTCAGCTCCACAACAAGCCCACAACGATGTGACAACGACACCATACCCCGTGCTCTAATAGGGAGGTGATAATTTAATTCAAATCCAGGTTAGCAACCTATCTGCTTAAAATTACTTTATATATTTGAACCTAATCTTCTAACTTAATTAGGTTATCGAATTCGGGTTAGCATGTTGTTAAAATAAAATTACTTAACCAAACATAACCAATGAAACCAGATTATTAAAGATCTTAGTAAGCTGATAAGTTTGTTTTAGGTCAAATGGGTTCGTTTATGATCAATCTGGTTCAAACGTGTTTCATTTATAAAATACTTCAGTTATTTATATTCTATTTTTTCAACTATTAACGTTGAAGAAGATAATATAACAGTTTGTAAAGAATAAAATATAAATATGTATTATTTACTAGATTATAAAAAAATCGTTTCGTTTAGTGCTTATCACTCTTTCCTCTAGCCAGGGAGTTGTGTATTCTATCCCGATAAACTTTTCTTTCTATGTAAACTATTATATAATTAACAACTACAGAATAAAAAATGAAAAAACGATTAAGTCGAAAAAACATTATAAACATAAATCCCGCCACAACGTGCGGGCAAGAAAAACCTCGTTATATATCAAATATCTCTTTCGGTTTTTGTTACCTTTACAAAATGCAAGGATACTTAAAATCCTTAATTTTTAACTGTTAAAATTACAAAGAGTAACAATTGAGATAACAATAAATTCTATTATAGAGTAGCATAATCTAGATTCAATAGATACCTAATATTATTAGGAAACTAAATAACCTTAATAAAGATAAATATAATCCTATATTTTATTGTCTAATACTCTCCAATAGTTTGAATGGTAGGCTTCCGAACGAACAAACTACCACAAGTGTTGAAAGCGTTATTCTTTTGTTGCTTTTCTTCTTTATTATCGTTTTGCACGAAGATAGTCTTGTACTCGGCAACAAAGTTGTTTATTGTTTGATGATTTCCTCATTTTTTTAATGACGTTTGCTATTTTTTTTACGTAATGGCTTACTTTGCCTTTTGGAGTGAGCCACAATATAGTGGTTAACTTTTGTTGTTGAACACAAGGACCTCCGATGGCGAAGATTAGAGTGTTGATAAAGAAGAGGAATTTATTTGATTGGTGACTGCTCAAAATAACAGGATCCCTTCGAATCACCAACATCTAGCCGATGACAGTTGATATATTTGTTGATGATTTGGATCTGAAGCTTTGATTCTGATACCATTTAAAATAACAAAAAGTGATATTATTGATAAATTTGATATTATAATAAATAATATTTATAGCTTTAACATAATCAATACCTAATATTGTTGAAATAAAACTATATAAACTTAATAAAGAGAAATATAATTTTATATTTTATTGTCCAAGATTTGCAACCATTCTCTTTGTTATGGTACTTCATATAAAGTAAACTTCATATATTTCAACCTTTAGACGACATGACCTTAATCGAAGAATATGTGGCTATGTATTACGACGTAAAATAGTAAGAAAATGGATCTATCTTTTAAAAAAAAGTAAACAAGACGAAATAGTATACACCAAATTATTAAGATTTCGGGTATAAATACCAACCAGTAACAAATGAGAAAATAATATAAGTGAAAATGGTACCTCAACACAAAAATATTACGTTGCTTAAAAGCAATGTCGAGGATAGTTACAATCAAGATGGGTGAGAATTGTATCAAGACATGTATGATATTGCTTAAAGTAATACAGATGGATAATTAAAAAAAAAAACAATATATATATGTATATCTATATTACAGATAAAAAATTTGATGTATTTTTCTTAATGTTTAAAATTAAGAATAAAATTATTGAACTACCCATTTATTTTCTTCTTATTGCTAATTTGTCAACTCATTGTTCCTTAACAATATTAAACTCTCCCAAGTACGTATTAATTCACTAGTATGAAATCCGCGCGATGCAACGATAGACTAAAATTATATTCGATAAAATTATAGTATGATAACAGTTTATGATAGTTTCTCATTCGTCTCAAGATAAATAATAATTAAGGTTCGGGTCGTTCGTCAATCGAAGCATAAAAATAAATATGTGCTAAGAGTTTTTTATTATGCCCTTCGAACCAGAAAAAAAATTATGCGGTAATCGTTTATCGTGGAAATGAGATGTAAGAAACTGTTTGTATTAAAATTATTTGTAAAAAATTATTTGCCAAATTAATTGTATTTTTATTTAGTTTATGGCAACTAATGAATAGTAAAGAAAAAGAATTGAAAATAAAGAAAAATGAGTTGACAAATAAGGAGTATTATAGTCTTTTTTTTTTTTCTTCTTAAATTTCAATTTTAAGATTAAAAGACCAAATGCTTTATATGTAGTATAGATATTTATTCCCTACAAATATTTAAATATAATTTAAATTTAAATTTAAAGGTATTTTCTATTTATTATCTATACTACATATAAAGCATTTGATGTGTTTTTTCTTAATGTTTAAAATTAAGAATGAAATTACTAAATTACCCATTTATTTTCTTTTTATTACTAATTTGCAACTCATTTTTCCCTAACAATATTAAACTCTCCCAAATACATATTAATTCATATTTATTCCCTACAAATATTTAAATATGATTTAAATTTAAATTTGAAGGTATTTTCTATTTATTAATCTTATGTCCAAACCAACATACCATAGTTTAATATAATTTTATCGTTTATAAACTTTTTTGTCCGACTACATCGTACGAATTTCCCGCTAGTAAAAGTAAAATAAAATGCACTATAATTATAAAGAATAAGTAAAGATAGCGGTTTTATTACTTATAATTAAATTTATTCATTATTCCCATATTGTATATTTAACTTTAAAAAAAAACAAGCTTCAAAGAAAGATATCTAGCTTTAAAACTTCATTATATTTTGCATATAACATATGAAGGTAGTTTTCATATATTATATTTGAAAATTTGAATTTTACTGAATTTGTGAAATTAAAACATTTATAGTAGAAAATATAGAAAAATTTGAACTCTACACATTATAGGACTTTAATTCAAACATTTAAATTATATAGTACATAAATACGTACAGTATTAAATAAGGAATAAATATTACTAACAAAAACAAAGATATTATAGATAGAGAATATTGAATAGAAGAACCCCACTGTGGGGCCTATCGGATAGTGAGTAATTTTTGTTTGGCATTTTCTCATAGATAGAAACGTTCAAACGGTGTCGTATTTATCTGTCGCGTGACTGAGTTAACATGCGTGCCGTATTTCACATCCCGCGTGTTTTTTGAATTTTCTTCAATAGTTATATTCGACTCGATTATTAAAATTTGGATTTAAAGGTCTACTCGAACTCGACCTTGCTTTAACTTTTAAACTCATGTTTGTCGTGGTTATTAAAACTCGTGCTCGAAACTCGAGCTTTAACTTTTATATTTGAAACTCGATCTCGATAAATAATCGTTATATTAACTCGACTTGACTTCTATACATATTCCCTTATACATTAACAATAATCTCGTAATAGTATATATATATAAAAGGGGGATCTGGATCCGGTGAAAAATACATTTTCTGTGAGAAAGAAAGTTGATTCAAACAGATTTTCATTTTGATTCAAAGTTTTCGAAAAAAACAAATTCACAGAAAGTGTGAATCGAAGTTAAAATACGTAATATAAACATTATTTTTATGGATATATTGAATCATAACTACATAAAAATGATATTTTTAAAAGTATAAAATTATGAATCAAAATAGAAATATGTTGAATCAATGTCTTTTTTCACCGAAAATTCATTTCTTACCTAATTCTCCTTCTATAAAAGGGTATAGATGTAATTTAACTTAGCTCAATAAAGCTCTCAAGCCAAGTATTTTTGAACTCGAACTCGACTCAAAAGTGTACTCGAGTATCTCGGCTTGTTTGAATCGAGTTAATTTTGAATAATTTGCTAGTCTATCTCGAAACTCCGTAAAATGACTCGACTCATTTACACACCCTAATAAGTAATATCAATATTCAAAGCAACTAAAATAACATTAAAAGCATATATCACTATAAAATATTCACTGGATCGATTAGAAAGACATGTTGGATTAAAATTAAGATTGATTCATGTTATTCAATTACCTCCTGACGATCCTGGGATGTTGTTAAACATGTTGGCCATTGATGATTCCCAAAATGAGATAATCGTATTAGGATGGATTTTGGAGAGAAACACTTAGGGATTGAGATGGTGATAATTAAGAAAGAGACCAACCCTAATAAGGGTTTATAACGACCCTTTTATAGATACTCAAGTTAGGAGTATTTATCATTTAGTCCCTGGTGTTTAATAAGTGTTTATTATAAGCTCTCTTTATTTCCGATTACCTAATGGGAAATCTATAGTGTCGGTAAGGTAAATACGTCCATCAAATATTTACTAGACACAGATTTCAGTTAGTGTCAGTCATCATATCAGTAAGGATAAATGATCAATGAGGGTCACAAATAATATGGGTCCAACATTCTCCCACTTGACCAAGTAGATCATTTATCTATGAGTATTGATAAGTCCGTACGAGATAATACTCATTTTGTTTAAAACCGAAATCATAGTTGATAAGTACAGTCGTAGAGAAGAACATCTACTCAGGACCCCCACTAGTCAAACTATGACTCAAATTCAAAACTGAATAAGCAATGATAGACCAACTAAGACAAATTTTGTTATAATAATGTCCAACACAGTTATGCGCATAAGGTGTAAATAATAGACAAACAAAATCTGAATAAGGAGGAAAATTTTCATTAATGAATAATAATGACCAATAAGTACAACAATGCTATTAAATTAAGTCTTTTGTAAGCCCCATATTCGACACGTGTCCTACGAATATATTAGGAGGAAGACCTTTGGTCATCGGATCCGCTAGCATGTCATGTGTACTTATGTACTCAACACAAAGAACATTTTCCTCAACCCGTTCGCGTACAAACAGATACTTTGTGTCGAGATACAGCCCAGCGCCAGTCGAACTGTTACTGTTCGAGAAAGTTACAGCAGCTGAGTTATCACAGTAAAGCTTCAATGGTCTAGAAATTGAGTTGACGAGTTTGAGTCCACTGATCAGGTTCCTTAACAACATCCCATGACAGGTTGCATTATAAACGGCAACATATTCAGCCATCATAGTAGACGTTGTGGTCAGTTTTTGTTTATGACTCCGCCAAGAGATTGGTCCGCCAGCTAACATGAAAATATACCCAGAAGTAGATTTATGGTCTTCTTTGCATTTAGCAAAGTCAGAATCAGAATAACCTACTACTTCCAAGTTGTCACTTCTTCTATAAGTTAATTTGTAGTCTTTGGTCCCTTTCAGATATCGCAGAACCTTTTTAGCCGCTTTCCAGTGTGCTAATCCGGGGTTAGATAAGTAACGCCCCAGCATACCAGCGATGTAAGCGATATCCGGTCGAGTACAGACCTGAGCGTACATAATGCTCCCAACTACAGATGAGTAAGGTATCATCCTCATTTCAGCCTTCTCAGTTTCAGTGCTCGGAGTTTGATGAGGTCCAAATACGTCCCCTTTAACTACCGGAGTCACAGTGGGTGTGCAGTGCTGCATGTTATAGCGTTCTAGAATACGGTCAATATAAGCCCTTTGGGAAAGACCTAGAACACCATTGCGTCTATCTCGATTTATTTCGATACCTAAAACATAAGAGGCATCACCGAGATCTTTCATGTCGAAATTATGCGAAAGCATTCGCTTCGACTCATGTAGCAGATCCAAGTTGTTACTTGCAAGCAGAATATCATCCACATACAAAACAAGGATAATAAAGTTACTCCCACTGATCTTGAGATAGGTGCATTGATCCACTTGATTCTTTAGGAAGCCATCAGATTTTACGACTTCATCAAATTCAAGGTACCATTGTCGTGATGCTTGTTTCAACCCATATATCGATTTATTCAACTTGCAGACCATGTGCTCTTTACCTTCTGGAATAAATCCTTCAGGTTGCCGCATGTATACGTCTTCTTGCAAGTCACCATTTAGGAAAGCGGTCTTGACATCCATCTGATGTAACTCTAAATCATAATGAGCTACGAGTGCCATGACGATCCTTAGGGAATCTTTACGAGAGACAGGGGAAAAGGTCTCTTGATAATCAATTCCTTCCTTTTGAGTAAAGCCTTTTGCAACCAGTCTGGCCTTATAGCGTTCGACGTTTCCATTCGGGTCTAATTTGGTTTTAAACACCCATTTACATCCAATTACTTTGGATCCTTTAGTGAGTGGAACCAATACCCAAACGCCATTACGCTCCATGGATTTGAGCTCTTCAATCATGGCTTCAATCCATTTAGCGGCCTGATCACTATTCATAGCTTCTCGGTAAGAGGTTGGATCAGTAAGTTTCCCAATGTTTTCGACTTCAGCCAGATAAGTTTCGAAATCATCAAAATTAGTGTTTCTGCGAGCCCTTGATGATCTCCTGAGCTGAATTACGGGTTCTTCAGGAACAAGCGGTTCTTCGGCGTTTAGATTAGGAGGCATAGGAGGTTCAACCGGTTCATTAGGAGATCCAGGTATATCGGGAGCAGCGTTGGGTACAAGAGGAGTTATCGGAGGAATCATAATAACCGACGAGTGGTTTCCCCCCGCTTCTTGTACTTCTTGCAAATCTAAATCAGGATTTGTCGTGCTCCCACTGATCTCTGAATTTTCGAGGAAAGTGGCATGTTGCGTATCTATGATGCGGGTAGAGTGAGAAGGACAGTAAAACCGATAACCTTTTGAGTTCTCGGGATAACCAATAAAGAAACATGTAAGGGTTTTAGAATCCAGTTTCTTTAAGTTAGGGTTATAGACTTTTGCTTCGGCAGGACAGCCCCATACTTTCATATATTTTAGACTCGGTTTCCTACCTGTCCAGATCTCATAAGGAGTTTTAGGGACAAATTTTGATGGAACCCTATTGAGTATATGAACAGCTGTTTTTAAGGCCTCAGTCCAAAGAAATTTGGGTAGGTTAGTGTTGGCGAGCATACTTCTTACCATGTTCATTAAAGTTCGGTTTCTCCTTTCAGCAACACCATTCTGTTGAGGAGAACCTGGCATGGTGTATTGGTTAATTATGCCCTGTTCCTTGCAAAAATTATAGAAAGGACCAGGAGCTTGACCAATATCAGTATGTTTACCGTAATACTCACCTCCCCTATCTGATCGGACAACTTTTATCTTATGATCAAGTTGGTTTTCAACCAAAGTTTTATAATCGACAAAAGTTTGTAAGGATTCAGATTTTTCTTTAATCAGATAAAGGTGCATATAACGTGAATAATCGTCAATGAATGTAATAAATGATGTATGTCCTGTTATTGATGCGGGATAGGGGCCACTAATATCAGTATGAATTATTTCCAACAAGTTGGAACATCTGGTGGCTCCTTTCTTATTCCCTTTAGCCATTTTGCCTTTGAGGCATTGAATACATGTTTCAAAATCACTAAAATCAAGAGAGGGTAAGATTCCTTCTTTTACGAGTCGTGTCATGCGATCTCGTGAGATGTGGCCGAGACGTTTATGCCACAATGTGGAGGAATTCTCTGCTTGTTTAGGTGATTTTGTCTTTGTTTTAGTTATGTCATCAGTATTAAGAGACAACAAAGACTGTGAGAAATTATGATCTAGTTCTAATTTATACAGTAATCCATCCAAAAAACCACAACCAAACAATTCATTATTAAGAGTAAAAGTGATCCTGCCACAACCATGAGTAATTACATAACCTTCAAGATCAAGTATAGATATAGATACAAGGTTCCGAGTAATTCTCGGTACATATAAGGTATCTATTAATCTAATACACTTTCCGGTATTCATATGTAAATTTAAGGTCCCCATGGCTTCGACATCTAAGAGATCACCATTTCCAACTCTAAGCTTTCTTTGGTCCTTTTGTAGCTTCTGGATTGTAAGGAATCCCTGTAAGGAATTGGTCACATGGACCATAGAACCAGAGTCACCCCACCATGTATTAAATGGAACATCAGTAGTAAAGGAATCAAATATTACGTAAAGAATGTTACCTTTCTTAGCTAGCCATTCCTTGAATTTAGAGCAATCTTTCTGTCCGTGCCCTTTGGAGCGACAGAATTTACAGTTATTATTGCTTGTCGAGGATTTAGGGCCAGAGGTAGAAGCACCATGATTTTGGACTTTGTTTTCAGTCTTGTTACTGTAGTTACCTTTCCTCTTCTTGAAGTTTGAAGTGGTAGTAAGGTGAACAGCAGCTTCAGGTTGAATGTGCTTAAGACGATCTTCCTCTTGAACGCACATAGCAATCAGTTCACTTATCGACCATTTATCTTTCATAGCGTTATAATTCACTTTGAAAGTGTCGAACCGAGCAGGCAAGGAAGTCATTATGAAATGCACAAGAAAGCCATCTGAGACTTCCATTTCCAGATTCTTAAGCTTATGAGACATATCAACCATCTTCATTATGTGTTCACGGACACCATTAGAACCTTCATACTTAAGGGTTAGCATCTGTAGCATTAAACTACTCGCAGTTGCCTTAGACGATCCCTTAAAGTGATCCTCAACAGATTTGAGGTAAGTTTTCACTTTGTCGTTATCAGGGATAGCTCCTCGAATGCTGGGATGAATTGAGTTCTTGACCATCATTAGGGACAGCCGATTCGCCCTTTCCCACTTATCAAAGTCCGCTTTCTGAGTCGCAGTAGATTCAGCAGTAATAGCGGCGGGTTCATCATGGCGAATAGCATAGTCCATGTCGAGTATTCCCAGAGTTAAGTTAAGTTGCTCCTTCCAAGAAGTGAAATTAGCACCATTAAGTGCCTCAATGCCGAAGTTTGGTACTGTAGTGGAGAATAAGGAGGATATAAGATTATGATACGAATTATAGAAGATTTTAGAGTGACAGAGTTAGCTATATAAGGCAGACTAAGTAATGTCCCTTAAAGTAATAGAACTAGAGTAATGTCTAAAATAAGTAGACCTAATAGTAATGTTCCTGAGACTAAGACCATATAAGTAATGAAGCTAGTGATAGGTAAGCCTATTAAAAAACACCAAAATAATAAGCTAAAGTGAGGCTCTACTTAGATGTTACATCACCTTTGGGCAGAAATAACTAATATCTAAGTAAAATTATGAGCATAAGGTTTATGCAACACTATGTTTGTCTTTTGACCTTTGGGCAACAAAATAGAACATCGTGTTTTAAGGCATAATAAGAATCCTTTCAAGCACACAAGTATATTAAATCACCTTTGGGCAGAATTAATATCCTACGTGTTTATTATGCTAAAGGAAAATTGCAATCATAGAAATCACCTTTGACCTTTGGGCAACAAAAGATGAAAACATGAATATTAGTGCATAAATACAATAAGGTCACATATAAATAAGGTGACTAAATAAGGTGACCACGACAAATAAGGCAGGGGTCAAGGGGGCTGCGCCCCCTTGCGGGGTTAAGGGGCAGCGCCCCTTACGGGGTCAAGGGTCTGTAGTAAGACTTTAAAAAACCGACCAAATTAGGGTCTGTAGTCATCCGTACGGATGAGATTATATTCGTACGGATGAGTGTTGATTCGTACGGATGTAAGTCCAGGTTCGTGCGAATGTAAGCATAGGTTCGTACGGATGTAAGGTTTAAGTTCGTACGAATGTAAGCCTAGGTTCGCACGCATTAGCCCAGATTCGTACGGATCAACAGTTACGTTCGTGCGTATGAACAAATCAGATTCGTACTAATGAACAAGTCAGGTTCGTACGAATAGGGCTTCATCCGTACGAACGAACAAATCAGGTTCGTACGAATGAGCCAATTAGATTCGTACTAATGAACAAATCAGGTTCGTACGTATAGGGCTTCATCCGTACGAACGAACAAATCAGGTTCGTACGAATGAGCCTTCATTCGCACGAACGAAGTTCGTCGAAATTAGGGTTGCAGTCCAGCCGCCGCCAGGTCCAAAAATCACCATTTTTCATCCAAAAAACACAAATCGCCGGCCAGATTTTTAGCAGAATCATAATAATAATGGATAGGCAACAAATAAACATGAACCAATGGATAATCACGAGCCATTGGCTCTGATACCACATGTTGGATTAAAATTAAGATTGATTCATGTTATTCAATTACCTCCTGACGATCCTGGGATGTTGTTAAACATGTTGGCCATTGATGATTCCCAAAATGAGATAATCGTATTAGGATGGATTTTGGAGAGAAACACTTAGGGATTGAGATGGTGATAATTAAGAAAGAGACCAACCCTAATAAGGGTTTATAACGACCCTTTTATAGATACTCAAGTTAGGAGTATTTATCATTTAGTCCCTGGTGTTTAATAAGTGTTTATTATAAGCTCTCTTTATTTCCGATTACCTAATGGGAAATCTATAGTGTCGGTAAGGTAAATACGTCCATCAAATATTTACTAGACACAGATTTCAGTTAGTGTCAGTCATCATATCAGTAAGGATAAATGATCAATGAGGGTCACAAATAATATGGGTCCAACAAGACAACCTTCTTCTCGATTACAAAATAATAACAAAATAAACCATTCTCGGACATCATCACCAACATAAAAACCTTTAAAAAGAAACCGTTAAAAAGCATCAATACACCATCCTCTAAAATAGATCTCTTAAACGTCCGTTAGTCTAGCGGTATTTAAAAACTTCAGGGATTGAATACCTGGAATCCTCTATAGATCGACATTGTTTTTAAGAGGATAGACAAAATAGATAGTTCAATTTTGATAAGAGGCAAAAAGGAATGATGGGAAAGGTTGTTTGTCTCGACAACTACCCACACTAAAAGCAAAACAACTCACATATTATCTTTTAACATTTTTATAAAGTAATTTGATGTTTTAATTGATTTATAATATCCTTAATTTTATGTTTATACATACAAATTCCCTCCCCAATATTTTCTAAACGTAACATACAAATTTGATGTTTCAATATTGACTGGTTTTTAAACGCTTATATCGTAACATGATTTAAATTAGTTCTTTTCGTCTATCTTTTCATTTTTAAAAAAATGTGATTAGATAAAAATTGCTATATAAGCATTTAATTACTGTTTCTGAAAAACATCATGGTATTTAAGTATGATTAGAGTTAGCTTTTAAATGTCAAACAAAATTAACTGAATCTACACATTATAGATTGAAATAAAGTATAACTTCCATTTAAAAATAATAATATTCTTTCAAAATACATAGTATTATTGTTTTTTATATAAAGATATACAACATGCATCTATATCACGGGACTTCTAACCTAATAATGTTAGTTGATACATAACTTTATAGACGTAACATACAATCTGCATATGTATCTCGGGACTTCTAACCTAATAGTATGTTAGTTGATCTACGAACTAAAAGATTATGATGTGTTGAATATCTTTACATAAAATAGGTTTCTAGCTTTTGGTTAAAATTTTAGGTTTAATTTGTTTGATTTAACTAAAAAGTTTCTTGGTTTGTAATTTCACAATATTATTTACTTAATTTTGTTTTAGTTTTGTTTAACATATCATTAAAGTATTTATTTATGTATTTTTTTTAAAGAAAAAAAAAAGTGGATATTCATTGAAGGAGGGCCAAAAGAATATAAGATGTGACACAAAGATTTGATTTTTGGCCCACTTCATGATGGCATGTTATAAATAAAGCAGGGATCAACACTTTGCTACCTAAAATTTACGGTTTTGTCAATTGATTTTTTTCTACTTTTTCGATTGTATAATACATACAAGAATGTTGCTATTTAGCAAATAAAACAAGACAAAATGATTCCCTAGTAAAAGCTTAATCGAAATTTTACAAAGTTGAATTGGCAATTACGGATCAACTTTAAAGGTTGTAAACTTATCTTGTTAGCCATGCTAGATAATCGGTCAAAATAAACTAAATCGGGTAAAATATTTTTAATTTTTTTTAAATAAATTAATATAAAGTATTTATTATAAAAATTTATATACAATTTCTTTTATCATTTTAAACTAGATTATTGCCCCGCGATAGCGCGGGTAAATATAAATAAAAATTGAATCGTAAACTTTATGTTTATGAACACGTTTCTATAAATTATTATGAGAATACAATATTACAGGTATAACAACAAATATTCATTAATGTTTATACACATGTTGTTTATAGTTATAATAACATATATACATTTATTTTTATACACATATATTAATATTTTGTATTAAAGGATTTTAGAATAATAATAATAATAATGTAAATCATAGTCCAATACGAGACATATGTTTTTTATTGTAATAATGGTGAAATTGAAGAGAGAATGCAATTATGTATTGTAAGAGGGTGTAAAGTGAAAAAAATATTTGATGACATCATCAGTTTCATCTAACTGTTGAAATAAAAGTATCCAACTAATCAAAGGGACCTTACTTCGCCATGTGGCATTTAAGGCCCCTCTTTTATTATATATTAAAGATAGAAAGATAAAGTGGAAAATTTAAAGATTAATAAATTATTTTAATTTTTTATACCAAATAAAGTCAACTGATGATATATCTATGACTTATAAAAAGGAAAGATAATACATTAGTTAGTGGAACTCAATGCTTTTTTTATTTACCCAAGTTAAAGTTTTATCTTTATTGATTGCAATTTGCAACTAATTTGATTATGATAGGAATTAAAGGAACATGTGAAGTTAATTACCCAATAAGCCAAGCCAACTAATGACATAGACTTGCAACAAGTCGTAGTCAGTGAGATTATCAGCACGAAAAAAATATCGAGTAAAACTCAGATAACGCCTTTGCATACGATTCAATACAATTATATAAAATGTATAATCAGACGAGCATCAACTATATACCCGTACTTGGAATCATGAACCTCAACGTATAAGAATATTAACTCAAATCAACATCATTAACCTGTCATCGGATACCATGCTAGTGGGCGTCATGAGCTTTTAACCTATGTTATAATTAGTAATAAAAAAGGATTTTCGAGCAACAATGTCAAACGTAATAATGATAACGAAGATTATTATAATAGAAAGGCATTTCAAATTACAAAGAAAAAAACAAGTTAAATTTCAACACCGTGTCATATCTAGTTCTAAAATCGATCCCATCAAATGTAAGATCGACGCTAATTTGAATAATATAAGGAATCTAACATTTGAAGCAAAGATCAAATATATAATGATGTTGTTTTAGAACATTAGAACAACTTTTACACCTTTTATTTAAAACTTTTATTAGTCTTGTTTGTTTTGTATTGAAATAAAGGTTAAAAAGGTACATATAAAAACATGATATCTTCTATATTCTAATCATTATTTTTGATTTATTGGAAAACATCTCAATTGCTTATTATTAGAAAGTGCATGAGTTGTTCACTTTATTATAATGCAAAGGTACAAATGTATATGCATAAGTCACAACTATGTAACATATCATTCAGTAACACTGTTTTGTCTAAACCAGAAAGTGTTCGCAAAGGGTCGATCGATCTAGGATATCTCCATATACCGATGTATGTGTTTTTCTCGTGGCTCCGCCACTGCAACTACCGATGTTTTTAGCGTATAAGTATATGTTTGTAATGTGTAGTTGATATGTAAAAAATACTAATGAGTAGTACTTGATGCAGACTTGGTGGTTTACTGGTCCAACTAAATGGTGGAAAATGCGGTGCATTGACATAATCTATTGCATATTTTGAAAAATAAATAATTTCATTTTAGTGGGCCATTTTATTTACAAATTAATAAGGTACCCCAACCCCACTATTGAGATATGCTTCAAGACCAGATTTAAAAACTTCAAAAAAACATGTTCCTTGAATACTTTGAAACAGGAAACAAAACCTTAAACAGTTAGACATATATATGATGCTATAAATGGATAAAAAGTTTGTGATCCCCAAGTACCATCTATTCGGGATATTTGCCCGTAAGGCTTTTCTATTAGTACACGGTTTTGTGTAGGAAATCACAAAATAGACCGGAAAAAAATGTAAAGAGCAAAGACAGTTCATTATTGGGATTCTAAAATTTATTTCTGAGACATAATTTATGAATGTGGATGATTACATTTTGGATACAACCTAGCACATAGTCATCGCTTACCTTCGGTTAACCTGGTTCTGATGCTGGCTTTTATAAGATAGAGTCGCTTGAGAATAGCCAAATGCACCACACAAATATCAAACGGGGAAATCAAAGAAATAATGAGACCATACGTGAACAAAGATGAAAAATGATTTGGCTAATAATTTAGAAATACATTGTGTGTATCCAATTGTGAAACTAATTTAATTGATTTTGACTATTTTCAAAACTGATACCCCATGGTTTACAAGTCATTCAAGGGTATTCTAAAGCGTTTCTCTACATGACAGTATGTTGCATTCTTCTTGGTACCTAAAGACGAAGGTAGTATGCTGTGAACTATCCTACAAGTTTGGGATAAAGATTGCACCACATCATGAACTTGTTTTTCCTTCATATCCGTGCTTGCCTAAACATATAAACCGAATAAAGTAAGCAGGGTGGTGTGGATCACATCTTTATATGGACATTTAGGGCGTGTTTGGATGTGCGCTTTGACTCTGCCTAAAAAGTAACTAATGACAACCAGATAAACGGTTGTCATAAAACAGGTTGTATGAGATATCGTTTGACTGTTTTTTCTGTTTAAAGTTGTAACATTCAGATATTCAAATGCTTAAGCGTTTGGCAAATTCTAATTATTTAAAAATTTAAAACATAAAATCACAATGATATTTGCTTGTGGGATGAAAGAAGTCTCTTAAATTAGGTTAAAAGGAGTGATTAGGTGTGTTTTGCACCATTAGTTTTGTTGCAACTGATATGAAACTATTAAACTAATTATTTGGTTTTGTGCAAGTCGCAGTAATCAGATTATCAGTTTTAAAATGCAAATCCAAAACATCCCTTAGTTAAAGATTTATCTCACCTTCCTTCACACGCTTTTCGTTTCAGTCAGAATGTTCACGGAAGCGAACAACTTTGTTGATGAAAGATCTCTCCTTCCGGTAACTGCTAACATAGAAGAAAGTATTATTAAAGAAACAATTGTCATGTATATGCGATTATTCTTCATTTTGAAAAAGTAAATTTCGTAATATATTGTAAACTGTTACAAAAAAATAGTGCGAGACTACTTACATTACAAATGATGCAAGGCAGAAGCAAGTGAGCCCAACAGCAAAGTGAATGCAAAATGTTGACCAGAAGTTATCACGGTCCAAAAATACTTTCTCGGAAACAAGAGTTGCTGCACTTGAAAATAACAAAATCGTCCAACCACCAGGTAAACAGCTGTAGAAAGAAAATGATGAAGAATCCTGCTACAAGATAATAATCAAGTTAAACTCTAATAAAATTTCACTAAGCTACACTATAGATTTCGTGACATAATATAACACTTGCTTGCAGCGTATGTAGACATACCTGAAAGTAACGCCTGATAAATATGGCGGAGTAAATTATACGAAAAATCATATCTAACATGCAGTCAAGGAACCATAATATCAACTACAAATGTCAATGTAGAATAGCTGCACAATCTTTAAATTTTGATGAGGTCATAGCTAAGCCTATCTTTAAAAGAAAATTGCTATGAACGCCAATCATATTAATGAATGAAATTGGCATCAAATTTAAGAATTTTGAATGGTCTAAAAGTAACCAGCATCAGAAATCACATACTCACAACAGTTTTCTAAGACTATTGAAATACCACGTAGTCCATATAGGAATACTTTTTGGGCTGTTTTGTATGAAAAACTAGGTGACAATTTCAACCCATATATTTACTTATAAATGGGTTATTTCAGATTATAAATAATTTCTTAACGGATGAAGCAGGTAAAAAATTAATAAAAATAGCTAAACAAACAGATTACAAGGGTGAAAGTCACCCATAGCGTATTATTAATGCAATCAATCTACTAACTAGATCTTATTGAAAAGGGAAAACTATTTCAAATGTACCAAAATCACCATTGTAAGTATCGTACTTAAATATTTTCTGTTGTATAAACAAAACTTTCAGTTCGTTGATATAGTATGTATCGAGCCTCCTCTAACCTGTAACCCATAATGTGGCACCGGTTTATGATGGCAGATGCCGTAGCAGCTTGTATGGCTGCCACGTCGGCAAAATAAAATGAAAGGTAACCCTATACATACAATACCAACAGATTGAATGTTTGATACGTACAATAAAAACTTTGAAAGTACAGTACATATAATGTGAAAAGTTTGATACATTTTGAAATAGTTTTCGCTTTTGTAAATATATATTTTTGGTAATTAAATTTAATTCAAATTATATGTATTCTGGAAGGAAAAAAAAAAGTGGTTTGGGTTTAACAAAACCAACCCGCCCATTTTGCCACCTCTAAGAAATATACAATGATATTGATTCTGATATGTATGCCAAAATTAAGAGCTAGAAACCTTTTACACCTCTTATATTTGTTACGTAGATTATAGGCATAAAATCACAATGATAATGAACTAAGAATTAGTTATGCTAGACCATAAAAAGTCAGGCCACAGGGACTATTATAAAGGATACTCAAAGCATTTGCAAAAATTAATCCAAGTGCACCAGCTGACCGAATGAGCAGAATGTTGAGCGCTACATAGATAAATGAAAACAGAACCAAGGAATTGTTTGAACTTTTGAGTTGAGCCTCTGTTGCGACTGCGTGCAAGAAAGCTTCAGATGTTCCTATAAGTACAGAAAGTAATCGAAATAAGTTTATGTACAAACAGTAGCATTAGGGCATGCAATATGATCTATTCCAATTAATATATCTAGATTCATATCATTATGTCTACAATCTCCTCATAACACTGTTTTAACCAAAGTTATTAAAAGCGCGCTTTAAGTGATCCCAGGCGCTAAAGCCCATCAAGCCCAGTTCTTGGGGCTTTTCTAAGGTCCAAGCGAAGCCCACTAAGGCGCTGCGCTTTGGGCCCATTACAGAAGCCAATTAAGGCGCGCCTGTATGAAATTTTTTGGTTTTCTACCGTGAATACAAAGAATCACCCTAATCCCATCTTTTGTTTCGTTTCTATCCTTTTGAATTATTTAGCTTTTGCATGACTAGAAGTCTAACCGCTAGACTAACTGCCTTGTTGCTAGATTTAAGCATCGTTAACATTACTTGATGATGTTTAAACTGATAATTTTGATTAATTTTAGCAGTGTTGTAAAAAACGGATTCCAAGGCCGCCTAGGCGGCGCCTAGGCGCTAGGCGGTGGTCCACCGCCGCGTGTTTCATCAAATCGGTGAGATTCCAAGGTTTGGTCAAAAAACGGTCAACGAACCGCCTAGGCGGGTCAAATCGGCCTAGGCGGGTCAAATCGGGTCAAAAAACGGGTCAAATCGGTCAAAAAAAAAGTCAAAAAAAAAACAGATCTAGGGTTAATCGGAACAATATTCACAGCCGTTTTTTCTTCAACCCAATTCCGCTAATCAGAACATGTCGTTGACATCTAATTCCAACAGCCGCTTCATCTAATTCCCAATTCTAACACGTCGCTTCATCAAATTCGGTAATTCCCAATTCCCTTAATCTAATTCGAACACCAATTCACAGCGCCTACATCTAATTCGAACACCAATTCACAGCCGCTTCTACTGATGTCGTCGACACCTCAATCTTGAAGTAACATGTTAACTTTTGAAGTTTTAACTACTTGAATTGTTATGTTTATTTATAATATTTGTAGTATTTTGTTATGTTATACATAGTATTTATAATATTTGTATATAAAAAGTCAATCCGCCTAGGCGCCGCCTAGGCGGATTCCGAGCTCCAAGGGGGTCGACCGCCTAGCTACCGCCTAGCGTTTTTTACAACATTGAATTTTAGTATGCTACTTGTTGGGTACTTCTCAGTTTACATTATTACATATATTCTTAGTGTTTTTATTAGAATGCGCCTTATGTATGTCAAGCTCGCGCTTCGCGCTTCAAGCCCCATGGCACCTATGCGCTTTGAGCTTTTAATAACTTTGGTTTTAACACATAAAATTTCTTAGCTAATATGAGTATGTCTATTCAGGACAAACCAGCTAGATCTATCATTGTATGGGGCAGACAAGAGGAACATAAGTTGCATGAACCTGTTTGTTTTAGGCGTTTAAAACAGGCTCACATACATTTAATCAAAGTTCTCTCTGGAGTTGATGACTCTGCAGAGAGGAATTGCAAATGCCAAAAAGAGCATAGAAACCTGAAAATGGCAGATGTTATCTACACTACCTTAAACATGGTTTGGCCCACTAAAGGTGGCAAAATGGGCGGGTTTTGGCTAATGGGTCAGAACGGATAATATTTTGGTAGGCAAGTTGGATGAACTAGAAACATTTTCTCGTTGGAACAACTATTATAATTCAGAGGCAACATGCCACAAATAGCAACCAACTATGCCAATTTTATTTATTGTAATATACTGTTTACTCTCTAATAACCAATACGCCAATTATTACCGCCAACCTGATCATCAGGTTACCGTCCAGTTTTTTGCTGAAATGTAAAATTGGCTCGTGGGGCATGTGATCTGTATAATTAATTACATATGCAGCACGTGATCTATATAATTAATTACATATGTGGCACTTGCTGTGGAATTTACAAATATTATTAGACTACATAATATCTCTCTAAAAACTTACTTTGCCACATCAACAAATTTGACATCTCAACAGAAAAAAAAAAAAAAAAAAAAAAAAAAAACTTCCGATTGATTGTTACAGGATGCTAAAATCAGTAACCCGAGACTAGTTGGTTGCTATAATCGTGAAAATAGGCAAGGTCAGTAACTAACTTACTATTTGGTGCATATGCGGCACGTGATCTATATAACTAACTTACTGGTTATTAAATATGTAAAAATACACTAGGAGCAACTTTTAACACATTTGACTCCTTTTCTTTTTTGCTAACTTATTATATTTTACCCATCGGACCCATGACATACAAAACATAACCTGACTAAGAACTAAATGATACTTGATAGGGGGGTCTTTCATATCTTATATTGTTACATGTTACTATTCTTTTATAAAACATAATTACCATATCAAAAAGGACGAAAATGATGCAAGCCAGAATACATTTTCGAACTGTTTAAAAACAAAGACCAACCAATTAAGAGATCGACAATAAAAGCTTGGTTAAAAAGGTACTTGTAAAGTTGTAATTCCTTTTTCGGTAAAGTTACTACTGATTGCTTTTTGCTATAGTTACTACTCAGTCAATAAAGAAAAAGAAAGCAAAAGGGAAGAAGGTAATGTCAGTTACCATTCATAGCCAGAACTACAACATACAAACAGTAATATCGAAGAGCTGCAGAGGCTTCTCCGTCACTCCATTTTCGACCATATAATAATCTTATGAAAGAGTAAGAATAGCTGGGCCCAAATGCCATAAATACCAATCCTGCCAAACAAATAACAGCGAGATGAAATCAATCTGGGGAGGATTTATTTGCCCACAATACACACACATATATATATATATATATATATATATATATATATATATATATATATATATATATATATATATATATATATATATATATATATATATATATATATATATATATATATATATATATATATATATATATATATATATATATATATATATATATATACACATTATGTGTATATAGAGCTATAGTACCCTAACCTACAAACTAACTAGGACATCGTACCAATTAACGTAACAAGCTTTAAAGCATCTCTTAGAGATGTCTGTAATTTTCTTTTTTTCTGCGTGTCTTCTCCTGCCAATCAGGAAAGGTATAAAGTAATTAGTTCTTATGAAATCAGTCCATAAATATTATACTATTTCCTTGCAGACAAAACATTCTTAAGCTTTGGTACTGACAGGAGATTTCCAGAGTAGAGCATACGGATACCATAAAACACACAACTAGAACACATAACAAACTTATAAGCCTATTCTGGCATATTAGAATCAAGAACTTCACCCCTTCATAATCTAAAACAATGTAAGAAGTCATCGTTTTCACGACAAGCACCACTAGGTTCTTAAAAAGAGAATTTGAAAGTTCGATTTGAAAATCATTCAAAACTAAACGGAAAATAAGTATATGAAAAGTTGCAGAGCACATATATTAGCTAAACACTAAATCAAAGCACAAAAACAAAACAAATCACCAATAAATTTCAAGCAAAAGTTTATCTAGTAAGAGACTTCAATTGCATAGTGAAGGAAAAGTCATGGGAGAATTAAACCTGATGCAGACCTTGCAAATGTTGAATATGAACTTTCTTCAAACGGAAGCAACACCAACCTCACAACTAAGCTACCTAAACGATCAAAGATAACTAATTAGAACTTGTTTTTTTCTGCTGGTTTGGTTAATTCTTGAAAATGTCCTTTATTAGGTTTTGGCCCTAGGTTTTCTTGACCTCATATCCGTATAAGGAATTGATGGCCACACTTCACATCAATGTAAGTTGAGAACAGTAAAATTTGTAAACAGAATATTTGAAAATATGAGTACCTAATTTGTCTACGAGTCCATATACAGCTTGGTTATATGGTGTATCAAACCACACAAGGACCATCTTTTCTCCTTCTTGAAGGATCAATTTTTGGAACGACTGAAGGGTGAATAGTGTACACATTTTTGAGAGCTGTTTATCATAATTTCCTACCCTGAATACAAACTTTGTTATTTGCATGACAAGACAAAGACAGAAACAAAAATAATGATAATCATTTTTAAAATTAAAAGAAACAAAACAAAATTAAATTTTATGAAAAAAATCATAATTACAGGTTTTTACACATCCCATTTCAATCATCTATCGCAATTTTTCGAACATTAAAGCTACAATGCACTTGGTTCAAGGGAATTGATACCTGAAAGGAAAGAGAGCCGAAATTTTATATCCATGCAGAAGTAGAAAATAACCCCAATAGCACAAAAAAATGGAAGCTCCATATGCTGTCTGAGACAATGCAAATACAATAGCTCTCTCCTGCACAATACAAAAATCGTTTACATTAAAGCCATAATATAAGCATTTGGGTTAGTTGACCCACTAACCAATAGGTAGTGGGTTCAAGTCCTGTAAGGGACAAACGTGTGAATTATGGTATGGTGTGGTGTGGTGTGGTGTATATGCCTAAGCATTTGGGTGTGAGTTGCTTTACGTACACATTAGTAAAAACATCATGAAGCTTGAACCAAATCTATTTGATATTCAACAATCAATAATTGTATAAGTTGCTCCCACAAATATATTGAATTAAGCCAGTATAGTGGATAGTCACTATAACTTGCTTACCGTGTCAAATTGCATGGCAATGAAGACATAAACTGTTATGCAGCGTAAAAGAGTTGCCACAGTCTCAACCACCAATCGAAGTCTGAGAAGAAGCAAGTTTTGTGAAAGTATATACAAGGGTTCTGCCAACAGCTCCAAAATACAAGCAAAGGCTGCAGATTAACATTAAATTCGTTGATAGTTTAGTTCCAAAGTGCTATTTATCATGAAAAGCATTGGAAATTGAAATCTAAAAGGCAGAATTCACATATTACCATTAATTAAGATGGCCTGCCCATATGATTTAGAGAAACTCAACGCTTGCGTCCAGAAGACAAATACACATCCAGTAATTGTAATAAACACTCCCCAAGGGAGAGTTATCCAGGCTAATTTCAAAAGCTTTACTGCATTTTCACCACTTAAAACGCCTTCGCTGCAAAACAAATATTTTTTATGATTAACATACAAGTAACAAAATAACTTGATGTTACAGAAGCTTTAGCTTCTGGCATACTGGCTACAAATTTATGAGATGGTAAATAGGCCATAAGTCCAAAAGAAAATGATTATGTACATCGAACCAAGGTACACTCTGGTTAAAATAAGTTAGCTTATACTCCAGTTATGTACCATCTAATGTCTGCCCTCATGCATGCTCTCCGGAAACCCTCTCGACTAAGGAACAAGACACACGTGACGAACAGATGAAACTGCACAGCATACAGCTGCATTGTTGAAACAAAAAAAAAAGTGAGAAATTTTGTTTCAAAGAAAACCCGGGGATAAATGACAAGGCAATAAAATATAATGAGGGTGTGTTTTAGGTCTGGTTATTGCCCGATATGAAATAAAGAAACTCACATCAAACATAACGACTTAAAGTAGATGCATTAAGATATGAACATTGATATGGAAGGGAAGAGGACAATAAGAAGCCAAATAGCCAGAAACATCATGAATTAGGGGTGGAAGCTCATAATCTCATAAATAAATAAATAAATAAATTACTAGTAAAGTGAAAGAAGAGTTGATCGGATACCGCGTAATCTTGTTCGGTTAAATGTCTGACAATCCATGAGTTGAAAATGAAGGGAATTCCTCGAGACAAAAACTGAGTTGCTGTAAACGGAGGTTATTAAGAATTTGACAAGATTGAATTAGTAAAAGAAATTATGATTGAGATTATTGAAGTGACCTAATAAGTACTTGAATGTGCGAGGAAGATTAGCATCCACATCTGATCGATCATCCTTTAAATCTCTCATTTTCTGATCGACCCAATTACGATTTTGGTTTACTGAAAATTATCGGGGTGTTTGTTTTAGGATATAGAAGTGTCTGATGAATTGAAAGAGAGATTTTGACATATCCGATCGGGTGTTCATAATCTGGAGTAAAAGGATTCGAAGCATGCCATGCCGGTACCAAAAAAAAATTAGGTGTTTGTTTGAGCTTCTTGGTTGGGAATTTTTATAATTTTTTTTTTTTTCTTTTCTTTTTTTCGTTTTTTCTTAACGTGGCTTATAAGCTTTTCAAATTTATTTGTGTTATTATAAATTACTCCAAACACTTTATAAAAATTTAAAAATTTATATTTTATATGTCATAACCTACTTATAAATCATAAGCCTAAATCTAAAAAATAAGCTTACACAAACATCCTCTAAAATATGTAACTCCTAACTTATTATAGACTTGTTATTAGGAAAAATTAATTATATTTTATAGTTATATTTTCCAATAATTGTCTCTATGGTTTATTGTAATTTGGAAAAATAGTTGCTCAAAGTCTCAAACACTATTTTTACATGAATCATATTAAAACCAAACATTGTTAAATTTGCTTCTTTAAGTCATACTTGTACATTATATGTGTGAGTAATCCGGTTATTTCCAAACAAAATGATTTGCGAAGGTGCTGAGCAAATATGCTGCTTTTTCTCGTGGGTGTCGTGACATTCTGATGATTTTGATGATTCTAGCTCGGATGAGAGGGAAAAAAAGAAATCATGAATTTTAAAGAGAGTTAACAAGGATGTTTAGCTTATTACAAAGAAACAAAAGGATAAAGAATCACCAAGTGGGTGGTACAAGAGGCTGAAAAGCTACAGCCCAAAAATCTTATGAAGCTTCTAAAGGTTTTGAAGGAGTAAGAAAGTATCAAACATTATTCCGTCTATATCTGCAAAAGAATATGTGGATTGTTGGAGCTTACTGGTTCAACCATCGCCATTTCTCTTCCTAACATTCAAAGGAGCATAATTGATAGGTTGCTAAGCGGTGTGAGTGAAGGTCTTGCATATGTCACACTTGGTGAAAAAAGCCTCAATTCTATTGATGATCATGCAAGCATTCAAAGGCGTCTAAAAAATGTTGTGGCAAGAAGTTGAAGTCTACCACAAATGGTTAGGAAACAAGCTGCAAAACTACGCACCTCAAATTAACACGACAGAACAAATTCTTGAATGGTTCAGGGATACATCTCAAAAAATAGTCATTGAGATGGAAAATATATACCTTTCCTTGAAAGATGGTTTTGTACTTCGTGTAAAGCGTAAACTTTGAATAGATTTGTCATACTTTCTTTTCGTTTGGCTGCAGATAATCTTATTTGCCATTCTTCTAGATTTCCTTTTGTACTCGTTTTCACAATTGCAAATGAGAAAGATAAATTTGATCTTTGCAACACCTTTCATCAAAGTATTACTAAAACGACAAGGTCACTAAATAGACTCAAACGACATGGTTTAAGTCACCATATTGGTCAGTGAGTATTAGCATTGGTCAAAAACAGTATGGTCAGTGTGTATTAGCATTGGTCAAAAACAGCCAAATTCATGTATCATATAAAAACTCAAAAACTAAACTCACCATAACAAGATAGAAATACATTGTTATGATTTCAAACAGTGACCTTAAACAGGCAAGAGTAAATGACCAACCTCTTATGACGTTGAACCAAGTTGGAATATACGTAATGAATCTTTACGGTAAATAAATAAAACAAGTCCTCTGTTGCTCTGTTTTAAATCCACAATATACTCTCAGAAACGGCATTTCAAGAGCATTATAACATACTATAAGAACAGGATACTGCTGCAATAAAATATCTCATTCAACAAACTTAAGAGGCAAGTTAAGATCAAAACTGACGCAAAAAACATTCATAGTCTCGATTCCCAAACAAAATTTAATATCTCCAACAATAAGAGCAAGTTGATAAAAGAGAAAACACAGATATTGCAAAAGTAATCAACGGTAACGACGAAGGGACAAAGTGTTGTTCCTCTTCCAGGTAGCTCTTCGTGATGGACGTGCCTTGTGGTTCCTGTGTCCCTTTCCACGAAGTCCTCTATATTTCTTACCAGCAGATGTGAGTCCTCTAAGCTCTCTGTGTTTGTGCACAGGGTTGCAGATCCAGTTGATCCTTGGATCATTGCGGATAGCAGCATGAGCGGCATCCACCAAGATCACCTCAAAGTATTTGTAGGTTGAGTCCTGCATTCAACACTTGCATTTAGTGCCAACCAACATAAATGTGAATATAAAAGAGACGAGATGAATACCTCATTGAGCCAGTAGGAGTTGAGAACCTTAAGACCACCCAATTTCCTTCCAGCTCTTTCCTCAGCAACAGATCTCTTGCTACGTTGAAATTTCAGTTGAGTTACTCCCTGGTTTGTGGGCTTTCCGTAAACAATACCTTTAGGAACTGGCCTCTTCCTTCCACCACGCCTCACACGTACTCGGTAGACAACATACCCCTAACAACATAATAATAATTATAACCCATTTAGAATTTTTATCCAAACGAAAAGCATTAGAACGACACCTTCAGCATTCATGTTTACTCACACAATTAACCAGAAATGTTTTAAACTATATACATTTCATCTTCTAGTTTCCAATTAACAAAATACGCCAAGTAAGTAAAGCATTTTAGCCATAAACAAAAGTGTAAACTACACATAAAAAAGATAATTATTGGCTTTCATTAACTTGGAATTTACAAAGTGGCAGAAGACAAGCGGGTAACAAGTTGCGCTGCTAAAAGATAATAATAGTAAAGAGATGAAACCTGTTTGGCTTTGTAACCCATACGGCGAGCCTTATCGGGTCGGGTCGGGTGAGTAACCCTAACAATGGAAGGAAGCTGGCGGTACTCCCAGCATCTGACACGTTGCATAAATCTCATCACATCAGACTGCTTCTTCCTCCATAGCTCAGACACGTAAGTGTAGGCACCTAATAAACAACATTTCACCAAATCAAAATTAACAAATTAAAGCATTAGTTTGATCTTGAATAAAATGATAGAACTTTACCCATTGTTTCCGGTTTCCGGTCTTCAAACAAACGCTTATGGCTGCTGCGGCTACGCTATTTTTGTGGAATTAGGGTTTTTCAGAAAGGATACCATATACCCTCTGACTCTGAGTAATGGATCATTAATAAATGGGTTTTCAGATTTATTGGACTTAATTTAGCCCATCAAGGAAACAAATGATGGCCTTTTGATATTACAAAAAGTTTATCGGTTTATAATACATTTGGACATGCATTAGTTGATTGATCCCCTATATTTTCGGGATCTTCTCTTCCTTTGATAAAATTTTAACAAACTTAAATGTGTAATAACGAATTAACCACAACTGATAGCGTTATAATTATCATAACCCAAAGTTTATTCATTCATATGGTGATATTATCTTTGACAAAATCCGTTATTAATTAAACTATAGATACTCATTGAATTGGTTAACCTCAACCGGTCAGGATAAATAATAAAATGAAAATTACAATAGTTTTCATTGATCTTCAATTTCATCAAAATTCCTTTTCAACTTCTCATTTCATTTGAGTCATAAGAAAGTAACTACATTTGGCTTGCCTTTGAGTTTTGTTTGATATAGTGAATTGTGAATATAGTGTTGTTTGACACATAATTTACATAATATGGGAGAAGTTGGCATAAATCGCATTATTGGGCAATTTAGAGATCACTTTGAACATATGATCAAATCTATGTTAGCCGAAGGTGGAGAATCTACGACCCGCAATCCAAATTTCAGTTTTTCACTTATTATTTTGTTAGAGTGGGAAAAAAAAAGTACTCGTTCACATTCCTTAAACTTGGTATAAGTAATGTGAATATTTACATAAGGGGTCCATACATTATACTAAAAATATGTTAGAATCTTAAAGTATACAATATATGATCACTATTAACATATCCTCAAAATCGGAATTGGAGGTTCCTATATACTCATAATGAATCTAAAAGTACAACTGTGTACTAAGCCTTTATCTTCAAATTTGTAAGTTGATGGAACATACAACAAACGAACACGACCAATTGCAACACAATTTCTAACAAAGGCTTTGTTTGGCGCAAGTCTTTTAGGAGTTTCTAGCTTTTAGTTTTATAAAAAGCTCATATTTCATAGAAAAAAAATTATGTAGGGTTAATCGAAAGTAACTACATATTGCTTTTATTTGTAAACAACAAATTCCAAAATAAAAAACTAGTTTGAAGAAACTTTTAAATGGGAAATTGCTTATATACCTTTCTAAAATTATGTTTTCTATATTGAGGGTGTGCTTGGTTGGGGTTGATGGAGGTTAATCAATGGTAATGATAATCATTGATAGTGCTTGTTTGTCATTAGGTAATCAATCATTGTCCACTATATCCATTAATAGACAATAAACCATTACTCAATAAAACGAGGGTAATGAAAGTGGGGTAATGATTAACCCCTCTTTAATTGCTTTTCCCATTCCCTTTCCCTTTCCCATTCCCTTTCCCATTCCCCCTTTGAAACAACCGCCCCCGAATTTATTAAGGGGGCGGTTGTTTCAAAGCGAGGAATGGGAAAGGGAATGGGAAAAGCAATGAAAAGGGGTTAATCATTACCCCACTTTCATTACCCTCGTTTTATTGAGTAATGGTTTATTGTCTATTAATAGATATAGTGGACAATGATTGATTACCTAATGACAAACCAAGCACTATCAATGATTATCATTACCATTGATTAACCTCCATTAACCCCAACCAAGCATACCCTAAGTTGTCCTTGTAGCTAATTTTACAATATCCCAACATTTTTACAACTACTTAGTCAAACAATTCTACAGATATAAATTGCATTTTTCAGCTCTAAACAAAAATTACAACTTGCAACTAGTTTTGTCAAACATACTCAACTTTCACGTTAGATATCTTAAAATGTTAATTCTATAACAAAAATCTTAAAAGTCAAATTTGAATATGAATATGGTAGACAATAGAAATGGTGGAAGAGTGTGACGATGGTGTGTATGTGTTTGTGAGGGTGAGGGTTTGTCATGAACTACAAATTTGGTCCCCCATTTAACGACAAACTAACAGACGTAACGGTATAGGGACTAGATTCGTATAAGTTTGAAACTACAAGGACTGAATCCGGAAAAATAAAAGTTTAGGGTCTGGGTATGTAACACCCGACAAACCACAATGATCATTTATATAGTTAACTCTATTTCTTAATTCAAATTATAAAAAAAAATGATAATAAACAAACATGAAATACAACACGTAATACGATTTTTGCTCATACCAAATGGCTTGTGGTCTATAGTATGTGAGTTCTTTCGCTCATTACGAGGTTGTGGATTTAAATCTTATATCAAACAAAATTATATTTAGGTTTTTTAGTTTGAGTTTTACATAGCAAAAGAAGGAAAATAGGAAATTATATTTAGGGTAAATTCATGACTTTATTTCTTTACAAATATCTTAAAAAGTTTAGTGTAACAACCTAAATTTGACAAAAGCACTAATTGTGTAAATTTTTAAAAAGTTGAAGGTTGTTTATATAAATAGTGATACTAAATCAAATGTCATTTTCATAACCGAAAGAAATCAGATTGTATGAGTGTGGTGTATGTGTATTCTTGGTGAAACGAACGAAACAAAGACGTATGTCGGCTACTTCTTTTTCTTTTTTTCTTTTTTATTTATTATTTATTTATTTAATTATTTATTTATTTATTTTTATTATTTATTTAGAACGTCTATGTTAGTGATTTGAGGTCACAGTGACATCCAATTGGACAATATGCAACCCACGAACCTTATATCGAAGTTAGTTATCACCTAATATTAATTCATCAAAGGAGGAAACCCCAAAGGGAGGCTCAAACCTGAGACCTCCCCTAGGGGTGGACCACCTCCTACTAATGGGGTAAACCCCAGTAGCTAAGTCGGCTACTTCTTTTTCGACGTGGTTTGATATTCGTTTTTAGCCGTTTTCAAAACGGAAAGCGCCAACGTAGTCCTAACTGTCGGGATCAATTTGATATAAGCGAAAAGTGAAATAGACGAGTTCGGTTCGGGGCGGACCGAAAACCTGTGTCGTATAATCGAGGTAACTAGTTTCGTTACGTTTATATTCGATTTATAAGTGTTTGGTGACTTGAAAATAGTGATTTTGTTGAGTTTTATTGAGTTTACAAAACTTGTAATTCGTAAGGTTTTAATGAAGAAAATGAAGTCAACGACAATCATAGTGTCGTTGTGGGTTAGTGTCGTTGGGGTCATCTCATATGGAGTGGATGGGAAAAATAATATATTCTTCCTATCGCATATGGAGTGGGGGCGACAGAGAGTGGATATGGTTGGACCTGTCGAGGCTTAGAGAATACTTAGGTCAGATCGATAACTTGGTATTTATCTCCGATAGAGCAAGTTCCATTGACCTTGTAATACGAACAGTGTACCCAGATTCTCTTAACGGCATTTGTTGTCGACATTTGTGAATGAACTTACGAATTAAGTCGCAACCAAACGAAGACAACGAGTATCATTTTTAGAAGACATGTAAGGCATACAGGAATTCGGACTTTCTAGAGGCATTTAGGCAACTATAACTAATTTTTCCTGCCAAATCAAGGAAAATTATTGATAACTTAGATAAGGAAAAATGGTCAAGGACTTATTTCCCCGGAGATCGTTATAACCTTATGACGTCTAACAGTGTTGAATCTCTAAACTCGATAACTCGTCGTGCACGCAAGCTTCCGATTTGTATGCTTATAGAGTTTATGCGGGTAACTACTCAAAAATGGTACCATGAACGTCGCAAAATTGTAGGTAATTCTTTGTCGTCTCATAATAAGTATGATATCCTATTTTAATAACTTACTATATTTTTATTTATCTTTCACAGAGGATTTAGATCAACTATTAACACCGTGAGCTACATAAAATATAAACGGTAGGATAAAAAGATGTTGTGGATGGAAAACCATACCAATTAATGACTACACGTTTGAGGTGATAGACAATAGGAAAAATGAAATGGTCACTATTCGTGATAAGAAATGCACCTGTCAAGTTTGACAAAAGCCTAGTAAACCTTGTTCACACCTTGTACCAACATTATATTTTTTGAGAATGGAACATGATGTTGCGGGTTGGGCACAACATTGGTTAAAGGCAGAAAATTATAAACGGACATATACAGGATCCATATTCCTAGTTGGACATCCGTCTGAGTGGTTGCACCAAGCTAAGATCCCAACCATCAACCCACCATCCATGGAAGGAGACAGGCGGGTCGTCCAAAAAACAAAGACCGTATACTATCGCAAGGGAGGCAAAACCAGTGACATGTGATCGTTGTAAGAAAAAAGGTCACACTAGAAAGACATGTAGTGCCAAGATTCCAGAATACAAAAGTTCAAGTCAGCCTTCAACCTCCCGTTCAACAAGAGTTGCTTCAATCTTCAACCTATCATCTCAAGCATTGGTTAATTTATATGATGGTTAGTTATTTGTAATATGATGTATTTATATGTTTTAAAATGTAGTATTTTAATGTATTAAGTGGTTCCATTAACAAATATAGTGTGAAAATACAACAAAACGCAAAAAGAAAATATAAAAAAATCAAACAATTTGCATATGTTAAATGGAGTTCGCATATGATTTTGTAAAATTTTTGACAGATTTTGACATTTTATGAAATACCCCTTTCACTTTGGTAGTTTGGTAATTATCCTTTAAAACGGACGGGTTTGTTTCATTCATTCTCATTTCTAAATTTAGTGAAACCCATATATATATATATATATATATATATATATATATATATATATATATATATATATATATATATATATATATATATATATATATATATATATATATATATATATATATATATATATATATATATATATATATATATATATATATCGATAGGCCTATATGGAAAAATTTATGTTCACATGCTATGTTGAATCCTGATTTACCTTTGAAGCCGACAGTAAATCCACTCTATAAAATTGTGTAAATAAAATTTTACTGTTAAAGAAAGTTTAAAACAAAAGTTATCTTAATCGAATTGTGAGCTTTTACACATAAACTAGCTTAAACCCCGTGTGATACACGGAATTGATGAAATTTTTGTTTAAATGGTCGAAAAAATATCTACCTAATCGATACTGTTTTGTATGTTAGATTTAAGAATAAAAACAATCACAAATTGATTAATGTTATCTGTGTTTAATTGATTAGTACTATTAAAAAAAATTTATGTAAGATTTTATAGATTCTTTATCTAAGATTTAGACTTAGGTGTTCTTATTCAAAATCTTAATGATGTTTCATGGACATACTTGTTTAAATGTTTTCACTTGCAGCATCACAAAGCCAAGTACCCAAGCAACTTCAGAATGAAAAAGATAAAGAGTTAATCACTTTACAACTTAAAACAACAAAATAAATCCATGAAAACCATCGAGAAAGCACAACTAAACATACATAAAAAACGATCGAATATCAGTAACAAAGTAAAATAGGAATACATGTAAGAAAATGGATAGGCATTTTCTAATAATCGAACAACTAACCAAGTTTGGTCAATTCTGTATCACCTATCTATATACCTATCCACCTCCAAACTCCACCTGAATCTTGAGTTTGGCCAGTTTCAACATGCTCCATATCCTCCTGATTTTAACGCCGAGTCTAGTGACCAGATTACTTGAACCTCTTGCTCAGTACGCTGCATCAATGATAGCTTCTTTTTAAGTCCAAGAATATCAATGATAGGTCCTTAAACGTGATTTTGAAAGTACTACACAAAAATAAAATTTGACTAAAAGTATTTTCTATTTTTTGTTAGATTTTCCAAACAACATTGATTTTATATGGTCACAATGGTGATCATCTTGTCTTGCTCAGTACGCTGCATCAATGATAGCTTCTTATCCTCATATGCAACCCCTTGTTTGTTTTGTGTTTTCGTAACTTCAGTAAACATCTATGTCACGTTACAATTAAATTAGTTGTTAGTGAAATTGTCCCTTATGTTGAACATAAGGATATGATCAAGTACCTTTACTATAAGCATTTATGAATCCATATTCATATTGGTCACACCTTAACTGTAGCCATAAAATCTTGAGGTGGGTGGAAGGCAAATTACTTCATTTCCCTAAGGAATTTTATGATGTGCAACACCATGGTTAATATCCACGTTTTATATAAAACGACTTAACAAAAACTATAGGACCTGGTATACATTATTATCTTATTAGAAAGGTTTTTTTGTTAATAATTTCCATCATAAAAGCTATTTTTTGGGCTCGTCCCATTGTGTCAATCCCATGACTTCCTGAGTAGTACACCGTATTTTATTCAACAAAATCATAAACTTGTTGAATTAAAACTAAAGATGTTAAACCATAAATCACAAGTAATTATTTGAATCTAGTTAAGCATAATATATAAATAAAATTAGTGTATACCTTTACGTGACTCTTGCCACTGATTATAGATGTTGGAAAGTGATTATAAATATGGGGTACTGATGCACTCATCTGCAAATTATATAAAATGATAATATGTAAGAAAAAACAGGCAGTAAGAATGGAGTCACACATAATAAATTTATTAAGATATGATGAATTGATGATAGTAAATGCAAGAAATCTAAATAACAAACCTAAGAACACAACTTCCTTTCTCCCATATTCTTCAAAATTCATAAAAACATGACTTACTAAACTCTAATAATGGATTGTTTTAGATTGTGATTTGTTGCAATGCATGTCCTACATTTATTTATAACGCATGCAATTTAAAACATTTTATTCCAAAATTAGGGAAATGACTTCACCACCACTGATATCTTTCCATATAACAGGTAGAGGACGACGATCCTCCCATTAATATTGCCCACTACTATCACACAAAATCACAATTGTTAACAAAGAGCCCCATATTTCAATTTTTTTTTTATTCAGGCATTTCATCAAATAGTTGGTGTTCATCAAGCATAAATTTTTTTTTAGTGTGATTCTAGTATAAACAAACATAGATGCATAATTTAACAACAATATGAAATGAGTTAAAAATAGCTAGATAACTTACATTTGCTCATGCTTGTGCCATAGAGATCAACAACATCTATTATCAAAGAAAACAATACATTTACTTCAATAACATGTAATCCCTACAAAAAAAATCAAATTTTGTTTGATTTATTCTCAAATAGATATAAGTCAAACGAAATAGAGACTTACCTTGTCAAAGCCAAATTAGATTTTGAAAGTTTTTTCCCCAACTTTGAAAACAAACATAGGAAGCCAGGAAGGAGAGTGGATTAAAAAAAATACTTATGGGAAGATGGAGATAAATGAGGGCGATTGAAAATGAAATTGGTTAACCATAAATGCAAATTTCAAATACTTGAATATTATTGGTAATAAAAACGGTGGCAGAGCTATACCAATGGAAATGTTTTATCTGTCCAATGTTTTATCCGTCCAATACACGCTACCAACTTGGTTGATTCTAGATGTTTTTTAACAGCTAAAAATTCTAAGAAAAATACAACTAAGCACATGACATCATCATTTTAAATCTTTGTCTTAGGTGTACGGTCTCATAACTCGCCATGTCAGCCGTATGATTAGATTAGAAGATGTGTAAAAGTGACTTTGTTTAGTTGGAGCTGGGCCATTAGGACATTAAATATCGGGCTGGTTTTAACCTAGGCTCAAAAGAGTTGCACGTGACAGTGACACTGAAAGTAATCTCGTGATTTCGAAGAATATATGTGGGACAGGTGGCAGACAAATATACGAGGAATAAAAAGCGGCCGTAAATTTGGTTGGTTGTTACATGATATTAGCCAAAGTAGATTTCATCACCACAACCGGAAACGCAACGTTATCTCTTTCGATCTTTTAAACTTTTATACTTTCGATGTAAAGTAAGCATATCCAAACCGTCATTCCATTGTTTTTAAAACATTAAAAAACATCACTAAAACTATAATTATAATATGCTCCTCGTATATATCTACAACTATAACAACATCTATAATAAGGAACGGAGTCATAAACGTTTTTAACACGAGACATAAAGAATAAAAATATTTATTATTTTATTGTTTATTTTGAAAGGAAAGTAATTTTCATTGTTTATGAACAATATAAAGATTTTTTGATTTTTAAAAGAACAAAACTATAAAAATAACATAAATATAACTTTCTTTTAAATTTCAAAAAATATTTAATCCCGGTATCATAACTTATTATGCATGTCTTATGTCAATGTTTAATGATAATAAATTAATAATCATTTTAAATCATAAAAAAAGATTACGAACGTTAACATATTTGGTCTATCTTTCAACCTTTTACGGTTTATTGAGATATCTACAAACTTCCCACAAATATATCCACCAAAAGAAACAATCAATAGGATAAGTTATCCAAATGAGGAGATCATTCGGTCAAGGAATGGGTGGCGGCGGCGGTGGTGGCGGACGCACCGGCGGAGGAATCATCAAGACGGTTCATAGAGTTGTCCGGACCGGTATGGGTGGTGGCGGTAGCGGTGCACCCCCCGAACCATATTCATATAACACAACAAGAACCACTACTAATAACCGTAACAACCAACCATTGAACACAAGCCTTTTTCTTTCTAGTAACCCTACTTCACCTAGGTCTTATATTAACCAGCCTGTCCCGCCGGCCGCACCATCGAACTGGGAGTTTTTGACGTACGCGGCCGTCGGGGAGGACTTGTTTGATTGGGAATGTGTTGATGGTTGTTTTAGTGATGATGGTGTTTATGATGATTTGTTATATGGGAGTGTTCCTTCTGAAGATGAAGTTAATCATGCAGTTTCATCTTTACAAGAGTATGTATATTTGAATTGATATTTCTTATAATATTATTTACTTTTCTAATATAAGCACCTAAAACTATAACACCGAAACACTCAGCGTTATGGTTGGTTACGTCATAACATAACATTAAAATACCTTCTAATCATAACACCGTCATAACGTGGGTGCCAGTCATGACTCAAGCCATGGATGCTTAACACCAAGATATAACGCGAGGGCTTGGGGTAACATTTATTGATTTATAGATATTTGGTCATGGAAATTCATATTTTTTTTTTACATAATTTATATTATTTGTGTTTTACATTTGATTTTAAAAGTTGCTTTTAATTTGGGTTTAGTGAAACTGTTTTTGATTTATTATGTGTGTATTAAATTGATTTATATTTCATTAACATTAGGGTTCTTGAACCGGTTTCGTTTGCACAATTGATCAACGATCAGAAAACATATGATGGGAGTGATGAGGATGGAGTCGAAAGGATTTTAAATCCAACGAATTTTGATAGAACAGGGTCGTCGGAGTTTGACTGGACAGAGCCATCATTGCAACTATGCAACCCAAGTTCATTGCTAGCTCCTAGCCGAGACAAAGTTTATGATGCTTTTCATCTATTGCAAACCGAGCCTTCAGTTCAGGTACATTTATACATTTCGGACCCATAAAGTTATATTCGGTTATAAAAGTGACACGTTAAACTAAGTTTTGCTACAATATATATGTTATGTTTCACGATGTAGTTTTAATTTCATGGGTGTAGCGAATGGTCATTTCCTTATCATCAGACAAGGCCGTTTGGGACGCTGTTATGAACAATGAGGTGGTTCGTGAGCTTCGGGAATCGGTCGAAGGTTTGTATGAGCTAAGATGATTGACTATTTGAATTTTGAACTATTATAAGCAACTTTCATTTCTTTTAAACATCATTAACGATGGTTAAATATAATGGAAGTTGTATTCAAGAGTTCAAATGCTATACACTATAACACTTTGGTATACAATAATGAAAAAAATGAATATATTTACAAAAGGGACAAATGGATTCAGTTGAGATTGTTTATAATTTACAATATTATTTTCTTAAGTTTTTTGGTAATTGATTTTGGGATTATTTATAGCAGATAAAAGCATTTCCGGGGGGTCGGAGGATAGTGTTGATGACTTGAATCCAGTTACACAAGTTTTTCGTTGGATTTTTGTCAATACAAAAGAAAAAGTGATTGAAATAATAGAGAAAATAACCAAGATCGTGAACGAGTTGGTTCAACCCATGAACAAAGACAAGAACCCGAAGAAAGATGTCAATGGTGAGCTCAACTCTTTTGAGGAGAAGCTTAGAAGCTCCTTCTTTCTTTCCATTATGGTACTCTTGATAGTAGTTGTGACCCGATCCCGCAAGTGCTGATCATGATCTCCGTCTGTGAGTCGGACCAATAAGTAGAAATTGATCATGATCGAACTATACATGTTTTGATCATGATCATTTGTGTTATTGTGTCCGGCTCAGTGGCATTGATCATCAATTTGCTGACATGACAAATGATGAAATTCTTCTCATGGACATTTATGCGTTAAGGGGTAATGTTTGGTTTAAGTATACTGAGTTTTTGCAATTTTTGGATATGAAATCTAGATCGTTTTGATATCATTTTGCAATTTCATGACATCATTTCACCACGAGCAATAAACACTATAAAAATCCAATCCCAATATTATATTAAAAGAATAAAAGAATCAAACCGGAAGACGACCATTAAAATAAAAACGCAAACTAGGATTACCATTTACTGTATATAATGTAGGAAATCCTCCCACAAAGAAGTAACATCACAATTTTTTTGATCAACTTCCTAAACGAAAGAAAATATGTATAGCCTCATCAACTAGAAGCTTACCGATCATGTTATTGTTCCAAATACTCCTATATTTGTAAAAGGAAAATGATTAAATGGATTAATTACATAAACATAAAAAAGACCTAAAATTTTGATTGTTATTTTAAGAAAAGATCGTTTAGACTCATCCACATTATTATCCACAAGCTTACCAATTATGTTATAATGCCAAACACCCCTTTTTCTTTTCGGTAACCTTCCCCACCCCACACACACTTTTTATACCCATATACTCATGGGTGCGAAACTAAGCTCGTGTCACATTATATATAAGTCGTGCCACATTAGTTCCCACCGATTCCCCGACCCTACAATCCAACATCGTCTACTCCTTTCACCTCCATTGTCTCTAACTAGATCCCGAATAGGCAACTCTTTTCAAGATTAAATTTCAACGAATTCATTTTGGAAACACTTGAGAATATATACATTAAATTATTATATTTTTTTCACTCCAATCACCAAAGAATATATTGTCATCGATAAATTAAAGGTAGCCTTTGAATTCATACAAGCGAACATACCCCTTTGGGCAACCTCCTCCATTGCAATAGTAAGCTCCTCCGCTAATATTAGGAATATAAATGACGAAAGAAGATCGCCTATCTAATACTTGTCCATATTGGCTTCATCGACGACCCTTTAATATGTCATCATGTCCAGAATCTCGCATTCATCCATATCAAAAGTCAAAATAACAAGAAATGTTGAAAGCAAACCTTTATGATTTTAACTAACCACAAACTCAGAAAGAAACTTTTATTAAAAGTATATAACATCACTATCTTTTTTTTAACGACATACTGATATCGCTCAATTATAAACATATATTTACGCGATATTTGTGATGTTTCGAGTCAAAATCAAGATGGATATGCCCCGTTATTGGTGTAAAAATATGTAATTAGGTGACAAGCATTGAAATGGAGGTTGTAACTTCGAGATAGGACAAAATAACGCAAGGAAATGAACAAAAATCAAACAAACTTCGGCTAGTTGCCCACTGCGCCGCAGTGGGAGTCTATGGCAGTTACAATTATTTTGTTTAATGTCATCAATTATTGGAGGTGAGGAGATGTGGTGGCTGGTTATTACTGCATTTTTGGTTAGGAAATCAAACATAATCGATTGGGAAGCTTGGAGAATTGAAAATCCATTTGGGTTTAGACTTTATATATATATATTATTAGATTAAATATATTCTCTATTTGATATAAAACTTGGGTATTTGAAAAGAGCTCGAGAAGTGACTAAAATATTGAACGAAATATTCAACCGGTCTTTAGTTGATATACGTTATCGGTATTCGGAAGGAGTCGGTAATAGTAGTCGAAATAACAAAGTTTAAACACGAATGCTAGTTTATAAGCAAGAGAAATCAGTTTAGGTCGAAAATAAATTAATTTTTGCTCATCAACTTGGTTCTTAAGGCGTAGTTATTTGATGTGTCTACCATATTCGAAAGAAGTGGTTTCACGTTGGGTAATTATAAATAACTTGGTATTCGAAAGGAACTCAGTTCTATAAAAGAAGTAAATCAAACATTTGACGATTTCTTACATTAGTGAACAGTCCAAGTAAACGTCCTTTTAAATCTTGAATATCAAAACAATTTCTAAAGCGTTAATTTTTAGTTATTATAAAAAACCCCCAAATCTTTACTTGTTTATTTGTTTAGCTTAAATTCTCAATTTACATAATTTCCTGAGTTCAAACTCGGACTTGCCCAAAACTACACTATAACCGACAAGGGTACACTGCCCGGTGTTGTAGTCTAGAGTAAGCGTTTCGGAAAACTAGATTTAACACATCAGGTTTTTGGCACCGCTGTCGGGGACTTTTTCAGCTGAGAATTTATTTATTTGTTTTTCTTTCGTTTATTTGTTGGATAGAATTCACGGTATTTGTTTGTATTTGTTGTGATTTACAGGTTTTCTTGAGTAGTGGATGTACACGAGGTCCAAAGGGAAACATATAGTTAGTCCGCTTTCCGATCTGGATAAAATTTTGAGGAAACAAAGGGGTTAAAGCGGTTCTTTTTCTGAAGGAGAGTCTTCCGAGGAGGAAGACATCTTTTTGGAAAATAACATGGAAGGAGGAGGAGACGGAGGTAACATCATCAACAATGATCCACCGGTAAACCCATTTGACATACCGATGATCAATAGGAACCAAATAGTCCCACCTACTCAAGGGTCGGCTATTTTGGCACCGGAATTGGGGGATGACTTTTTCGTTAAAGGTCATCATCTTAAGATGGTTCAAGATTGTTCGTTTGACGAGAATTCGAAAGCTGACCTGCACAAACACATTGCCACTTTCATGGAGATTTGCAAAATATTTAAGTATGGAGTTGGTACGGAAGAGGGTGTAATGCTTACCTTATTCCCATCACTCCTTAGGGGAGAGGCTAAGACATGGTTTAATGAGTTGGAGCCGAATTCAATCGAGTCATGGGAAGAGTTGACAAAGGTGTTTGTCTTCTTTCCGCCCACCTTGGGTATGAAATTGTTGAACCAAATTCGGGATTTTAACAATGGGACAATGAGATTATTATGGAAGCATGGATTAGGCTAACTGATCTTCTAAGGAATTGCCATGGGTACGGGTTGGATAGAGATCAAATGATAGACATTTTATACTACGGGTTGGATAGAGATCAAATGATAGACATTTTATACTACGGGTTGGATAGAGATCAAATGATAGACATTTTATACTACGGGTTGGACAATTGATCA
>CAJVGC010000592.1:27314551-27448120 GCA_910822075.1 Senecio squalidus
TTTGAGCCGAAAGGGATATGCCGGACTCATTTCTGAGATAGTATGGAGTTTATTGCTTATGTTTACTTTTTTACTGCTTATCTTGATGCTTCTGTAACTTTTGCTTTTAACTTTTTTAGATGCAAGAAACCGGCAAAGAGGAAGAGGATATTGATAGGGTAGAATGTTGGAAAAGAGCAAGAGAAAAGAAAAAAGGAGGTTTCGACCAAGATGTCCAAAAAGTTCGCGATAAAATTGTAAGTATTCATATTTATCAGTTTTATTTTGGTGTGTTTAGTTAGCTTTGTTAACTTTCAGTTATATTTCTCAGTTAGTTAGTGTTAGTTAAAGGTTGACTTTTGATGTAAAGTTATTTAAGGTTCAGTTAGTTATAGTTTGACCTATCACCATAAGTCAACATGTGTTAAGTTATATGTTTGTTTACTCAGGAGATGCTAAAGAAGGACGGGGATTTTTCGATCCATTGGGATCACTAGATTTGCTTACAGAGGCCCTGGGTAATGAAGAACAACGTGGGCGTGTACGTGGGATGGGTCGATTTGTAACACATCAACAGTACTTTTTAATACCCAAGAATGTCAAGCAATACCTGAAACAACATGATAAGAAGATGAATAAACGGCTAAAAGCTGTTGAAGATGAGTTACAAATAAGAAAATGTGCAACATATGCTTCAGAGGGTGCAAGTAATTGTCGAATGTCGAGTTCCAGTGATGAAGAAGAAGAAGAAGAAGAACCAGATGTACCAAATGAACCAACTGTATGTCTTAGTTTGTCATAAATTCATTTCAATTCTTGTCTCTTTTAATAATATTTTGTACATTTTGTAGGATAAATCATGCTATCTTGCGGTCGACGAGCCTTCAAATATAGTCGCCAAAGGAACGATAGTGAATCAGACTCTCTCGGGTATTTGAAGTTAAATTTAATTCTTTAATGTTTATATATATATTCTTACTATTAATATTTATTTGTTCATATATTAGATGTGAACATTGAAGTTAAGGTGGACACATCTGTTCAACCAGAAGCTTCCATACCGATTCCAATTCCCGATGAGTTTGTTGAGACTGTTAAAGATGCCATCGGGTACTTGCTAAGTTGGCCCAGTCACCTAGTCATTCCATGCTCTGGTTTGGTAAGACTGTTTTATAAAACATTTTAATAATTAGAACAAAATGGTTTGTTAATAATACTTAATAATTTTGCAGAACAAGATAGTGGCCAAAAAGAAGGATAAAAAGGCTGCCGATGACAAGGAGAAAAGAAGAAAAGAACAAAGGAAGGAACAGAGAAAAGAAGAAGAAACCAAAGAAGAAGAAGTAAGCAAAGAAGAAGAAGAAAAAGACTTGGATGTCAAAGAGAAAGAAACTGACAACAAGAAAAAAGAAAAAACGAAGCGACAAAGAGAACCCGACAACGAAGAAGAAGAACCGAGGATGTCAAAAACAGGTACGATGCCAAAAAACATCAAATTTTTACAGGTTTGTTTAAAGTTATTTTTAGTGACCATAAGCTGTATTGTTACAGTTGCTGTTGAACAAGCAAAAAGCCCAGAAACTGTCGGCTCCGTTGCAAAAGTGAAAGGAACTCCGTTGAAAAAAATGATGACGAGAGCTCAGAAGAGAGGGAGGAAAAGAGTTGAACAAAGGATGGGATTGAAAATGGCTGCAGTGATGGTTGATGGACAAGTTGCAAAGGTCGATAGCATAAAAGTGCAATCCGAGGATGAATTGTTTGGGCACCCCAGTTATACGTACTTAAACTGGAATGATTTTGACAAGTTATTTGCAATGGATGAGTTAAGCGGGGCTGTCGTTGCTTCTTATATCATGTAAGTGATTAAATATAGTTTATTAAAATTTTGACAGTTAATAGTATGTTAACAGGACTAATTGAATGTACACTTTGTATGTTAATTGTTAACAGGTTCCTGTATGAGCAAATCAAGAATGGGTCACAAACAGATCATGGAGTTTGTTTCATGACCCCGACTGCGATCATGCATCATGAACGTAAAGCGAGGGCCAAGAATATCGAGGATTCAAGTCGAGTTATTGCAAAAAGGTTAACTACAAGGAAGCAAAATGACCTCGTCTTAATGCCATACAATCCCGGGTTAGACTTTCGACAACATTTAAATTAATTAATATAAATTAACATTAATTAACAGAATCTTAATTTTTTGTTATTTGTAGACGACATTGGGTGTTAGGCGTGCTGAACATGAAGACAAGTACTTGCTATTATCTTGATTCCCTAAAGATTAGCGACGTCAATCATCAGTTCAAGCAAATAGTGGATGCGTAAGTAATACTTAACTGGGTACTTTTTAGGGTAAGTTATAGAATCTTTATGATGCGTAACTAATACTTAACTGGGTTCTTTGTAGGGCAATTGCATTGTATGATGTAGAAGCTGGAACCAATAAGAGGACCAAACTTAACTGGGTTAATTCTAAGGTTAGTTATTTGTTGAATATTATCTTAAGTTGGTTAGTTTTGTTAAGGATTACATAGCATATTAGGCATATTAGGATAGAAAACCTGGCAGTGTCGTTATTACCAAACTTGAGCAAAATTACTTCATATTAGGCATATTAGGAGGCTGCTGAAGTTGTGTTTCTTGTGTAGTGTCCACGTCAGCCCGGATGCACCGAATGTGGGTACTACACGTTGAAGTTTATGAAGGAAGTAGTTAAACATGGAGTTCAGGTTCTGGAAAATGACATTGTAAGTACTAATTATCTGTTTTAAGTAGTTTAAGTAGTAATTAATTGTTTCTAAAATGTTGTTTTATTTGACTAGATTGGTGGTGAAAGCAATGAGTACACGGAGGCCGAATTCGATGATATTCGAGAAGAATGGGCAATTTATGTGTCAAACTTTATTTTTAGGTAGAAATCGAACTCGTTGTAATGAAACATGTTATAGTTAAGTTATTTGTACGTTATTAGACAAATGAAAACGCATGGTTTGGATTATATATGAAATGCGTTAATTTTGTACAATGATCAGATTGTTGGTCAGGTTTATTGTCATGTATATATATAATATATATAATATATAATCACCAGGTTTTATAAAAAAGAATTTTATTTAAAAAAAATTAGTTTGCATAACTTTGACACGCAATTTCATATGTCATAAACATAAGTCATAAAATGTGGGTCTTAAACGAAGGTCAAAAACGTGAGTCATAAAATGTGGGTCTAACAACGAAGGTCAAAAACGAATGTCATATACCGCGTGTCTTAAAACGAAGGTCAAAAAAGAAGGTCATAAAACGAGGGACATAAGCGCGGGTCATTCAGCTGTGACGCCTCAATGCGCGTCATAAAATATTTATGACTGGTCCATCCTTGACGCGCATTTGTGCGTCATAAAGCCTCTTCTTGACGCGCAATGCGCGTCATTGATGGCCCTGTTTGTAGTAGTGACGTTTGTCTTCTTTCCGCCCACCTTGGGTAGGAAATTGTTGAACCAAATTCGGGGATTTCAACAATGGGACAATGAGATTATTAAAGAAGCATGGATTAGGCTAAAAGATCTTCTAAGGAATTTCCACGGGCACGGGTTGGATAGAGATCAAGTGATAGACATTTTCTACTACGGGTTGGTCAATCGATCGCAACACGATTTGGACCTAGCCGGAGGGAATTTCTTGTATAAGTCACCCAATGATGCCTAGATAATGATGAGGATCAAGTACTTGTGGGTATAGCTAGGGATAGAGTTAATCTTAATAGGAGGGTGCAGGGAACGGAAGCACAAGTGGAAGGTGGTAGTAATAGTGGAAACTCGGAAAATGTGAACGAGATCAAGTCCTTATCGGAAAAGATGGATAAACGGATGGGTCAGTTAGAAAAGGAAGTTCATTTGGTGATAAATGGTTGTGGAACATGTGGAGGACCACACTATGTGGAGGAATGTGATCAAAACCGGGGCAATTACCAAAACCAATGCGGTAATTTTGGTTATGGGGACCAACAAAACCGAGGACCGAGGAATGATAATCAATTTCAGCAAAAACGGAGACACGAAGAGGAGGATGCAAGTTTGAAGGATATGATGAAAGATTTAATTCATATCAACAAGGCGAATAATGAAATCATTACAAACTCGTTAACGGTGATGAATGATAAAATCGAGCAAGGGCATAGGAATCATGAAACGGGAATGCAAGATTTAGAAAGAAGGTTTGATAGGATGAATGAACGGTTTATGAATCGGACAACGGGTCAATTGGCAAGTAATACACAACCAAATCCTGGACCTTCAAACAACCAAGGTGGTCAAGGATCGAGGTATCAAACTCCTCACCAAAGAGATGAGCAGGTAAGTGCCATTATAACACGTTCGGGTTTTAGCTATGGGGGAGAAGAGAAGGAAAACGACAAAGAAAAATCAGTTGAAAAAGTCTCCACTGCACCGCAGTCAAGTCCACTGCGACGCAGTGGTGGTTCAACCGAGTTTTCTTTGTTTGAAAATCAGTTGAATGCGACGCATTCATGTCCACTACGCCGCGGTGGGAGGACAGGCCCTGAAATTGACGAAGAATTTGAAATAGAAGTGGAGGATGAACCCAAGGTCCAAAATAAAGAGGGGGCACCGAAATCGACTACAATAACTCCACTAATCAAAGCATACAAACCAAGAATCCCTTACCCTCAACGTTCGAGAAGGGATAAGATGAAAGAACAATACGGTAAGTTCTTAGACATGATTAAATATGTTCATGTTAATGTGCCGTTGGTTGATTTGATTGCTGGTATGCCCAACTATGCAAAGTTCATCAAGGAACTTGTGACCGAAAAAGGAAAATCACCGGAGGCTCAAGCTGCTTATTTGAATGAGGAATGTTCAACAATTGTGAAGAACAAGCTTCCACCAAAGTTAAAGGATCCAAGAAGTTTTCTAATCACTTGTACTTTTAGAAAAACTTATCATTGCAATGCTTTGGCGGATTTGGGGGCTAGTATAAATCAAATGCCCTATTCTTTGTATGCGTAATTGGCTTTGGGGGTGTTAAAGCCTACAAAAATGAGCATTAAACTAGCCGATCAATATTTTCAGTATCCGCTTGGTATTGTTGAAAATATGTTAGTGCAAGTAGGAAAATTTGTTTTTCCTATTGATTTTGTGATTTTAGAAATGAAAGAGGACAATAAAGTTCCTCTTATTTTGGATCGACCGTTTTTGAACAACGCGAAAGCTATCATCCGTGTGAAAAACAAGGAAATTTCATTGGGGGTTGGGGACGATATGGAAACATTTTCGCTAAATAAAGGTAAGAAATATTCGTACTCCGCCGATGAAACTTGTTTTAGGATAGATGTTATTGATAATAATACGTGGGACCCAGAATTGCAGGATATACTTGAAATTGATGAGTTAAATGAAGAGCAAGAGGAAAAGAGCTTGGATTTTGAATTTGGGGAACTTCTTTACATGGGTATGGGAGATGTTGATAGTACTAACCATGGAGACATCACTCTCGAAGAGTTCGAGAGAATGTTTGATTTCAGCATGAACCCGGTTGTTACTAAGAACGAGACCGAGGATGAAGGTGAGAGACGTTTGGAACTTGAAACGAAAGTTGAGAAATCAACCATTGGAGTACTTGATAGTAAACCTTGCCGAAAGCTTGAAGTCGATAAGAATTCCATTCCAAAGTTGAAAGGTACACCCAAAAAGCTGGTTTACTTAATTTGTATTCTAACTTGTTTGGAAAAAGATAAAGTTTTGCAGGGTAAGGATGAAGAAAATGAGGAGCCCTTAAATTTTGATAATTTCATATATGGGAGATTGATTGGGTGTTGTTTCGAAGAAGATAAGTATGGAAAATAATATGTCTACTTTAGAAAATTTGGGGACGGTCCGATCATGCGGGAAACTAAGGAGTGGCATGAGGCATTGGCGAAGATTAGCAATGCTCTCAATGTTTCTAATGAGGAAATTATTTTTGATGATTATAATTGTAGGTGCGTTGGAAGATTTGACGTTTTATGGAATTGGCACGAGGAAGGAAATCAGGGAAGCTTCGATTTCCACATTAGTATTGCTTGATTGAATGGAGGACGAGTCGAGCTAAAGACTCATGATAAAAAACAAGCGCTTTAGAGGAGGCAACCCGTGTTTGCATTACTTTTCTTTTGTTTTTCTTATTGTTTGGTGTTATTTCTAGTTTCTAGTTTTCAACACATTAGGGACAATGTGTGATTTAAGTATGTGTGTGTGTGTGTGTGTTGGGGGGGGGGGGGGGGATGGAACCGCGGGAAATTTGTTAGTTTAGTAATTCCTCTCGTATCCATCGTGTTAATTTTTGTCCCATTTGAGTCTTAGCTAAAAAAAATTAAATAAATAAAAAAAATTATAAAATCAAAAAGAGTTTAGGTTTTCTAACTTTGATTTTTTGTACTTCCCTGAAACATCTCTAATCCGGATAACCACTAGATATCCTTAGTACCGAACCCTATTAGTACTTGCACCCCTTTGGGGTAGTTAGGAAAACCTAAATACCGCATAGTCCCCGCAAGATTTAGAGGCGAATAAAGAGGCCATAGGCCTTTCTCGTCAACAAATTTAATCATTCCTTACTTAGACGAAGAAAAAGGACATAGGTTTTTCCCGTCAAAAAATTCACTTCACAAAAATATCATAAATCATAAATCTCAAATATTTAAAGCTGGAGAAAGTAGGATGCAAAAATGCGAAGAATTAACCAAAGATTCTCAAAGGTAATATTATGTGGTGTTGGGGTATCCCTTGAAAGCAAGGGATAGGGGTTGGCCCAATGGTAGGACGATCGCTCCAACTTCGGTTGGTGAGTTAGGAATAATGAGTGGTTATTTGGACATATCAACACTAGGGGATAAAATGAGAATTAGCGTTAATTGCGGTTTTTTTCATTTAAGTGATTCGATAGTATTTGATGTCCGTATTCAGTCTATGGGGGGGGGGGGGGGGGGGTGTTATATCGCTCAATTATGTACATATATTTAAGCGATATTTGTTATGTTTCGAATCAAAATCATGATGGATATGCCTCGTTGTACTTACATTTGTGTAAAAGTATGTAATTAGGTGACAAGCATTGGAATGGAGGATGTAACGTCAAGATAGGACAAAATAACGCAAGGAAAGGAGCAAAAATCAAACAAACTTTGGTTGGTTTCCCACTGCGCCGCAGTGGGAGTCCGGGCAGTTACACTTATTTTGTTTAATGTCATCAATTATTGGAGGTGAGGAGATGTGGTGGCTGGTTATTACTGCATTTTTGGCTGGGAAATCAAACAGAATCGATTGGGGGAAGCTTGGAAAAGACAATCATTAGCAATTTCATCAATCAATCATTAAAGTTGTTCTCATTTTCATTGCAATAAAAGAATATTCTCATATTTCATTTCAATTTGGGTATTTTGACTTTATCATTTCAGCAAACACTTGGTACTATGTTAGACTTTTCTTATTTCGGTTTATGTTCAATTTTAATCATATGTAGCTAATTTCTTTAAACGTTTGTTTGGATTTGTAATCTTATGTTTTGATTAATTTTGAGTGTGAAGTGTTTGATAGATTTTTGTTGGTTAATTGAAAATTCATTTGGTTTAGACTTTATTTGTATTATTAGATTACATATATTCTCTATTTGGTATAAAATTTGGGTATTTGAAAAGAGCTCAAGAATTAACTAAAATATTGAACGAAATATTCAACCGATCTTTAATTGATATAACTTATTGATAGATGTGTGTTGGTTAATTGAATCCATTTTATTTAGTATCAATGAACCAAATAGTAAAGTTAATAAAGGTAATATGTGAAAAAAAAAAACGTATTCTTTAGGTTTCGTTTTTTAGAATGAAGTGACCATATTAATTATTACTTTGTTAGCCACTTGGTGAATCCTGTGGAACAGTCAGGGACATTCAGAGATGCAGTGAATTCCGTTTATATTAGTTTCCAGTCAGTCACATGCGTAGCAGAGATGCAGTGAATTCCGTTCAGAGCAGGTAGCATATTCATGAACTTCATATCCTACAATTTACAGTTTTATGAAATTTACAGATGGATGGCAACATCTTTTATATTTTGCGTTGAAAATTAGTCACATGTTACTTGAAATGTATTTCGTGGATTGTTGTTTACAAACAAGCAATTGCTTAGTTATAAAGATTATGCTTTGTACACTCTGTTGCTGCTAACCTCACAAACTTTGTAGGTTGCGAGAACATGTTTATCCCTGCAAAGAATCCAAATTTGACTAGCTACTGTAATAAGGAGCTGACGCTATGTTTGTGCTACTATGAATAACGTCTTCGAGTTCAGGACGTCGTGTTCAAAATATCCGTGTCTTGTTACTGTATGCAATACCAAAAGATTTGGTTATTATGCTCATTCACTTATATGCCAATTATTTTATGTATCTGAAGTCAAGTGATATGTTTTAAGCGAGCAAATGCAAGGAAAAAGAACTTAAAAGCCACGGTTCACATGGCAGAAAAGTCGTTGAAAGTGTACTTGTAATGCATAAAATCGTTTAGATAAATTCAAATACATGTGATCAAAGAACAACAATGACCAGAAAACAATATCAACAAACAAAAACACAAAACGCCAACAATAAACAACAATAAATAGTAAAAATAAACGGCTAAAACAATGACAAATTAACAACAACATGAAACCGCACCATTATAAAGATATCTATATCTATACTATCTAATAAATAATTCTTTTTGTTAGACACTTGGCACTTAATTAGACTGGTTAGGATTCTCTCGTTGGTTTTAACATGACTAGTGTTATATCATTTTAGATCATTGGATTAAATAAATGGTTGAGATTAAAAGATAATAACATAATATCTCTATTATTAATGAAAGCATACCATCTCAGCTTACCTATTCTTTTATCAATATTTGCATATTTTATGTGTTCAACTTTTCAAGTATACCATGTTTCCTAAACAATTTGATATGCCAGTTAAACAACAAAGATGAGTCCGATTCAGTTGCAGATGTGCTCATGTGCTCTTTGAAAAATACAAAAGTTTTCTAAATTGTCAAACTCAAGTGTTGGCGAGTAATAGTTCAAATTGTCCAACTACGAGCACCATATTTGACCAGGTACTATAGTGTGTGTTTATATATATCGTCACTTAAGTTGCTTATTTAACAAAAGAAGTGTTCTTGTTTTATCATATTTGTTATTTCTAATGTGTTCCTTGTAGGAAATGGAATGGAGAAATAGCCCCTCGGCTTTTCGTTGAGCACAAAAGGGATTTTAAAGTGGAGCATATCATAGTATTACTAGTGTTTGCTGTTAGTTTTTTTCTTCTTTCTGAATTTGTAAAGATATTGTTGTGTTTTGTTTTTTGGATGGAATAAAATAAAACAAAAAAAGGAGTGAATAAATTGTGATTTTATTAATAATAGAGAAATTATGTTATTATCTTTTAATCTCGACCCTTTATTTAATCCAATGATCCTTAAAACTAACTTGAAATAATCCTAACCCTAATTAGACTATTTAAATCTAATTTTCCCATTCAAATTGAAGTTTTGATTTCAGATTATTTTGAATATTTTCATTTCAGCCCTTGAAGTATTGATTTTATATAAATTAGTTTCGATGTTTATTTGCTTAGTTTTCTTATGATTATATATAAATTTTATTTATATTGACCAGGTGATACGCGGACTAATAATCTTGTTTAGAATATATATGTTACTTTTTTCTTTCGATGGGTTAAGTATACTTATTAATTTTTTTGAGTTAATTACATAGATGGTACCCGTGTTCGGGTTTAACAAGTTCAATTCCTAGTTTGTAAATCTTACGGGTTCGGTCTTTCCTACGCTAGTTTGGCAAGAGTGATCCTTCCGTCACTTGAAATGACTAAACTACTACTTAATATGAATTTACTATTTTTTTCTTTCTTTTACATAGGGATCACTTTTGTAACCAAACTAGCATAGCAAGGACATCATTCGCAAGATTTCGAATAAATAAAAATTCAAGTTTCAGATTAATGTTGTTTTTTAATATCCATATATTCTTTCCACTCATTTTGCAGATAGTGCTAGGGTTGCAATGGCAGAACTTGTTGTTCCTGATGATATCCTCGAGAAGATAATGGTAGGATTCGAGGTGAAGGATCTGATCCGATGCAAGTGCGTGTGTAAGTCATGGAAATCATTTATCTCGAGTTCTCGTTTCGTTTAAGCACAACTAACCTATAGTTACAACAATGATTGCAACAATAATAAATTTCGTCATAGGAGGATTGTTATGCCTTATAAGTCTCTATGTGACACTTTTCCAGTTTATCACGGAGTTGACAACTCGTTAGTTGGTTCTTAAAATGGACTCGTATGCATCTCTACTTCCCGTGATCAGGTTTTAGTTGCTAATCCTTCCACCAGAGAAGTGAAAAAACTACAAAACCCTGTAATTCCTGACTGCATAGAGTGGTCCTCTTTATGTTGGGGTTTTGGTTATGATGAATCAACAGATGATTACAAGGTTATAGTAGGGTTTGAGGAAGGTAAGGATTCAACACACTTTCAAGTTTTAAGTTTAAAATCAAATGTTTGGAAATTTGTCGGAGAAGTGAACTATACTTGTATCACGCGAAGTAGGAGGTCGAGGAGGATTGGTACCATTTGCAACGGGGCTCTTCATTGGTTTATGAACGATCAACATAACAATGGAGTGATTATTACCTTTGACTTATACCAAGAGGAATTTAGAGAAATCCCGCAACCTCAAGATGCAAGATATCAACATAATTTAAGTATTACCTTGGGGATTTTTGAAGAACGTCTATGCATATTTCAACCTTACAAATTTCTGGATGGATGGGTAATGAAAAAGTACAACGTGAAAGAGTCTTGGGCACTGTTGCCATATGTTCTTGAGAAGGCTAATGATGTTGTACACTACTTGGACAAGCACGGGGATTACAATCCGCACAGGAGTTTCTTCATTGAAGATTGCATGTTAGAGTCAAAATGTTGGGACAGATATATTTGTGCTCTCATATTTGTGGAAAGCATTGTATCTCCCCATGTTTGCAGGAGACTCACGAAAGATCGATCGATGATTGCATATACTAGCAAGTAGAATGATAAGGTAAGCGAGTTTTAATTATGACGTTTGTCATGTTTGTTTTTATACATCACAGAGTGTATATAGACTATAAGAAATACATTTGCCTTGTGATTTCTTATCAATGTTTATGTTTATGATGCTCCATATCCTTAAAAAAAAACCCGTATATCAGAATTGATTACATTGGGGGTACGTATGTTCATATACTTCTTATTTAGTTTTTTTTATTGTTTTTCATAAAATTAAGGATCGCAGGGTTCTCGTGGATTGATCGATTGGTAAACCTTGATGTTATTGGAGTGAACGATGATAACTTTTGTATCTTGCGTATGACGGTTTTGATTAACATGTCTTTGATATTAGTAAGTGATGCTTGATGAATGTCACAAGTATATTGACTGATTTCTAAAAGTAATATAATCTGTTACCTAAGCTCCAATTAATATATCGAATCAAGTGCGGAAAGTTGGACTTGTTAACTATATTACTCGATTAATATAGTTAACAAGTCCAAAGTCTTCCTCGTGATATCCTTCGACATTGATAAACTTATATCGGTATACGTATACGTATGCTTTGTGATTCGAATTATTAGTTTTAGTTTGAATGATCGATGACAAAGTGCCACACGGTCCCTCATTCCAAACTAGTGATTACAAATTACATGTTTTCTGTTAGTCAATCTTGGAGTAAACTACATTTAAGTCGGCATATGTGACGAAGAACCAAGACTAACTCATTGATCTAATAAAGATTGTATATTTCTGGATGACCCATATTCTAAGACACAACATACCATCAGCTATGAGACGTACTTCAAGGTGTTCGATAAAATCCTTGATGGGGACATAGTTTGATGGAACACCATGGGTTCATCTAAATGTTGTAGTTGGAAGTTAAACCAAATTCTCAAAGTTACTTAAAATCTTGGTACTTTTGATAGTAAATAATTTATGAATATTGGAAGATCTATCCATGGTTGTGTGATGAAACATGGGGTCGAGATTGATGCATCGTTAAACACTGCTAAAAAAATATGTTTAGGTTTTAGGATTTGTGGTGATGGGCATGGATTTAATACGTTTGCTTCAAAGCTTTCGAGGAAGACTATAGCTATTAGGGATCAGAGTAGTTTTCACAATTTTGTTGATGGATCATGTTCTTGTAAAAACTATTGGTAAAAATCGATATTGATGAAGATCTTATGTAATTTGCTATGTTTGAAATTTGATAATGAAGAGCTGATATCGTACTTATAGTTATTCAACTATTTTGGTTAATTACTAGTAATTATCCTGTAGTAGTGAATGTATTGCGCGTAGTAGATGATTAGCGTAATATAATTTAGTTCTTTAAAACCAAATATTGTAAATAGTTTAGAGCGCTCCCAACGGACGAAAGTTTCACGGCCTTTTGTCCCCCCATAACGCCGTTATGGCTGAGGGTGGCGTTATGGCGGCGTTTTCCCTGCGGCGTTACCACGGTAACGCGCGTTATCGTGGTGTTTTTGTTTTGTTTTGTTTTTTTTTTCTTTTTTCTTTTTTGACCGTTTAATAAAATAAAAAAATATATATATTTAATTAATTTAAAAAAGTAGCCGTTGGCTAGACGTTTTTAACATTTTTTTTTTTTACCGTTGAAATAGCCATTTTTTTGTTTTTTATTTAATTTTTTTTTTCTAACCAACTCTATTAAGTTGTATACTAACAGTAAACTGTCCAAAGTGTTATATTACGTAATTTTATGTCCAAGAGTCCGAATTTTGTCCAATATATTTAATATGTCTTAACTTTTACCATTTTACACATATTAACATATTTTTACCAATTTTAAGTTAATATTACCAAAATTCTTGTAAATAAGATAAAATTGACATTTTAGGTTAGAAGTTTAGGTTTTCTTTCAAATTTTACCATTTTAAAGATTATACATGTAATTTACCGAAAAGAAGAAAAACGTAAGAAAGTGAGTAGGGAAGTTTAGGAAGTACCGAAGACCTCCGCAAAACTCTACAAGTAACAAGACGACGAAAAGAGAAAGAAACCGGAAAGTAAGCTCCTTTGATGGTGGTGGTGAGAAAACCGGCTCCAACACACAAAAGAAGATACCATTAGAATTGAGTTTGTAAAATAGAAAGAAAGTAAAGTAAAGGTTTGTTGTAGGATTTCTTACCAAGACTTAAGATAAACACATCCTCAAGGTGTGTGTGGAAGTCTTGAATATGAAGTGGTAGAAAGGATAAACCAACCTTTGTTCCACAAACAAAAAGTGTTAGAAGTCTCTTTTTAAGAGAAAGAAAAGAGTAAGAAAATGAAGTTTTCTCATGGAAAGTTACTCACTAAGTTGGAAGATGAAGAAACTTCAAGATAGTGCTCAAACCCGGAAAGTAGGAGATGGAGAATATGAACCTTGTAGGACCATATTTGTTGTTAGAAATCTTTATATAAACAAGAAGAAGAAAGGGTGGTAAGAGTAAGATTTTCTTGAAAAGAAACTTACCAAAGATGTAGAATTTGAAGGATGATGGTAGAAGATGTTTGAAGCTTGATTCTAACTTGAACTTCTCTTGAATATGGGTTGTTTAGGACTCAAAATTCTCTGGAAAGTAGAGAGAGTTTGAGAGAAATGAGGTGGTGAAAAGTTAGAAATGAAAAAGGAAATTGATGTAGAAAACAAAAATGGAAAGGTAGATGTATGGATATGTGTTTAGATCTACTTTATGGGTCAAACACCTCATTTGGGAAGATTCCTGGCCAAAATCACGTTGTTGTGTAAGTGTGGAATCTCAAGGAAGGAGAAAAATACATTTTTGGCATAGTCTGACGCTATACTGCGTCTCAGTCAGTAGGGACGGCGGCGCAGTCCTCTGCTGACCAGCCCATTCCGTTAAGTCTCCGTTAAATGACTGAATTTGTAACAGATTCTCGTTAGTTCCCGTTAAAGCACTAACTTTGTAAGAGATTTAGTTAGAGGACTAACTTTGTAAGAGATTTAATTAGAGGACTAACTTTGTAATATATTTATAACGATAATTTTAACCAACGATTACGGCATAAACACCCTAACTTATTAATCGAGAATACTAACTAAACGGAACTTAGGTCAATTAAAACGCTTCCGTCCCGAAGGACGAAGCAATAAACACATCAAACCCGCAAAATTGAAATAACGTGATAATCACAAGTAAACCAAGGGTCAAAAACTAAAGCGAATAAAAATGAAAGTAAAAGGTAATGAATAGTACCTCGAAAATTACGGGATGTCACACAAATAGTCGCAGTCCTCCACTCGGCAGGAAATATAATTAGAGATTAACTAGAACGATACTTAATGAATAATCAAGAGACGGACTCGAATTGTCTTGCGGGTCAAAAACAATCTATCCACAGATATTTCACAAGTTTGGTGAAACACAATAGAGACTTACAATTGCGATCATGCAAAGTTCCAAAAAAAAGGACTCTAGTATGATCAAGGAAATGCAATGCACTGTCATCATTTGTGTCTAGATGCTAAGTTGAACCAAACAAACGTTCATTCTTCTGTGACCGAATAACTTGAGCTTTCAAGCTCACTGCACAATAATAATCATGAATATACACGCATAGGCTGGATTGTCTTTATACGATTAAACACATCAGTGTTCTCACTTAATCTATTCGGAAGATATTAAATTTCATAGTCACATTCTTAAGCAACTCTTCTCAACGGTGTGGTCTCAATATTAGCAATTCTTCAAATTGTAGGATACAGGAAGTTCTTGAAATTAGCGTACACGGTACACCTAGTCCTACAAGTATTTTGATAAAATTCTCGGTACTCGTCGGACAACTTAGAATGGGCACAACATAACGTTGTTTCAATTACTAGGACGCATTCTCCCGAATGGGACCATCAGATACGGTTCATTCTGCTGCGAAAGCTTCGCCATCAAAGGTGATATTTAGAATAATTCTCAACGAATTTATGAAAAAGATCGACTATTCTCAAGATGAACGAATTTTGTTAGACGCTTACGGTAGAAGTTATCTTCTTCACGGTTTAGATGTTGGTAAGATTACAAGAAATATTCTTTGTGTTATACACGTGGTCGATAAACTGAACCTCATACCATTGGGCTTGCACTTTGAATACTTAGCGCACAAACTCTTCCTCTGAAATGAATTCAAAACTTAACTAGGACAATCCTTATGCTCTTCGCGACTATGAGAATGAATATGAACGTCGTTGATAAGAACAATCACGAACTTGATGAGATAAGAAGAATGGTGAATACGATTCCTTAAAACTATGAGAGTTGCTTGCGCGTTTGTCAGACCAAACGGCATTGCAAGAACTCACAATTATCGTAATGCGTACGACATTTAAAACAACGAATGACAATTGTTGGTCCTGTGAAGTACTCCGAGTATCAAGTTTTATTGTAGGTTTTATTATAGAAGTTGTTGGGGTTAACCAAGATGGAGTAGTAAATCGACTTCCCATAGATCTTCGCTTGTTCTTTAGCTGTTTTTCAACTTTAAGGGCCAACTGACATACATCAGCAAAAGACCAATATGGCTGGGGTTGCACAATATCAGAAATCTCGGGTCGTAAAGCACCTAAAAAACGAGCAATTACTTGTTCCCCTTCTTCGGCTATAACGCATCTCATTCGGTGTCGATCAAACTCGACAATAAAATCTTCGACAAATGAGTTTCGTTGAGTTAGATTGTGGTATTCTAAGAACGCTTCTTGACAATGATTGATAGGAAGGAATTTCGCTTGTATCAATTTCTTCATCTTTGCCTATGTTTCTACTCGTGATTTCACATCTTGCAAGCGTTATTTTTTTACATGCTTCCACCAAAGGGAAGCATACTTGCAAAGCTTAATATATAGCCACAAGCTTTACCTTAAAATGTTTTGGAATATCTCGAAGATCAAAATTTCTTTCTACCGTACTTAACCAATCGATAAACTCATTCGGATGTGCCCTTCCCTCAAACTCAGGAATCTCGATTTTCATTCCAAATTTGCGTAAAGGGTCATCACGGTTCATCCCTTGAAAATTATGTATGGGATTGCCGAAAGGATTCTCCTCCTCCTCGTCCTTCATGTCCCAGACGCTAGGGTTCGATTCAGTTTCCCTATCTTCAACCTCATGTTCTAGTTCGAGGTCTCTAACTCTTTGTTTAAGGAGTTCGATTTCGGCGTCACGTGGATCTCGTCGATCACCTCTGGTTCCTCTGTCGGCGTTTCTGTGAGCGGCATTTTCGAGGAGGTATACCACGACCGGTCATTTGTTGATCGGTAATCAAATGACCATACACAAGAATGGAGAGCAACTCAAAAAATAAATCATAGGTTTCTTGAGGTATTATTAAAAACTAAAAGATCGTTTATTACATAGAAAACCATCTAATACTTATTGGAAAAGTAAATCAACCTAAATAAAGATTAGACCTTACTTTCCTATTTTCTAGACATGTAATTGATTAGGAATACAATTTCGTAATCAAACTTTATTGTTAAGCAAGAAAGTTCAATTAAGAAAAATCAAATAACTTTGATTAGAAGTTGAGATATGCATTCAAGTTGAGATTGTGATCATCATATCATATCGTATAAAAGTCAGATCAAAATATCCAAACTCATATGTAAAATTTGGATAGTAAAACCACATATTTATAAACAACTTGACGCGTGAACCATCCACTACATTCCTCGGATAATGTCTATCCAGTAAGCAATCGAAAAAACAAAAAAAGGATCTGGAGTTTATTACTCCCACACTTGTGGCTAAGGTTGCAATAAGTTGGGTCACCTTTCTTCCCTATAATTAACAAGGAAATTCATCATTGAAGTCACAAGGATAAAAAAATACTGGTCCTCAAATCATGATAAATTTAGCAACAATGGATAATTATAATTATAATAGTGGGAAATTAATTAAGTTGGCATGGCATGCATTCCAAAACGAGACATACTATTGAGTGATATTACACTACTACCCAACATGCATAACGTGTACTAATATTCCAAAAGGTGAAATGAGTTATTGAGATATGATCTCTCTCTCACGTACCTACTCTCTATCTGTTGCAGTTGATAACAAAACAAAAAAAGAGCAATACGGATGGATGATGCATATATCAGAGGTGTTGTTGGTGTCGGGGAGGTTCAAGTAGCCAAGGTGGAGTTCCTGTGTTAGAAAAGCATGATGGTGAAGCCAAAGAAGAAGAGGATGGTGATGTGGAGGCGTTTCTTTTCTTGAATCCGCCACCGCCAGCCCCAGATGGAAGTAACGACTTCTACACATACAAGAAACATACAGTATATAAAGGTCACCAAATGTAAAACTAACAAAAAGGAATTGGATGTAATAACTTACAATAGTAGAATTTGGGATGTCATTGAGGTTAATGGTGGTCGTGGGGATGGTGATCGGGCGTCTCTCCGGGAATGGTTTAACTGGAGATGAGAGATTAAGGTGGTGGTATGAGGAATTAACAGAAGGTGGAGTTAACATATCCTGGGAGTGGGAGGTAATAAGGTGAGATGAAGAAGAGGATATGGTGGTAGTGGGGTTCACCATGTTTGGCCATAGAAAAGTGCCTTGTGGTCTGCAAATTCTGAACCCACTCTTGAGTCTCTCTATCATGGCTGCTTTTCCCTCAACAGCTAGTGGTTGTTGTATCAGACTACCTTTTTCAGATGTTTCCTCATCACCAGATGCAGGTTTCTGCTGTTTTAGTAGTCCCCCCACATCTTCATTTTGTGCATGGGAATGGGATGAGGAAGACACTAGTACTTTTGTTGTGGTATTTAATTCTGTGCCAGTACTACTCTTCTTTCTCATTGGCCTTATTGTTGCTTCCATAGACTCTTTACCAACCTCCTCCTCTAGCAGCATCCATGCCTATTTACATATATTCCCAAATCTTAGTTTTCACTATACAAACAAAATACATGTCAACTCTCTATTATATATATATATATTCTACATTTATCACACAAATGTATTAGAGAGAAGAAAAAACAACATTGAAACAAGAAAGATAAAGCAAATTGAATATTGTACCAAAAAAATACAACAATTAAAAGCAACAAGTTTTAACTGTTTTTTTCTTCTTCCTAGTTATTGATGGGAATGATTTTGGTTATTACAACTTACCATTTTTATACACATTTTATGCAGTATGTTTCTAAAAATTTAAATGATACATCGTCAAAGATTGGGTCACTGTCAAAATCGAATAATGATCATGTCAAAATATACCTTTAAAAGAACCTAAATAGATAAACTTTTTTGTTACCCTCTAGAAAATATTGATGTTGCAAATAATATTGAGTATCCCCCATTATGTGTTCTTGACATCCCAAATAGTTATATTTATAGAAAACTGATAACATATATTTACCACTGACATATTATATTTTGATGTTAAACTTATATGGATGCAAAGTTTGACTTATTAATTGGGAAAATGACTGACTCACCTTTAGCTTCTTCTTAAGGAAATCTGGGAACACCAACTTTTCTTTTTTGCATTTTTCCTGCCAAACATGAAAAAAGGCATATATATTCAGACCTCTCAGATTAATTAATTAATGAGAAATAAATATTGTTTTGTTATACCATTGAGTTATCTGCAGTTGGTTCAGATGACTCTGAAGGAGTTACCAAAGAATTGAAGAACTCTATCATCACTTGATTCCTCATGTCAACATTCTCAGAAACCATTATTTGATCACTTTGACTTTCATCTTTCCTACTCTTTGAAATCAACTCTTCCATATCCCTGTTTATAAATCCCACATACATTTACTCTAAAACCATTTGACTAATTATTTGATTAATCTATCTTAATTATATGAATTCCAGTGCATTACCTTCTCAATTTAGTCATTTTTTCATCACACTCCTTCTTGGATAAAAACTCCCTAACAAGAAATTGAATCGTACATTTTTAATCAAAAACGCCAAAAAAATAAAACTCCGTAAGTAACATCACATATAACACTAATTAAATAAATACCTTCTGATTTCTTCATCAGATTTCTTTTTCTCCCTGTCATAAATCACTTGATGATTAAACCAACAAATAAATTTCCAAACTTTTTATTTAGAAAATACACATTTCATAAATTAAAAACAAAAGAAACAGTATTAAATCAATATACCTTTTGATAAGTGCTATCATTTCCTCATCAGACTTCTTTTTCTCCCTGTGTTAGAATCATTTCATTATTAAACCAACAATTTAAATTCTCAAACTTTCTTTTGAAAATAAAAATCCTAATTTCATAAAAATAAGTTGACAAACACAATATGAATACCTTCTGATCAATGCTATGATTTCTTCATTAGATTTCTTTTTCTCCCTGTAATTAATGACTTAATTAGTAACAATTAAATCTTCATACGATAATACTATGTTGTAATTTGTAAATTATTAAATATATATACCTTTCAAGAGCTGAAAGTTTTTCTTTAAGATGATTGAGTTCTTTTGCCATGTTTGGATCCTGAATAGGAGAATCACCAAGCTTCCAACCGGGTGGTGGAGTCCAGAAAGGGTCACTCACTCCAGCCTCTTTCCTTATCTTAATAAGATCCGCATCTTCGAGCCAGTATTCCATGGCACCATCCGCATTGTGAGACCGTCTAAATCGCAAAGCGCCACCAGGTGCCACCTTATTTGCTACATGCTTCAGTAGATGGTCTAACAATCCAGTGTCACCAATCCTCTTTCTTGCTTCAACTCTAAGTACAGGCCTTGTTATTGGATTTCCAATAATTGCATTCTTTTCCTGCATTGCTTCTAAAAGACTTAACTCAGCAGCCATGTACCTTTTTCATTCACATACACATTAAATTAGTAGCAGTTAATGAAATATTAAATGATCAATGATTGATGAACTTATTCTAATGATTAATGAAGTAAAAAAACAATAACTTTTTATATAAATTACCTCTCTTTAGACCATCTATCACTGGGATCTCTAGCTAATTTCTTGCATTTACTCATTGGCTTTCTAGTAACTTGCACTTGCCATAATTGGTTGTTTTGTTTGACCTTCTTTCTTTTTCTCAAATTTCTGCAACTTCTCAGCTTTCTTTTATGATTCTTAGCTTTCTTTACCTCTTCTTTATCTTCTTCTTCTTCTTCATCGGTCTCATCATCATTCTTCTCTTCTTCGTCGTCCACTTTCTCATCTTCGTCTTCATCGTCTTTGTTAACAATTGCTAGTTCATCTTTCACCTCTTCTAACGGACGGCCAGATTTTGTATTACTCGTTTCCTTATGTCTCCGAATAAACTCTACTTGTCTTCTAACACCCCACTTTACCATATTATTCTGTAACTCCCTCACCAATCCAAGATCCTCATTTTTCAAAGCCAATTTCACCTTAAATTGACCAGGACTTGAATTCACCATCCAAAAATCCTCCAAATGCTTTTTCTGAGCAAACTCTTGAGATGGAACTTGCCTTAATAGCACTTTTCTTGCAAGCTTTATTCCCATCACAAACTTCTCATCCAACGCGGGATACATATCCGTAATTTCGTTCCCGTTGCTAAAATACTTTTTCAACGATAGAACACTCGCATACCTAATAGCAACATTCAACTCAGTTTTCTCACTCACCTAAACAATTCATCAACAAAACAAATTATCAGTCAAATTTCAATAAAATCAACAAAAGGGTGACTTTTATTTACTTAATTACCATGACAACACGAGTCGATCTCAACTGAACAGGAGTTCTTGGAGGAAGATTACAGTGAACAATCTCATAAACAGATCCCAATTCAACATCTTCTTCATCTGCACCTTTACACATTATCATCATTAAAATACTTATAACTTTGAAAAAAATGTAATCTCATATAAATATTATCAAAACATATGTATATATATTTGAAAAACTATAGATTAAAAAAAAGTTTTTAACGTACTAATGGTATCAAGCAGATTTTGTCTAGCTAAAGATGATGGTGTATGGCTTTGTGCGCCGCCTAGCATGCTGCCTGTTTCTTGCCTTTTAAAGCATACTATCTCCTGCGCACCAATTACACGTACACACATAAAAACTATACATACAGAATAATATATCTATATATTATATGATCAGGAAGTATCTGATTTGTTTTGATATTGTTTGTAGTACATATATTTTTATAGCATGAATATAGTAATTGGCGCGTGAAGGCGCGTGGGTAAGAGAGTGTAGATACAAAAATACAAAAAAATCATTGCCCTAATTTGAAATTGATATAGTGAGAGAAAACTTACATTGTTTGTGTTTATGGTGGATCGTTTTGATCTTTTCCGATGATAAGTTTCCATTTTCTGTCAACATTTTCAAATCCAGATTTAACATATATATAAAAAAAAATCATAAAAAATTTCAAAAAAAATGAATTTAATAAGACTAATATGCGAACATATAGCAAAATAATGGATATAGGGTTTTAAATATTTAAAATGAAATTTAAATAACAAACATTCTTCAATAGATTCACAGATGATTATACGTACACAATCCCTAGAAACTAGTAGTTATTACAAAAATGAATAAAAGTATTCAATGATTTCTAGGGTTTGAGTACCACATGAACATTAATAAAACCTAAAAAATCAGTTGAAAACTAGCATTAAATCAGCTCATTAACTTCATAGATCTAATCGGAGATATAGAATGATATGGAATCCATTAAAACACAAAAGTTACATTCAATACTTACCAAAAAAAACAAACTCAAATAATCATTTCGTAACTTTTTTTAGTTAAATTTACTACAAATCACCTCTATATTCACAGATAGGTATAGAATTTGAATTAAAAAACGAAATCTGAGATAAAAATACCTTTTGAAATGAAGTTAGTTACAAAACCCTAGCTAATTTTTGGTAGCGTGTGGTTGACGAGAGTGAGAGTAGACGAAGAAATGAAGGATTTAGAGAGAAAATGGTGTAGTTTTTGTGTATTCCGCCATTGATGAAGGATTTGAAGCTTTTTTTTTTGTAAAAATGGAGGAGAGAGAAAGTGTGGGGTTGTTGGAAGATTTTGAGAGAGAAAGTGTGGGAAGAGAGTGTGAGTGTGTGTGCATTGTATACGTGCCGCGTCTCACGTGGTTTTGTAATAAGCACGGATGCTGATTGGTTCCCTCATTTGAGATTCTTTTATTTCCTGTTATGCCCCCACAGAATATTTTTATGTTATGCGACCTTGTATTTTACATTCTCGCGTCGCAAAAATGAAAGCTTCAAATTTTATCACGATCCCACGTCATGTATTCACTCCTTTTTTTAATGTGTCGTGATAAAGTTTATGACACAAATTTAATTCTCTTGATAAAAGATACGATCATAAAACTTTTGGTGAATTTAATTATTATTTCAGTAATATCTATGTTTTAAATAACTATTTTCATGATTTTCTCTTGTGTTTAGGTATATTAAATGGCAATTTAGTTATTTCATGTTATTAGAGAGTTCGGTTAAACATACTAAACTTAGTTATACAAGTTATGTAGGCGATAAAAAAGCACAACCACATTTGAAACGTCTTATTGAAGAAAATCACGAGGTTTATCGACTTCATCAATCAAATACACACCAAAATACTAAATTGACGGACAACAAGAAAGATTAGGGACCCATTTAAATATAACTAACTGAATAATGATTTGTTTATTTACATTATTGGTTAACAACGTTTTTTGTTCGTTGATGTTGGACATAACTTAGCTGGTGAAAGTCATTGCGAAGCTCACACTTGAAAACGTTAGAAAAAATGTTTATGTACAATCTAATTAACGATTATATTAGCATTGTCTTTTGAATATAATTTTTTCCGTGTGCCCAATAGTGAAATTTAATGTGAATGATTCATGAAATACTTGTCCTATATGAAAACGAGATTATCAAAGAATTCTTGGGCAAGGGTGCATTTTCGCAAGGTAAATCAGAATTAAACCATTTGTTGTCTTATTTATAAAGCTATCATTGCTTGAAAAAGGAAAGTAATATTATAAAAAGGTACATAGAAAAATGTTTAATTTTTTTGAACACTGTATAAGGGCTAATCTATATATATTATAAAGTATTTGGATATAAAGTTGAAATTTAAGCATTATTAAATTATTAAACTATTCTTTTAACTAATTAATTATTAAATAATTACAAATATAACTTTATAACACTTACCATATATACTTAAAAATTTGAAATAATTGCTTTTACTTTCTTTATAAATTTAAAACAATTATTTAAGTGTCCAAAATTTTAAATAAATGGAGAACTATTTGAATGTTTACAAACCGAAAATCTTGATCGTTCGTAAAATTATTTGTAATAGAATATGTACCACTGAAGAAAATTATTCACCAGAATTTAAACAAATTCTTATTATTGCGGCATCGCACGAGTATATTAATAGTGTTCTAAAAAGGTTACTTACATGTTGATTCATATCTACTTGCGGGTGTATGAGATAGACTGGAGTTGTTTGTTTGCTTCTGAATTGGATGATTCAAAACTAAACACTGAGCCGTTCAGCATTCCGAGTGTTTGATGTAAAAGATGGGAATGCCTCTGAATTATGTTTAGGGATGGCAAAAAAAAAATCAGTACCCTGTGGGGAACCCGAAATTCGACCGGGGATTCCCCGAGTTTACTGGGGATGGGGACGGGGACGAGGAATCCCCGACTTATGAAACTGGGGATGGGAACGGGGATGGGGAATGCATAAATCCCCGTTCCCTTACCCGAAACCAAACATTTATTATTATTATTCTTATTATTATTCTTATTATTATTATTATTATTAGTAGTAGTAATAGTATTATAGCTATTAGAGTTAATTACATAAATCGTCCCTATGGTTTACCCAAAATTATTGATTTCGTCCTTAAGTTTAAAAAGTTGCATAAATCGTCCAAGTTTAGAAATTAATTACGCTTTTCGTCCCTAATTTCTAATTTGCACCCGTAATTGGGGCAAACCTTATGGACCAAATCCGTAATTGAGGACAAACTTTAGGGACAAAATCCGTATTTGGAACAAATCTTAAGGACGAAAAAGGTAATTAGTTTCTAAAAGTGGATGATTTATGCAACTTTTTAAACTTAAGGACGAAATCCGTAATTTGAGATAAATCTTAGGGACTACTTTTGTAATTAACTCTAGCTATTATTATTACTCTTTTAAGAATCATTAAACATATAAACAAAAATGGTTATCATCCTACATATTTGAGATGTAAAGAAATGTATATACATGCCAATTTCATTGGTGGAACCACTTTTTCCCAAATGTTTGGTCACTTTATGGACTAAACATTATAAAAAGATTTTGAACATGTAAGTGTAAACCTAAGTTTTTTAAATACTTCTTTTTACGTAACTATTTGTTCATTAATGTTCCTAAAAACAACGGATCGACATTATAGTTTTATTTTATCGTTATATATTATTTAGGATTTTTAAATGGACTAAATCTCCGAATCCCCATAAGGATCCATGATAACTGATGAGGACAGAGATAGAGATATAAACTCATTCCCCCAAGGATGGGAATTTAGAGTAAAAAGCGGGGTTGGGGAGTATGATTCCCGCATCCTCTTCCCCCGTTGCCATCCCTATAGATGGGTGTGAGAGTATGACACATTAAATTTTTTTGAAACGTGGTTTGGTGGGACAGAGGTATAAATTCTTTTATGTGCCAGCGTAGTTAATAAACAATTTTTCTTGAATTAATAAGGGCAAGCAACCAAAAACAAGTTAAATATAGCTATTTTCATATTATGTCAAAATTATAGAAAATACAACTATCTACTTTGTTAGTGTCGTGACTTCGTCCATTCTATCTAGCACCATCCAACAAAAATGTTTTTTAACCGTCAACTTGTTGACATATCGTTACCTTTGGTTATGTGATTGGTTAAGTTGATCAAGCTCTTGAATTGTTTTAATAGTTTGATTTAAATGTGGTACATGTTTTAAAATAATTTCAGCCACCGGCACTTGACCCCGCGAGGGGCTAACCCTCGCTAATGAACGAAACAAGATAGTTCGAACGAGCATGCATCCCACACTCTTTACTTATAATCATGTTTAATTCGTTTTTTCTCGAGTCTTGAGTAACTCATTGTTACAATAATATGACCAATAACACTAAAATCACCACACAACAAATAATACTATTAAAACTAAATAAAGATCACTACCGTTATAAAAATAAAAAGAAGAAAAATTGAGAAATATGGTATAAAGTTCAAGCCTAACGAGTCAAGTCTTTTATGATTATTGTAAATTCTTAGCCTAATGTTATGTGAGTGGTCTATTAACTCGAAGGTCATGTATTTTAAACCATAAAAAATAAACATAAGAATTATTGTGAGTGTTATATGTTTTTTAATAAAGGAAAATAATAAAAAAATATAAAATATTACTACAAGACAAGTAGTGTAAAGAAAATTTTTAGAAGGGAAAAATCAAATCTTTTTACCAAACCATTTACACCAAAATTCACATTTGACCAAAGTTTCCCCAAATTGCTACACCTTTTCTCTATGTACTCATTGTGACTTTTCGTGATTAATAAGAATTTCTGTTGGTCAACCCGTATTAGAAGATCCACTCCACATATGTGAAGTTGATTACTAAAGAGAATTTTTGAAAATTCACGAATTACCAACATATATGGTGTCACGCGTAAACCTTTTTGACGACGTTGTTAGATGAGAGCATTATGATAAGGGTCGCTCGTTGAGTGGTGTATGACAATAACTGATGATGCATCGTTACCGGTTCTTTTCTTTTATTACATGGGTTCACCACAATTGTTTTCTCATTCGTAAATTGGGGATTGTTTTGGTCAAATTTATAATTCGGTTTATCTGATTAGTCAAATAAATCAATTACACGATTATCTTTTTTTTTGTTTTCCTCTAACTATTTATAGTTGTAAGTAGTCATATGAAATTTTATAAATGCAATGCTAGCTTTTAACAAGTTATCTGAAGCTTAAATTTTGATTTATCGCGCATACGTACGTCGCCAAATAAAACTTGATTACAAATTGCAACAATAGAATACTTCATTACCACAAGTACATTTAAATCAAACAATTCTTCGCATCGCAGGTAGGCTTAATAAGTTAAGTAATATATAATTTTTTAAAGACTAATAACGATAGAAGTTAAAACGGATCAAGTTAGTTATTCTCACATTTTTAAAGGTTAATTATAGTTAATATGTTAGAGTATATTATTTTAAATAACAATTTAAGATCGTAAATAATTAATTAATAATTACACTTTGGTCAATAAGTTTTATCGGTGAATCTTATATTAATTTTATTATTTTTACGAAAAACAATTACTATTACACCAGTATAATACCCGTACGATGCAGTGACGACTAAAAATTGTTATTTACATAGTTACGCGACGGACATTTGACAAAGAAAACTAAATATGACGAAAGAAAAATAACATAAAAAGTATTAAAACTACTTTCACAATGTAACAACTAAAGATGCAAAATCCATATAAAAGAATAAGATTAAGTTTGGATACACGTGGACTTCATTTATTATGCAAAACTTCTCGATAAACAACGTTAGAGGTGAACACCCTGTCGCGTGTTAAAATCTTTGGCATGCTTCACTAGTATCTTTGTATTTTCGTATCTTATCTCTCTCATCAACGTCATATAAAGTTGCCCATGTGAGTAGACAAATTCCGGTAGATAACACCGACGTATGAAATTGTCCGATTCTACATGTTATTGATTGTAATGGCAAAACTAAGTTAGAATGTGTACATCTTCATTTTGTTTACCCAAGTCATGGTTGTCATCTTTTAAATGAGTATTTGACTATTATTTTATCCAATATTATGCCTTAATTATTTTGTCATAATTTTACAAGCATATACTTAAAATTTGTACAGTAGGCAATCTCTACTATATAAACATATGTATCTTGGTTTTCTTATAAGCTTCTTTCTAGCCGTATACATCTTTGTTTTGCTGACGCAAGTCATGGAACTCGAGAGTACATTGTGTGTATGAGATAAAGCACAAAACAATCAATAGGCATAATTTGAAGTATTAAACGGAAAGGCCGGTAAATAATTTGAAGATTAAAAAGTACATACCAAAATAGCATCAGATCACATCACTAAATGGCTTTGATGTAGGGTTGTAGGCATATGCATGAAAAGAAAATTTGTGAAGAACTCTAATCTTCTCATTGTTTCAAGATTCTTTTAGACATAAACCCGTTCATTTAAGTTCTACCCCAAGAAAACTATGATTCCCTATAAAATTAAAAAGCAAAAGATGTATATATACCTGATAAGAAAACCGCAAAATTAAAAAAATTACAATTTTCTACAAAGTAAAAGACCACATAATAAAACCGATTAAAACCTGATCGAAAATCGATTCCCAAAAACTGGTATCTTTTTATTTATTTATTTCAGAGACGCATATAGACAACAGTGCAAGTTTATGCATACATAGAATGTTTAACTTCTCTCCCTACGGCTACATGATCCATGTACATTAGTACATTACCAACTACAACCAAATAAAATAGCTAATCAAACATTATAAATTAAGCAACTTGGAGCATGCTCTTTTCGTTAAATAAATTAGATAACAATTTTCCAACCAGATGAATTAAGTACCTTTTCGTTAACACAATTCACAAATAGAAAGAGATAACAAATCACAGAATACTACTTGATCAAAAAACTGCCAATAAAAGTGATCTTTTAATAAAAGTGGGCCTTTTATGATTCACGAAATACATATGTCAAGTTAAAATGCGTATTTAGAGAAAAAGTGTATCAATTTGGGAAAACTTTGGTAAAATGTGCATTTTGGTGTAAATGGCTGGTAGAAAAATATCATTCTTCATTTAAAAGAATCCCATACACTACTTGTAGTCATATTGTTGGTTAAATATGTGTACATTTCAAAATAAACGAAAAGGAAAAATAATTTGAGTCGTTTTAACTTGTATATTTTAATTGTGACTTACTTATCGTCAAAAAGAAAAATGATCGGTTAGTCGGTTACAAGTAGGAAGTATGGTGTGTACCCCCGTTTCAGCTATATCATTTCCGCTCATTACTAAGGGTCAAAGGGGTTGGGCGGGAGGCCCTACTAGTATTTTTAGTGCACCGGCTTGTTTAGGCCAACAAAGGTACTCATTGTTATATGACGTGTTCGTATAACTGACTTAACTATTATATGATTATATCAAGATTTTCTCTCAAACAATGCATACGAAAGTCAACAATTTTATCTCTTGTTTCGATTAGTTTTATGTTGCCTTAAACACTTAGTTGTCACACTTTGAATTATTTCATTCAAACATTTCGTGTTAACTCAAACACAATGTATTGGGACAAAATACTTTTTCGAGAATGTAAAGTCAATACAATTGAGAAAATTATCCAATATATTAGCCCAATTCTATAAATTGATTGAGTAATGCTATGGAAAATGTAAACATTTATATAATATATATATATAATTACATAAATTTATATAATTTTAAAACATATGTTATTTTAATCTTAATCGTAATTTTAATCATAATCATCATGATATATAATAAAAGATAGATCTAAAATGATATATGTCAAAGTATGAACCGTTAGATGAGTTTTAAACTTTCATTTAGACCATTAGATCAATTAGATAACGTCATCATATTCTAATTTCATTTTAACCCTTTTACTTCAAAAAATTTAGTCTTTATATTTAATAATATTTAAATAAAAATTAACTCTTTACTTTAACACGATTACTTTTAATTAATATCTAAAAAAATACGTAACATTTATCTTTTAAGTATTTGGCTTTTATTTTTCTTCTAAATATACGTAACGTATATGGACTGTTTTTGTTGTTATCGTGACGTTAAAATGCAACAAGTAATGCGTGTTTATTTCTCTTTAATTTGTTTTTTTTTAACTTCGAGCCCATCTTGACAACATGCACGAATTTCCTAACAAAAATAGTCAATATGTATATGATATTTTTGAGGTAATATAAAAACCTCATCTTCCACTTCACGATTATTATTTCTTAAAAGCAAATGACATAAAGTTCGAGATAAAGACGCTTATGTATAAGCGAAACAACGTAACATTTTTTAACATAATTCATTTTATTTACATGACTAATAAGTTTCTATTAACCTTTCATATAAGTTATATTTATTATTTAACATTATATTGTTTTCGATTTAGTTTTCTGCGTATTACGCGGGTCAATAAGTTAGTAATATATAATAATATAATATATAATTTAGAAAAAACTTTGCAATTTTATTTTATGATATTAATATGATGAAAAAAATAACACTTTTATAAGTCCATAGAGTAAGTGTATTGGTATATCCGTATATGTATAGCAACTTATAGTTTTAGCTTAGTCAAATTGTTTTTTCACTTTTTTCTTTTGTTTATGTGACTACTTTAAACCTTCCTTTCATTTTCTATATAGTAAAAATGGTACTTAGAGGGCGTTTGTTTTAGCTTATTTAGCTTAATTTGGGGTTTATAAGCTTATTGAAAATTACAAATCTGAACACGCTCCTAAAGTCCTAATCACTTTTACTTCTACCTCTTCGTTTACTAATTTTATTATTTTACGGAAAACAATTACTATTCCATTGGTTAGAGGATTCGAGTGGACTAGTCAGATACATAACAATTCATACTCTCGACCGATCTAACATCAGAATCACACAAACTTACTTCGCTTAAATCGTGCAAATAGTTAAATCCAGGTTAGAAAGACCTAAATATTTTTTCAGAACCTTTATCCGTAAAAAATACTAGAGGCATTGCTTTTATGTCGTTTACTTGAGAGTCTTATGATCAACACATAAAATGGCACTACAAATAAGAAAAAACATTCCCAAAAGAAGATGTTAAATGACCAAAAGGACATTTGTATCGAATATAACAACATTCACACATAGTGCTCGTATGATAAGGAAAAATAAAAACGAATATCCTTCCATAAATGTTTGGTTTATACGGAGTACAAACAGGTTAAAACACCTCATGATCTCAGAGCTCGACCCCATCAGGTATCAACACAACGGACCCAGTGGTCTTTCGGCTTTCGAGATCCGAATGAGCTTGAGCCGCTTGAGACAGAGGGTATGTATGGTTAACCCGAACACGTAAAACTCCAGCTGAAACGTTGGCAAAAACCTCACCAGCAGTTTCAAGTAGCTCGTCTCGTTTGGCAGTGTATTGCATCAGAGAGGGCCTGGTTAAGTAGAGGGATTTAGCAGCAAGCGTGGATATAGGTACTGGGTCTGGTGCTCCAGATGCCTGCCCAAAGATCACCATGTGTCCTCGTGTTTTTAAGCATGCTAATGATCCCTGAAACAACAATGGTTATTACTATCATTTAAGGTCTATTTACCTGAAGCAATTAGAAAACGCAACAAACAAAAAAAAGGAGAAAATGAACGGAGAAGCTTATTACCTCAAAGGTGTCTTTTCCAACAGAATCATAGACTACTTCAACCCCTTCACCTGATGTGATCTCAGTAACACGTTCAGCAAAATTTTCTTGTTTGGTGATAATGACATGGTGGCATCCATCTTCCTTTGCTTGTTCAGCCTTTTCTTTGGTTGACACAGTTCCAATAACAGTGGCTCCAAGTGCATTTGCCCATTGACACAATAACGATCCAACTCCGCCGGCTGCTGCATGCACAAGGATTGTATGTCCACGTTCCACCTGTTCGAAAGTATATTTTAACATATTAGTAAAAGTGGCAGAATGGGTGTGCCAGATGAGTTAGGTATTGATCTGAATGGGTCGGGTTCAAATGGGTAATTTTTAGGTTCACTTGGACCAACCCACACACTTTTACCTTTTCTTTTCTTGAACTTCACAAAAAATAAATATTTCAAGATTTAATTAAACAAACTATATTAATCCAATAATAATCTACTTTTAACAATAAAACAATGTAGCAGGTTATGTGCATTTTGTATAATCTTTAGATCACTTTTAACTTATTTCACCCGTTCAACCTGTTTCCGCTAAAATTTAAAAAAATTTCCATTTGACTCGTCTGAGGTAAGCTATAGCCCACATCAATACATTTACCCGTAAATAGGGTTGAAAAGGTCACCTCTATAGGTTCTAAATCTGATGAATGCAGAACTACGACAAAAACAGTTGCCTTCTTAGATAAATGATATACTGATGATTTCATTTTCAAATTACGTAATAACAAATTCAAGACATCTATTCTTTTCAACATTGGTTTATTATTCTCTACCCTCTCCAATAAAATGCATCATTTCCTTTTTTAGGAATGATTGCATGTTAACATTATGTTAAACGCATTTTCATCAAGATTCCAAATTTTGGATCCACAAGATTTCCAAATCATGAAAGGGTATTTGAGATTTAGACAAAGAGTCAAAAATTGCTTGTTTGAGAAACTCAAGTCAAACTTTACAATTTCAAGGTTCTTATCATTTGCTCAAAAATTTCATACTACAGTTCTCGTAGAAGACATATATCTCAAACAAGCAACCAACAACGGACGGAAATGCTAGAGGTATCAAGATGTATTTGGTTGGGTTACTGGTCAGAACTCAAAATGAGTTCGTGTTGAAAAGATCATTAACAGTTGGGGTTGAATTGACCAGTAAACACTATTTTCTCCATTTTTGTAAATAGTTAATCTTGATTGCATAAACAATAGTAATACTTGTATAATCTAAAGCCTTGAAGAAAACGTTCTAGGAGGCTGTATGCATAATATATAGACTTTGGAAACCTTCAACCCCCTAGATCCGTTTCCTTTCTAGCTAAATGTTTTATTTCACCCGTTTAAGAATTAACACAACTGAAATCAACCCATTCATAAGTAAATGGGTAGAAAACACTAGCAAATATCGGAAGAAGGAAAAGATGGAGGAAAATTAACCTTAAAACAACGGCGGAGAAGGTACTGAGCAGTCATTCCCTTAAGCATAACAGAAGCTGCTACTTTGGGGTCAATTGAAGAAGGAACGGGTACAACTTTGTCTGCAGGAAGTATCTGGTCTTCAGCATAAGCTCCAAGTGGAAATCCAGCATAAGCAACAACATCTCCAACTTGGCGGCCGGTTAGTCCTGGGCCAACAGCTGTTACAACTCCCACTGCCTCCATACCTACACATAAATTCATATGATTTAATGATAGTTTTCGAAGAAGTGAATACTACATAAGGGAGGAATGAAACCTGGTGTGAAAGGTATTGCAGGCGCCTTGTAAGCGCCAGTACGGAAATAAATATCAATAAAGTTTAACCCAATGGCCTTGTTCTTGACCCTAATCTCTCCGTCTTTTGGGTCTCCTATTTCGACATCCTCCCATTTCAAGACCTGTACCCAACTCATACAGGTGGATATCATCATATAAATATGAAATTTGACATACAAGTATTTATTAGATTAGTGTATTAGTTAGCCGGTAGTCATATATAATCACAACGAAAAACATGAATATGTGAAGTAAGACCTGAGGGTCACCGACTTCATGAATCCTAATAGCTTTCACCATGCTGCCTGCTCTAATTGTTGTCAAATTCGATGATTTTCTTATCAATTTATTCAAATTCAATTGATTATGAAGAAGAACCGAGTGTCGATTACCAGTAACAAAAGGGGTTATTAGTAGTAACAACTGGCTTCTTTGAGCTAACCCCATTACTATTACTTGACTTTTCATAATCCACTTTTATTTTTTTTGTGTTTTGCTTTTTGTTTTTTCTTTTTACTACTAAATGATTAATTAAGAGCGATCATTTCATTTTAATCTAATTGCAAAGATCAAGGAGTGTTTGTTTCGGCTTATATAAACGGCTAATGAGTTTATGTAAAATTTTATAAATTCATAAGCCCATTTTTTTCCGGCTTTTGAGCTTATTAAGTTGAGTTTATGGTTTATAAAAAAGTAATAAGCTCAACTTGATAAACTAATAAGCTGGAAAAAATGGACTTATAAGCTTATAAAAATTTTAATAAGCTCATAAGCCGCTTACATAAGCCGAAACAAACGCCCCCTAAAATCAAAGCTTATTTTTTTTATTTTTTAAAATTAAATTATCTCACAAACCGTTAATAGTTAGATGAAACAAATTACTCCATCGTCTCGTTTTTATCTTTAAATAGAGCAGTGGTCTTATATACTTTCGACAATTTTTTTTTCTTTTTTGATGGTTATTAAAATTAGAATGATAATACCACATGTGATATTAGCATCAATACGTAAAATTTTATAAAAAAAATTACTATAAAACATATAAATTATCTAAATGTAGAAAGAAAAAAAATGAAATTTTGATGACTTTTTTTTCTTCGTTTTTAGATATAAATGTGATAGTACTAAAATTACATGTGATTGTACAGTAAATCATATATGATATTACCATATATGTAACTTCCAAAAACTCATAAGACAATAACACACATGATTTTAACTCTACATATAAAATTTAAAACACAATAATGTTATATGATGTATAACATATATGGACCCGAAAAAAAGTTCGAATTTTAACAGCTTTTTACTTTTTCGTTTATGGCCAAATGTTGAAGTTCGTGAGGTAATATCACATGTGATAATTATATTAAATTGGAATTTTAAAACGTAAATACTCTATATGATGTATATTAAACTAAAATAAAAAAGAAAACACAAAACTTTACATGTTATACTACTAATATCATATGTGATAAAAATGTGATTTTATAATATAAAATTACAAAACCGATCAAAAAAAACCCGAAAAAAATTTCGTCGAAAGTATATCGAGTGAGTGCTCTATAGGAAAAGAATTTGATGGTCGTTGCAATGGTAGAATTTATTTGTTCAATATATTAATAGTTTTTGAGATATTTCGTCATTTTAAAAAATCAAATTAAAATAGGTTTTTGAAATTGTGAGCTATGATTGATTCATTTGGTTTCAAAAATTTTAATGGTCTTTAATGATGTCAACCCAATACTCATATATGTCAAGTTACTCATTTTTTAAGATCATGATAATATATCAAACATTCTTTTTTATTTTGTTGGGTCGGTAATTGTTTGTAGTTATTATAGTTTAGGCCACTTTAGGGTCCGTACATGAATTTCATCAATGTATTTGTTAGTGTCAGTGTAAGTTTAAAGTAGATTTAGTCGGATGCATCACTTTAGAGTCATTGTGGAAGATTTTAGAGTCGTCGGAGTCTTTGGTAATAGTTTTTTATTTGGTTATTAATATATTGACATTCTTCAAAAGAAAAAAAAAGAAGTTGGACACATAGAGCATGGGCCGTCAACGATGAGTAGGGCATGGATACCCTAGAGTCGAGAGTGGTACGTTGGGATTCTAGAAATAGACCAATGTAAGTGCTAGATCAAACTACGGATAAAAAAAAATGTATAGGTGTCAATGTGTCATAGAATCAAAACATAAATACAAATTTATCAAATAGAATTAATATTTGATGATATTATAATTTCCTTGATGACTAAGTTAAAGACACTGTAAACCATGATGATTGGAAGCCAAGGAAGTTGCATGAAATGGATCGAGGTTATAGTTTATGAGATGTGTATTGGGGTGTTTGTTTCGACTTATGATTTAGTATTAGCTTATATAGTTTTAATAAATTTATGCTTTTAGGATCTAAATTTGTTAAATTAAGTTTATGATTGGCAAAGAATGTACCACATAATGGGCCAAGCCCAATAAGTCTAATCTAGCTCTAGTCTAGCGTATAAAAATCTTAATATAATAATATGTAATGGTATACTTTGATTATTAGGTTAATTAAACAATTTCTATCTTTGTTATATAAAATAAATATTGATTTTAACTATGAAGATGAACTCAACTTACATATGAGTTTGTAATGTTAAATTTCTTCTATCATATTATCTTCCTCGTTAAATTTAGAGTATAATAGATAGTTCAATATAGAATCTTTAGATTAAGTATCTTAAGAACCGTATAAGTATATTAAAAAATTAATCATTTAATCCGTCATTATTAAAGTTCGTTCATCTTCTTCAATAAATTTCAAAAACTCTGATAGGTACCCAAATAACAATAGAATTAAACTTCTACATCAAATGATTTGAGAAAAATGGGTTATACTCTAATTACTTTAAACCAAAAAAGAAAATGGGCTAACATAAGTAAATGGGTCCGGTTTATTAAGTTTACTTTAATAACCGGATACAACTAGATAGCCGGTAAAGGCCATAATGCTCCTATGTAGAAGTGTCTAAAACATTTGGAGTGGTGATATGCTTTATATAAAACATAATTTAAAATTTTATATAGGAAAGTGTCTAAAACAAGTTTAATTTTTTTAGCATACATTATATTTAACTTGTAGGTCTCATTTTTAATAGCCATTAGAGCACCGGGAGTGATAACTTGAGTTGTGGATGGTTGTGAAATTTTTTTTTGCTGACGTGCCATCCCTTGAGTTATGGATTTTTTTTGTGGAGTGATAATTTGAGTTGTGAGAGATATGGAACCCCAATTTTTATTTTTTTTATTTTAAAACATTATATTAAATTAAAAACTAAATAAATATATCTTAAAATAAAAACTAATATTAGAAAAAATTTAAAATAAAGCAAAAGTGTAACGACAAATACTTTGGGATAAAATATGTAAATATAAAAAAGAAAAAGTTAAAAACAAAAATTCAATCATCTTCTTCATACCTGCAAAAGAAAAAAAAAATAGGTTAAAATCATTTTTGTTGAAAATCAGTTTAAAGATTTTGTTTTAAAACATCGAAAATGAGTTTTAAGATCTTAAATTAAGAAAAGGAAAAAAACAACAAATAACGACCTGTTACATGGGTAACGAGTCACACGAGAACAACGGAAGGAGGAGTAATAATAAGGGAGAACCCTCGTCATGGAGGTGGCCACGAGGGCCACAACGTCCCACTCCATGTGCTCTTAGATTTGTAATTGGTCTAGTAAGATATATTATTAAAATTTGGTGCGGAATTGTGTGAACATCAAACAAGCATTCCTTTTTGTTGTAGGTTTCATGGACCATGAAACAACTCACATAAGAGTTTGGCATTTCATTTCATACACATTTACAAGTTGCAACACTTTTGTCACAAAATTTATTGCCTCGGATTTCAAATTTACCAAATTACAACATTTTCAATTTTTATTTATCTATAACTTTTAACTAAACAATATGAAATCGAGAAAATGACCATTGTTTATAGACTTAAAAGATTATTTGCCAACAATATTTGTTTCTTTCTCTAAAGTAAGTGTTGAACACTTGTGTTGTGTTTGATTTCATTTATGCATAGACTTTAAAAGATTTGTAGTCCTTTCCTTTGTGAAAGGAACCTTGACTACTTAAAAAGAAAGGCCCTCCCTTCTTTGACTAGAAAATTTAGTTAAATATTGTTGAAAACTTTCTCAATTTGTATGATAAATTTGGGAGACAAAGGCTCCATAAAACAATCCATATTGGTTTTTTGTTAGCATAAATGGAGCATTAGTGGAAGGTTCTGAGTTAATGCACTATGTGTATGATCACCACTTCTCGAGTCGAGTGAGACGGTTAGCCAACACTACTTGTTTCTTTCTCTAAACCAAGTGTTGATATCATTATGCATAGAATTTTAGATTTTGGGTCCTTCAGTCTTGATAATAATGGTAAGAGTAACTTATTGTTTCATATATTTTTGTGTGTATTACATCGAACAATGCCATCGAATAAATACATGAACGAAAACTATTGATATGGAAACACAATAACTAGAATACGTAAATTACGAAGAACCAATAAGTCAGTGATTATGCATGATCAATTTAGTCAATAACATATGCAAATAGGAGATTCTAATAAAAAGGTACTTAAAGTATTTTTAATCTTTAATTTATAATAAAAGAGTGGTATTAATTGATACATGGCGAAGTAAGGTCCATTTGATGAATTAACTTCTTTGATTCAGTCGTTAGATTAGATTGATGATGTCATCAAAAACTTTTTTTATTTTACACCCTCTTAAAACACATAATTACAATCTCTTTTTCATTCCATCTTTAGTGAAATTAAAAAACATAATTTTAATTTACCTATAAAATCGTTCAATTTTGACTATGATGTACCTTATTGTTATTCTAAAATCTACTAATAAAAAGTATCAAAACATGTCTATAAACGTAAAAGTGTATATATTATTATAACTATAAACAACTTATGTATACGTATATAACATGGTTTTCTAAAAAATAACTTAAAATCTATATAAATAATAAAATTTATGTTTTATTTTTTATATTTGTTTACGCTATCGTAAGACAAGAATTTAGTTAAAAATAAGAGAAATAGAAAGGTCCAAGCTCCTTTCTTTGACTAGAAAATTTTGTTTGAAAACAATTTTAAATTGTATAAAGAGGAGGTTAGGGAGACAAAGGCTGCCAAAAAGGTCTATATTGGTGGGGTTTTTTTTAACAGAAATGGAGCACCTTTTTGTGAGGGAAAAAAGAAGTTAGAAATCTTATGTGTTGCGCTTTTTCTAAATAGAAAAAATGAACGAAAGGAGAAGCTTTAATTCCAAACTTATAGTACATTTTATCTTTAGAGCACATCCAATCATGACGTTATGAGACGTGCTATGGCCCTCCATGACGCCGTCATGATTGGACAATGTTGTCATGGAGCTTGAGTCATGGCCATAGCAGAGAGTTATTGATTTAGATTTATCTATTTTTTTTTAGCTAATATATAAAAGATAAAATTAAGAGATGTGTTTCAGGTTAAACTGTTAAAGAATCTATTTTTTTTAACTAATATATAAAAGTAAAATTAAGAGATGTGTTTCAGGTTATACTGTTATAGTTGGGGATAATTTTGATGCTATGTCCATTATATGTTGACATAATCATAAAATCCAGTATTTTAAAGTTATGATTGGAAATACTCTTAACAATCTTCATACGGGACAAATCGTTTTCCGGGTCAGATAATACCAATGCTTTTTTTAGAAAACAATACCAATTAACGCTTGTTAAAACAAAAGTTTACATAATAGCTAGATAGAAAACTACACTCAATTATATAAAAGATAAACACAAGACGTTTACATTTCACTCGAATAAAACACTCAAAATCTACACATCCAAAGTATTTTGTAATACTTGGTGCTATTTCGGTAAACCGACATTACAGAACAACACAACACAACATTATTCTTTAATCTACTTATATAAGGGTGACTTAGCGGTCAACGACATTTCACAATTATTGTGAATTCGTAATCTGACTCTCCTTATGCCACCTCTTAATTCTCACTTATACCAAATCCAAAACCATAAATTACTTTAAAACTTAATAATATGGTCTAAAAATGACTCGTTTAGAGCTGGTAGTTGACCACGGACCTATACGTTGACCCGGGTGCCCATCCTCTAGGAATCACATTTCTTGCTATTAGGACCCTTTTGGAGTATTGTGATATCAATCGTATCGAAAATGGAGGGTGTAGCTCCCTCCCTGGGTCGACTTTCCAAACTGCGCCCCACGATTGCACCATATTTAACCACTCGTTACCACTTTCCTCTTTCAAGCTAACTCCGGCTAAATCTCCGTCCCCTTCTTCAAATTCAACCGCAAACGCCATGTAATTTGGGTTCGACCCTTGGTCTACACGAAACACTAGGTTTGTTCTTGAATAATCACATTCAACTCTGCGAAACAACATTTTCTAAATAAGTATTGATAACTTTATATAAAAAGAATATATGGTTTTGAAAGGTTTAGAAAATGAACTAACCGTGCATATCGAATTTGCAAGACTCCGGCATCACGTAAATGTTTTTCTTGGCCCGGTTTTGCCATAGCACCAAAAGCGGTTCCACTAAGATCAAAATGTGCACGGTCAGAAGCACACGGACCTCCCGGGCAAAAATCAGTAATGACAACCCTAGCCGGTTTGTGTGAACATGACGGATGCTTGGTACATTTGACCTATATATATAACAACCGAATATGTTTTAGCTATAACGAAGTTTAAATATACATTCTTTCTAATTAACCAATATAACATATTTGGCGTACCGCGTAACAAGCCCCGCATTCTTTTCCTGCATTGTAAAGAGATGGACCTATTCCGGTCACCATGGATGAAAATGGTGCTTGTGACACTGCATTTCCATACCCACATGATCCTCCTGCATGCATTGTATTAACAATGTCAAAAATAGTTATGAGATTAAAACGATAACTAACTGAAAGTTTATAATAAAACATTGTCAAAAAAAGTTAAAAGGTTAAAACTGTAAGTCGATAAAAGTTGTTTGATTAAATCATCATTAACGCTTTCCTTGATGACGAATGGTGGTATGTACTTACCGTCACTTCCTGCACCATCAGGGCTGCCATACCAAGTAGCGGCAGCGTTGGACCAATGCCTAGCAACGGTGGATATGTTGAAGTGTCTCGGTCTCATGGCAAATGACAATGTGATGAAGCTTAAGAGACATAAGAACATAAAACAAGAAGAATTAGTGGCCATTGTTGTTTAGTGCTATGACACTAAGTGTGTACCTAATTCTTGTTTTTCTAAAGGTTGCAAAAGTAAGGTATTTATAATGGGATTTTGTAAGCCTTGTTGCTTTCAACTCCACGTTTGCCATGTTCATAATTTGTCATGTTTGGGTTATAATATTATTTAAAGTCGTCGAATTTTGATCGTTAAATCTTTTTATTTTTAAATAATGATATCAACATAACGAATATGGGTAATGAGTCATTTCTCCATGTATGTCCAAATTTTCGTGTTTCGTTAATACTTGTTTTAAGTTTAATACGTATACGTATTGTCACAATTACCTCACTTTACATTCGGACACATCTCAACATTTCGTCATTTTCGTTTAGGTCGACAATGAGGAATCGATCTGCTCAAAATAAGGTGATTTCTTCTATGTCAAATTGTTTTTTATTACTGATTTAGCTTTAGTTTCAATTGTTATTGACATCTATCCTCAAATTTACCTTTACTTATAAGAGAGATTTACATTCATGTCCTTACAAAACTTAAATATTACGTCAATGTCCTTGTAAATTTCAAAATTACGTTAATATCCTTCTAAAACATAAAAAATTCATATATATCCAAAATAATAAATTAATAATACTTAAATGATTTTAATATTTTAAATTATTATAAATAAATAAAACTAATCCAAATGCTTATTTAAACAAATATGTCAATGAAAAAGCAAATACCGAATGAACTGAATAAATTAAATTAATGAAGAAATTGTTTTTAACATATATTACAAAGCATTAATCAATCAAGACGAGAGAATTTTGCAACCTTTTTATTCCGATTAATGCTCAAATTATAAAAATCAATCTTTTTTAAACATGTATTGCGAGTATATGAAATTGAGATATATTGGTTAATGCTGGATTAAACCTAATATATTTGAGTAAAACGTTTAATTAATATTTAGATGAATAATTTAAATATTAAAATCATTTAAATATTATTAATTTATTATATTGGATATATATGAGAATTTTTCATGTTTGGGAAGGATATTCACGTAATTTTGATTTTTAAAAGGATATTGACGTAATATTGAAGTTTTGTAAGGACGTGGATGTAAATCTCCCTATTTATAAATGAATTTAAACATTTGTTCTAATTGTGACATGTTTTTTCTTAGTTGATATTAACTTGACTCGTTATATCGAATGCGGTATATAAAACATATGCGTTTAGAGAGAAAAAAAAATGATATTAGGAGATATATTTACGCAAACATATACTTGAGATAGCTCCAAAAGGCATACTCCAAAAATGGCATATGTGTGACAAAAAAGTGAACAACAACACATAATAAGGACGTAAGACGAATAGAAGATGCACATGCTCTATGACAATATGGTCGTGACTGCATGACTCATTTGGCTCATGATAATCATGTTCATATGCTTTATCATCTAATTAACTCGATTAGTGTAATTACATGATAGATTCAATCCTAGACAAATGTCACACCTTAAAAGAACTCAAACGTTTCATTGTAGCGACCATCAAAGGTGATCTAACGGTTAGACATCAAAATGTCAATTGAAGAGATCTTCGGTTTGAACCTTTTTAAGTAAATATCTCGAAAGTATCCGCATATATATATATATATATAGGTCATAACTTACTCTAATTACCTGTTTTATCGAATGTTTCAATTAGGGTCGATCCCGAGAATATGGAGGCCCTATGCGAATTTAAAAATGGACCCCTCATAAATAACTTTTTTTTTACATAGAGAACAATTATTTCAAAATTTTTTTGTGTGTTTTGTTGTCGTTAAACAAATATACTCACGTATTCGAAAAGAATAGACCCCTTCCAGTCTAGAGAGTTTGTGCGGTCGCACACCCTCAAGGTCGGCCCCGGGGGTGGCAAAGCGGGCGACCGCCCAAGACATCAATGAGGTAGGGGCGTAAATTTGTGGATTCCGGCAATGTATTTTTTTCTTCAATAGTTAGGTTTTTATTTGCTTTTTACTAGGTTATGTGTTTATGTTTTGCCAGCGGACCTCTAAACATTCAGTTGTTCCATATTTAAAACTTGAAATAAGATTTAATGGCGAAAAACTGAAAATGGGTTGGTGTGGATGAGAATTGGGGAAGAAAGGGTATAAACTTGAAGTTTCACGTTTTAATCCCTTGAATTTGTTTGTTTGTTTATTTAAAATAACAAAATAACCCATTAACTAATAAAGTCTAAAACATCTACAACTTAAGTTTTGGATGTCACATCAGTAAAAAATCTTATAACAATTCACACTTAAGTTATCACTCTTCGTGCTTTTAAAAAGCCAAAATAACAAAGAATGTACTTTAGGAAGTTACAAGTACACCACCACTACTTTTCAACTAGAAAAAATTACTTTTGTTAAATATTTACTATGCCGCCCATATTATTTGGAGTTTACATATGAAAGTTAAAGTGAATATTTTTTAAGTAAAAAAGCGGTCATCCAATAAAAGTATTCATATTTTATTAATTAAAAAATTCCCCAATGATCCTGCCGTTAATGGCGGTTATTGGTCGTTGCTTTTAACTCTCAACGCCATATCACATTTTGTCTCTTTCATAATCATATCTTTTTGATTTTATATATAATAATAATATTTGTTTTTTAATTTGAAAAAAAGGGTTTGGTGTGAAATTTGTTTGGATTTTCACGAATTGAATCAATTATTTAATTAGTTTTATTAAATCTTTTGAGAAAGAGATTTCACCCACCGAATCTTTTTTGCTTTCTTCATTCAAATTAAATACTTGTCTTTCTTAATTTTAATACGGTTTTTATGTTTGTCGGCAGAAAATTAATATTTTCCCTATTTTTTGCTTTCTCTTAATCATTATCATTTGGTATAACTCGACTAGTTGATAAGTTACTAACCGTACAAAAATACCAAAGGCTTCTAAATTAACAATATTAGTCGTGTTCAAGAACATAAAAAAGTTAATTAAGTGTCGTAAATAGTAAGCAACTCCAAACATCTATTTTTAGATGTATGTAACCAAACAATCATTCATGCACTCCTATGTTTACATTTTCTACTTTTTGTTTGATGAAATATTGGTTTTCTTGTTAGAAAGCTACCCATATCTCATGTTTATATTAACTAATTAAATAAAATATGTAATTCATCAAAGCACAAATAACGAGAAATGTTGACATAGGGTCCGACCACCTGATTCGGGTCAAGACCGAATCAGGTGGTTCGGAATCTCTAGTTCGGTCAGGAAAAGACAAAAAGGCGTGAATACGACAAGAAATCGACAAAAGAGGAAAGGAAAGATACTCTGACAAATGCGACACTCTTTTAGCCGATGGATAAAAGGAGTAAAATCCAGGGAACACTTGTATTATCCAGGGAACATCCTATTATCCAGATTGTCTCCTATAAATACCCAGGTAAACAGTAAGTATCTTCAGATTATTTACGTGTAGCTTCATACTATTATCTTTTTGTCCGAACCAGAGTACTTACTCTCACACCCGAGTTGAATCAGGGGTTTAGCCCCCCTCAACCTGGTGTCTTTTCTTAGTGCAGATAAGTCGGACGAAGGATCACTGAGGTTAATTCAAAGGGGAAACGGACTTCAAGTCAGGTCTAGATCAGTTCGGGTCGGACTTAGGAGTTTAGTGGACTTTTGTATTAACATTTTGGCGCCATCCGTGGGACTCAAGGAAATACTCACTGAAAATGGAAACTCCCGCTAACACGATTGACTTAGTCATCAATGAGGGAGAGAATTCTAACAAAAACGCTGAGAAGGAAGTCAGAACCGATGGAGAGCTTTCTAGTAAGTTTGTGAAAGATAACATTGAATTGTTAAGAGCGTTGGTTGAAGAACATGAGCGTACGGAGTCACATAAAAAGGGGAAAGGTAAGATGGGAGAGGATACTCGAAAGGAGGGGTATAAAGGAAGGAGATTAAACTTCGATGAGGATGAAGGGTCGGAAGACGAAGAAGAAGATTTAAGCCTACCGTATCAATCTGACTTCTCCTCAAAGTTCACAAAGAGGATCGCTCGATTCCCAATTCCCCCCAAGACAAAAATGCCCAGTATCATTCGGACGTATGATGGGTCGGGAGATCCGGATGACCATCTTAACACATTTGCAGGGGCTGCAGAAACCGAACTATGGTCGATGCCTGTGTGGTGTCGTATGTTTGCACAGACTCTTGTCGGACCAGCGCGGATATGGTTTCAAGCGTTAGAGCCAGGGCAGATAGATAGTTACAAAGAGTTGGAGGTAGTGTTTGGGTCGTTCTTTACACAACAAAGGAAATACCTGAAAGGGCCGACAGATGTCCATAAAACGAAGCAGAGGGATGGGGAAGGATTCAAGGAGTTTGTAGAAAGGTGGAAAAAGGAGATGTTGCAGGTGAAAGGAGCTTCGGAAACCATGAAGATTTCGGGATTCATGGAGGGAATTAAGCCACCCACACTGATAGAATCCTTCAATGCTAGAGTCCCTAGTACAGTTGAAGAAATGATGGTAAGGGTGAAAGAATTCATCAAAGGAAAAGAAGCATCGGGACGAACAGAGGAATTAGGAGGACGAATGACAGGAAACTCAGGGACCTCATGGAGAGGGTCAGGGGTGCCGACGCCTAGGTCGATACAAGGGAGAAGATCATTTGGTTCACCCAACAGAGCCAACAGATATGGGGGAAAGTTCCCCGTATCTCCCATTTCCCCAAGAAACAATCCTATCTCGGGACCAGGAGATAGTAGGAGAAGCGTCCACTTCACGGAGTTATTGAAAACACCGATGCAAATCATGAACACAGAGAGAGGGATCAATCTAGTAAAGCCACCTCCGGGAACCCTTCCAGGAACTCCAGAAAAGGGGAACCTAGATAGATACTGTGATTTTCACATGGATAGAGGACATGCCACGAATGATTGTTACGCATTAAAGAAGCAAATCGAGGAGGCAGTCCAAACGGGAAAACTTAACCATTTGGTTCGAGACATAAGGGGAGGAAATAAGCAAGGAAGAAACGATAAGGGCCCTAGAGGAAAGCCGAAGGAGATCCACATGATTAGGGCAGGGGACAGGACCGAACCTGAGCAAGAGAGGGGAGCACCAAAAGATTGGATGAATCAGGTTATAGCATTCCCCCCGTTGAATGCCATAAACCCCACTGATGACCCAATGCTTATTAAGGCTCATGTGGCTGATCACCTAATACACCGAATCTATGTAGACGATGGAAGTGCATCGGAAATTATGTTCGAACATTGCTTTCGAGAATTGGATCCGGCCTTAAAACGAAGGATGAAGGCGAAGGAGGTGCCATTAGTGGGATTTGCCGGACAAACAAAGTCCTCCATCGGGGAGATATGTTTACCGGTGCAACTGGCTGAGGGCGATAAAATCCGAACAGTGTGCATGAACTTTTTAGTAATAGCAGCTGCGTCCCCATACAATTGTATTTTGGGAAGGCCAGGATTGAAGAAGCTAGGAGCAGTAGCGTCAACCGTGCACGGAATGATGAAATTCCCAACGCCCGGAGGAATAGCCACTATCACTTCGGAGGGTAAAAGGGGTTGCTATCAAGTACAAAAACTAACGGTCGAAGAAAGCAAGACGCTAGAGGAACAGGTCCAAATTAACCCCCACTTTCCGGACCAGATGATAACGATTGGGAAAGCTCTGACGGAAGAAACCAAAAGGAAGCTCGTGACAATGTTAAAACAAAATAAGGAAGTATTTGCGTGGAGGCCGGAGGATATGACAGGGATACCAAGAGAGATAGCAGAGCACCGATTGAGTGTTTATAAAGCTTCCGAACCAGTGGTACAAAAGAAAAGAGTCCTAGCACCGGAGAGAAGTAGGGCGGCATGTGAAGAAGTGGATCAATTGGTAAGAGCAGGGATACTCCGAGAGGTTAGATACCGGACGTGGGTAGCTAACCCAGTCATGGTACCGAAAGGGGACAAGACGTGGCGGATGTGCGTGGATTTTAAGGACCTCAATAACGCATGCCCCAAGGATGCGTACCCTTTACCGGAGATTGACCTGAAGGTGGATTCATTGGTGGGATTCCGATACAAGTGTTTCTTAGACGCATATAAGGGATACCACCAGATACAGATGGCCCGAGAAGACGAGGACAAGACGGGTTTCCACACAGACCAAGGTGTGTACTGTTACAAAAAAATGCCATTCGGACTAAAAAACGCTGGTGCTACATACCAAAGGCTTATAGACAAAGTATTCAAGAATCATATAGGCCGAAACATGGAGGCCTATGTAGATGATTTGGTAATCAAAAGTGAAACTGAAGGAACAATGTTACGGGACATCGGAGAGATATTCGAGGTACTGAGAAAGGTAAACATGAAATTGAACCCCAAGAAGTGTTCGTTCGGGGTGGAAGAAGGCAAGTTTTTGGGCCATATCATCATGCCTCAAAGCATCCGGATACATCCGGATAAAGTAAAGGCTATCACCAACATGGCGGCACCAAAAACGCTACAGGAGGTGCAAAGTTTGAATGGAAGGATAGTAGCATTGGGAAGATATCTCTCCAAATCTGCCGAAAGAGCGTTGCCCTTTTTCAAGACACTGAAGCAGTGTATGAACAAGAAGGATTTCAGGTGGACGGAAGAAGCAGATAAGGCTTTCCAAGAAATGAAGAAGTACATAGTAAACCTACCATACTTAACGGCACCCCGAAAGGGAGAAACCTTATTGGTGTACTTAGCAACTAATGGAGAAGTGGTAAGCGCTGTGTTACTAGTGGAAAGAGAGAAGAAGCAATTACCTGTCTACTTCATCAGTAAGGTGTTACAGGGAGCGGAGCTTAACTACAACCCGTTAGAGAAGCTCTCTTTGGCTCTCTTGTTTACATCAAGGAGACTAGGAAGATACTTTCAAGCACACAAGATAAAGGTAATTACAGACCAGCCATTGAAGCAGATACTGACTCGTCCGGAGATGGCAGGAAGAATAGCAAAATGGGCTATCGAATTAGGAGGCCACGACATAGAGTATGCCCCAAAGACAACAGCAAAAGGGCAGGTGTTGGCAGACTTCCTAAATGAAATTCCGGACCAAGGGGTAGTATTGGCTGAACCAGAGACAGTGCTAGGGAAAAGAAAAAGAACAAAAGGAACCACCTGGAAATTATATACCGATGGAGCGGCCAGCAAAGAAGGAGCCGGAGCAGGTATCATCCTAACTAGTCCGGAGAAGGAGGAATTCGCATATGCCATCCGTTTAAAGTTCCAAAGTTCTAATAACGAGGCAGAGTATGAAGGGGTGTTAGCCGGACTGAAGTTGGCTAAGAGCATGAAAGTGGAAAGATTGCGAATCTATGTTGATTCGAAGCTCGTGGCAAATCAAGTGAATGAGGAATACGGTGCAAAGGATGATCGGATGAAGAGATATAGAGACAAGGTCGTGGCTCTGATGAAGGAATTTGATTCTTGCAAGATCAAGCAAATACCAAGAAGCAAGAACAAAAGGGCAGACGTTTTCAGCAAAGTGGCGTCTATAGCTGGAGCAGCAATAGAAGCCTTGGCTAGTAACATCTTCCTGGAGGCAATTGAGAGAAGATCCATTGACGAAGAGGTCGAAGTAAACGTTATAGTTGAAGAAGAAGGAGTCACATGGATGACACCTTTGGTGGAGTATCTGACTAACGACACGCTGCCTGAAAATGCAACAGAGGCAAGGAAAATCCGAATGAAGGCCACTCAATATGTCATGATGGAAGGAATATTGTTCCGAAGGAACTACCTGGCACCATTGCTCCGGTGTGTAGGCCCCTTACAGGCTAATTATGTAATCAGAGAAGTGCATGAAGGATCTTGTGGAATGCACGCGGGGCCAAGGGCAGTGGTGGCTAAAGTAATGAACTTGGGGTATTATTGGCCCACAATGCATCAAGATGCATACCAAGAGATAAGAAAATGTGATTCGTGTCAAATCCATGCACCGATCCCCAAGCTTCCCAAAAGTGACATGATTTCGGTCACAGCAGCATGGCCTTTCTTTAAGTGGGGAATGGATATAGTTGGACCATTTCCGGAGGGCCCAGGAAAGGTCAAATTTTTGTTGGTGGCGGTGGATTATTTCACTAAATGGGTTGAAGCAAAGCCCTTAGCACGGATTACAGGAGCTCAAGTGTTGAAATTTTTCTGGGAAAACGTGGTATGTAGATTCGGGTTGCCGGGCGAAGTAGTGACAGACAATGGCAAGCAATTTGTAGATGAGCCTTTCAAAGGGTGGTGCGAGCAGATGCAAATCAAACAAGTCAAAACGTCCGTAGCACATCCTCAGGCCAATGGGCAAGTAGAGCGGATCAACAGAAGTCTGGTGGAGGGAATCAAGACACGTTTGGGGAGGTATGAACGTAACTGGGTGGACCAAGTCCCAAATGTACTCTGGGCACATCGAACCACGAAAAAGACAAGCACACAAGAAACACCCTTCAGCTTGACTTATGGTTCGGAAGTTGTCATACCACCAGAGATAGGAATTCCCACTTACAGGAATGTGCAACGAGAAGGCGTGGATAATGAAGGAGAGTTGCAAATTAACCTAATGTTGGCAGAAGAGAGAAGAGAAGCAGCTCACGTTCGGGAAGCCCGATACAAGAAAAAGATCGAACAATATTACAATCAGAAGGTTCGAAAGATCAGTTTTAAGGAGGGGGAGTTCGTGTTTCGGAAGAACGAAGCAAGTAGGCAGGAAGATGAGGGTAAGCTGGGTCCGAAATGGGAGGGGCCGTATCAGGTGGTGCAGAACAACGGAAATGGTTCATACAAATTGAAGTGCCTGGATGGAACCTTAATCCCCCGAACCTGGAATGAAATGAATTTGAGAAAATGCTATATGTAATGCCGGGATTTTTCCCGAGGAGAAGGAACCTTGTATTTTCCTAATACCAAGTAAAGTCTTGATGATTCAAAGATATGTACTATTTGCTTATTTTTGAAGTGACAAGTAATATAGTTGTAATACCGGGTTTTTTATCCCGAGGCAATTTATATCATTAAAAAAGCAATGAAGGATTAATTTTTACAACAAATACATTTGATCCATTTATTATGCTTGTTAATTATATGCCGGATCAAAATCCGAGGAAAGTAACGCGGCTTGACTTAGCAGCCAAGTACACCATAAAAAGTGTAATTCCGAATGACGATTCGAGGCAATACCGAACTATCTGGTTCGATGATAATACACGATTTAAAACAGAAATCAGCAATATAAACACAACACAGGGAAACATAAGGCACTGTCATTCAAAAGGGGACTTAAAAACCCCTACATCGGTCATACAAAAAAGATAGAAAATTGCGCCAATCTTTCGGCCATACATACACATTAAAACAAACTAACACCCAAGAATTTCATGCTTCAGGATTGTCTATTCCAGGAGACTCCGGTTCTGGTAGGACAGGTTGCACAGCCTGAAAAGCTTCAAGTGTTTGGGTGCTGGTAGCGGCTAGAGCATCTAAGTATGAATACGAAGTTTGTCGAAAGGCCTCTTTTGCTTCAGTAAGGGCGGCTTCAGTGGAAGGATCATGAAAGGGGGACTGTGTGATCCTTTGACCTAACCGATGTAGCTTATACCCAGCAACAACACCATCATGACATCCGGATCGGTAGTGGGCAACATTGACGCTAGAATAAGCTTCGACAAAATCTTTGCTCCTTAACAAGCCTTCAGCTATGTGTTTTGGACCCTGGGAAATCAACCAGGTCCGTTCCTCCTGAAGGACAGCATTTGTAGACTCCAACTCCACAACACGATATTCCAGTTCCTGCAGACGTTCTTTCTCTTGCAGTGTATCCTTTGTTATTTGAGAGTTTCGGGCTTCGGAGGCCTGAAGATCGGAGGACAGGGTGGCAATTTGCTCTTTCAAACCCTTCACAGTTCGGCTATGGTTGATGTTTAACTCTCCTAAAGCCCGGACTGCGTCTTCATTGATAGAAGAAGTCTCGACGCCAGAAGTCCGAGCTTTCTTCAGCTCCTCTACTTCTTGGCGGAGGTTGGCAGCTTGATCCTCAAGCTCTTTCTTCTCCTTATCGAATCGAAGTTGCAATGCATCCGCCCTTTGGTTGCTCAAAGAGACATTTTTTTCAAGTGCTTTCATCAATCGGGTTTGATCCCGAGCTTCATCTTCGGAAACGAGCCATCTCGACCGGACCTCGGGAGCAATAACTAGAAGCTGGGATACCAGGTAGTCAAGTTGTTCGGCTAAGGCGAAATCATTGGTATTATTGAGACGAATGATTTCAGCCGGAGTTGACAGGGTATCCAGGAGATCACGACAAACACTAGCGTCGGTATACAGAGAACGATTATGCACCTCTTTGAAACGAGGTTGAAACTTCTTATTAGCAATGGAAGCGTCGACACCATTCAATTCCGGAGCTTCAAGAGAAGACTCTTTATGCATCGGTTCCTTTCCCTTTGGATTCACAGCTTTGGCAGAACCCTTAGCAGGAATGGTCTTCTTTCGGTGTGAGAAGAGGACTTGCTGGAGATAATAACAGGTGAGGCTTGAGAGCCCTTAACATTCTCCTTCGGTGGGGAAGGAACGGGGGTTTCCAAAGTCTCTCCACCCTTCGGACCAGAGCCAGAGGATCCAACACCCAGTCCCTCGGAAATTGTGGACTTCTCTTTCGACAACTTGGGAGGCTGATTGACCTCACCCTCATGATGAGAATAACCTTCTTCCTCCATAATCTTTTCAATCTCAGATTCGGTTTTGCCCTTAGGAGTAGCGGGGCATGATCTGTTGGAATAATCAGGATGATTTTCAAAAGCAGGCTCTTCTGATTCGGCATGGTCGGAAGAGGATGAAGATTCATCAGATTCAGAGGGTAAACCATACTCTTCTTCGGAGGCAACAAAAAGTTCTTCAGTATCGGGACTAGGTTCTTTAGTAGGAACTGAGGTCGAAGCATGTTGCTCCTTGGTCTTCGAGGTCTGGGAGGTAGGAGGAACTTTAATGGTTTCCTTGATTTTCTTCAAGAGGGGACCTTTCTTAACTTTCTTGGAGTGGGAATATTTTCTTTTTCTTTTCGCGGTGGCTTGTGCTTCGGCATCAGTGTAAGGTGCCGGTATATCATCATTCGGAATAACAACACGATCCAGAGTCGTGGTCAAAAAACTTGGAGCACCTTCGGCGAGGAGAGCCGAACCAATCACAACCCCTTCCCAATCCTTCATCTCCAAAAAAGACAAAAGAGGGAGCGCTGTATTCCGAAGCAATAAAGGGTTAGTTCGTAACAACACACAAAGACAGACATAAGGAAAAAGGGGGAAGAACGAACCTTTATCTTCAAATCTTAAACATGGGCAAGCCTGAGGACGATTCCAATTCCGGCTTAGTCCAGTCAGAACTAGGATCCTTTCCGGATAAGAGCGGGCTTTGATAGGATGAGTCTGCAAATCCGTAACAAGCTCATAATCCAGATCCGTTTTATCAGGTTCCGGATCAGTAAGGACATCACCCCTTGTACACCACCTCATGCGAATTGGAGCGACCGAAGCATTGACAAAAAAGAAACGGTTCTTCCAGTTTTTTAAAGATGTAAGATACCAGTCGATACACACCGGAGCATTCCGTCTCTTATCAACAGTGAGCCAATCTCCGTTTAGTCCCACCTTGTAGAAGTATCGGAAAGACGGTAGATCGGGGGCTTTGTTGAAGGCGCGACAATGGATCTCAAAATTGGTTATCTTATTTGCCCCTAATGGGTTCATCTGAGACACATGGCCCTTAAAATATTGGATCACGTCGAGGTAAAAACGGGAGAAAGGCAATCGAAGGTTCGAGTACTCGAACCACGCACAGTAAACACCAATTTTACCCGGAGGAGCATCCCGGATAGTGTCATGCGCTCCAGGAAGAACAGCTCCGTAAGAATCATCAATTTGATAGGTTTTGCAGAACGAAACAAAGTCTTCAGCGGGCATAGTGTTGAACATCTCCTTCAAGTTTTCCTTCGATTCTTTGGCCATGGTGAAAAGCGGAGGAAAGAATACCGGAATAGGGGAAGATTTGGAGAAAAATGGACAGGGGTTCGGAGCAAAGGTACGAAATAAATGAAGAAGGAACACCCCTATTTATAGGCAAGTGGCAGGCACCTCAAGAGTCGCGCGTGGCCTTAAGAAGCGCGTAACACGTCAGCAACACGTGGAGCGGTGGGAAACAGCCTGGCAACGTTCAAACCATAGGAACACGCCACGTGTAAACGTTTAAAGGTAGCTGGCTCATTCAAACCATAGGAACTCGACGCGTGGAAACGAAGGAAGTGGCGGATCGAACAAGGTAGGTGCAAGATTACCGAAGCAGCAGCCAGAAAACAAACACACGATTTTAAGTCCAGCATTATATCTCGACTTCTTCGGAATATAATGCTAGACTTGGGGGAGTTGTTGACATAGGGTCCGACCACCTGATTCGGGTCAAGACCGAATCAGGTGGTTCGGAATCTCTAGTTCGGTCAGGAAAAGACAAAAAGGCGTGAATACGACAAGAAATCGACAAAAGAGGAAAGGAAAGATACTCTGACAAATGCGACACTCTTTTAGCCGATGGATAAAAGGAGTAAAATCCAGGGAACACTTGTATTATCCAGGGAACATCCTATTATCCAGATTGTCTCCTATAAATACCCAGGTAAACAGTAAGTATCTTCAGATTATTTACGTGTAGCTTCATACTATTATCTTTTTGTCCGAACCAGAGTACTTACTCTCACACCCGAGTTGAATCAGGGGTTTAGCCCCCCTCAACCTGGTGTCTTTTCTTAGTGCAGATAAGTCGGACGAAGGATCACTGAGGTTAATTCAAAGGGGAAACGGACTTCAAGTCAGGTCTAGATCAGTTCGGGTCGGACTTAGGAGTTTAGTGGACTTTTGTATTAACAAGAAACAAGAAATATACGAACAATGCACTTCAATAGTTGTGATTTGGGACTCCAAATAAAATATTAGAGTTAGATAGATTTACAAGAAAATATCTCTAAATTGGATGCACTTGTTGAATCTAGACCTCTTGATGACTTAGAAATAAATGAATTGGTACAAGGTAAATCGAGATTGCTAGACATACAACGTCTCCGCAAACTTGACTTAAAACAAAAGTCTCGTATTAAATGGACAATAGATGGCGATGAGAATACTTCGTTTTTTCATGGGGTGTTAAAGAATAAGAACAGAAATAATCGCATAAACGGCTTATCGATCAATGGTTCTTGGATTACCGATCCACTACTAATCAAGGAGGAGGCATTTCGATTTTTTTCTCAGAAATTTAACGATAATTGGAAGATTCGACCTTTGTTTACTAGTTCCTTATTCACTAAACTCACGGACTCTAATAAAGAGCTTATCGAAAGGCCTTTTTCCATAGGCGAAATTAAGGAGGCGATATGGGCCTGTGGTAATGAGAAATCTCCGGGGCCTGACGGATTTACATTCAAATTCCTAAAAGCCCATTACGATTTGATTATCCCTGATATCATGAGAGCTGTCAAATATTTCGAATGCACTGGACGCATATCCAGGGGGTGTAACTCTTCCTTCTTCGCACTCCTCCCGAAGATTAAAGATGCTGTTAATCTCAATGACTTTCGCCCCATTTCTTTAATCGGTTGTGTATATAAAATTATATCTAAGGCTTTAGCTGAACGTTTAAAGATGGTTATCGGGTCCGTCATTGATTCTACTCAATCAGCATACATCAACAACAGAAATATTCTTGAAGGTCCCCTGATCATAAACGAGATTATCTCTTGGGCGAAAAAAACGAAGGAAAAAATGGTATTATTTAAAGTCGATTTTGAGAAAGCATTCGATTCCATTAACTGGAATTTTCTGAATTCCATTATGGCTCAGATGAACTTCGGGGTGAAATGGCGAAATTGGATAATGGGATGCCTCAACTCCTCGGTTGCTTCAGTTTTAATCAACGGTTCTCCAACTAAGGAGTTTCAGATTTCGAAAGGTGTTCGTCAAGGTGATCCTTTATCCCCGTTCTTATTCATAATTGCCATGGAAAGTCTAAACGTGGTGCTCAAAACGGCTATTACTAAAGGCATTTTTCAAGGGAAAAAAATCGGTAATAATGGGCCATCGATATCACATTTATTCTATGCCGATGATGCTATCTTTATTGGCAAACCATCAAAGGAAAACATGTTAAACCTTGCTAGATTGCTTCGATGTTTTCATGCTTCATCCGGTTTGAACGTTAACTTCCACAAGTCTAATCTTTTTGGAATTGGAATTTCCGAAAATTCCCTTTCGGATCTTGCATTGAATTTAGGTTGTACAACAGGTGCCTTTCCTTTCAAATATTTAGGGGTTCCAGTTGGTGCCAACATGAATCTTAAGAAGCATTGGTCCCCGATTGTGGAACGCTTCGAGAAAAGATTATCCTGTTGGAAGGCAAACCATTTATCTTTTGGGGGTAGGCTTACTCTCATCAAGTCGGTCTTGAGTAGTCTTCCGCTATATTTCTTTTCTTTATTCAAAGCTCCGATTTCCATCATCAACAGACTAGAACAAATTCGTAGGCGATTCCTTTGGGGCGGCCATGCGAATGAGAAGAAGATTAGTTGGGTGGCTTGGAAGATTGTCTTGGCATCAAAAGACAAAGGCGGTTTGGGAATCGGTTCTCTGAGATCTCATAATCTTTCACTGTTAATGAAGTGGTGGTGGAAGCTTAGGGATAACAATAGGTACATTTGGAAGGATGTAATATACGCCATTCACGGTTTAGATAACAAACCCCTCTCCCAACTTCACAGAGCAAACTCCTCGGGTGTTTGGAAATCCATTTGTAATGTACTAAAAGAGTTAAAAGGTCTTGGTTTTAATTTCACAGACTTTTTCAAATTTGTAATCGAAAACGGTAAAGGGGTTCGATTTTGGAAAGATGTATGGATTGGGGACACATCTTTGGCATTGAAATTTCCTTCACTGTTCGCCATCGAGAAAGTAAAGAACTGTCGTATCGCGAATCGGGTGCATGCTGATGGCTTCACGTGGGATTGGACATGCAATATCAATAATCAAGCGCTTGTGCATGAGATGTGCAGCATGCTTCATCTTATTTCATCTCATGTAACAAATGGTAATGAAGACAGGTTAACATGCAAAATGTCCATCGACGGAGTTTTTTCGGTTTGCAAAGTGAAGGAAAACATAGATACTTCCCTTACTTCGACAGGATATGTAAACAGGCCTTGGATCAAGAGTGTTCCATTAAAGGTAAATTGTTTCGTTTGGCGAGCTTGTTTGGGTAGAATTCCGGTTGCAAAATGTCTATTAGATCGGGGCGTTAACATCGATTCAAGCCAATGTAAAATGTGTGGTTTAGAAGTGGAAACCGTAAATCATGCTTTATTCTCTTGCCCATGCGCTTCGGATACATTAAAAAGAATTTTTAGTTGGTGCGGGATTACTTTTCCTAATATCTCTTCGGTGGTAGAGCTAATTGATTTTGGTGCTAGTTGGGGAAGATGCAAAAAGGAAAGGAAGATTTTTCTAATCATTTTGCATTGTTCTTTATGGTGCATTTGGTTGGCAAGAAATAACATGGTTTTCAAGAAATTTCGTAAATCTCCTTCGGAAATCGTCAACGATATCACTTCCACCTCTATGTTTTGGATTAAAAATAGGAGTAATATTTCTTGTAATTGGGTTGTTTGGCACTTTAATCCTTTCATGTAACTTTTGTACTTTTCTTTGCCGCCCTTAGTTCCTTGCTAAGTCGCGGTTTTTATTAACATCATTTGCCGTTTCCAAAAAAAAGTTAGATAATTAACTCTTTGTAATCTAGTTATCTACAATTTCAATATACTATTTGACTATTTTAATATTTTTAACAAGCATTGGTTAGATTTGTAATTTCTAAAAGTTTTAATTTATTTGGAAACAACTTTATGACGTTATAGGGATAATTTATAAATATTAGATACTATAAGGTATAAATTGAAAATATTATAATATCATCGTCTTTCTCGATTGTAAAATGCATAAAACCACTATAAATCTTTCATTGCCATCTTTTATCCAATATTAGTCAAACACTTATAATTAAACTAAATTATCTTAATTCTCTTAGAAATCAAAATTTGTTTCGAAGTTATGATTATAAATGCATACGCATAAACGAATCTCCTTTAGCTCGGCCAAAAACAATTCCCCAATCTTCTTTTTCTCTCTTTTAAGTAATTAAGATAAAGATAAATATTTATATATGGGGACAACCTAATATTATAAATTAATTTTAAAATTAAAAGAAAAAAAATAAGTAAATAAAAATTGAAAGTTACAGTGGGCAGCTCACCGCCCCCGGTGTAGTACCGCCCCTTGTTTAAAATATGAAACAATTCGATTTATCAATCAAATACTCTATGTTTGCAAATTATAATATACGGATTTTGGTTCGGAAAATTGTTGTGTTTCTTGGTTGGTGAAAAGGAAAGGGGTATTGACAAATTAAAATAAAATTAAGTGGGATAAAATAAATAGGGATATCTATGTCCTTACAAAACTTTAATATTACCTCAATTTTTTTGTAAAAATCAAAATTACGTTAATATCCTTCTAAAACATGAAAAATTCTCATATATATCCAAAATAATAAATTAATAATATTTAAGTAATTATAATATTTAAATTATTCATCTAAATATTAATTAAATTTTTTAGTCAAGTATGTTAGGTTTAGTTCAACATTAACCAATGTATCTCAATTTCATAAACTCGCAATATAGATTTAAAAAATATTGATTTCTATAAATTTGAGCATTAACCGGAATAAAAAGGTTGCAAAACTTCCTCGTCTTGATTAAATAATGTTTTGTAATATATGTTTAAAACAATTTATTCATTACATGTAATCTATTCAGTTTATTCGGTATTTGATTTTTCATTGACATATTTGTTTAAATAAGCATTTGAATTAGTTTAATTGATTTATTCAATAATTTAAAATATTAAAATCATTTAATTAATATTTAGATAAATAATTTAAATATTAAAATCATTTAAATATTATTAATTTATTATTTTAGATATATATGAGAAATTTTCATGTTTTGGAAGGATATTAATGTAATTTTGATTTTTACAATGACATTGACATAATATTAAAATTTTGTAAGGACGTAGATTTAAATCTCCCTAAATAAATAAATTTTCTCACTTGAGAGGAATTTTTTTTTCAAAATGATTTTTACATAGGCAACATTTCAAATAGAACAAATATATATAACAATTGTTTACATTAAAATAAAATTAGGATGAAGTAATGATCTACTTTATTTTGTCTTCATCCCTCGACGAGAAAAGTTTGAGGCTGCAAAAATATTATAAAACGTGCATTATCCATATCAATATTATCTATAAATAATTTGACTTATAAATCTTAATGTTAAATTTAAAAAAAAAAAAATATATTTGTCCCGCATCTAATTATCAATATTTTATTTATGTTAATTTGCTAGCATTTTATTCTTAATTTTTCTTTTATTTATTTATGAAAAACAAAACCATATTAAATCCTAAACACAATAATTTAATTTGCAAACTTTTTTTTTGAAAAAAGAGAACTAGATAACGCCGAAAAATTTAATACTATTTATACTGTTCGAAGGTCCGACATATTATAAACAATATATATATGTATATATATATATATATATATATATATATATATATATATATATATATATATATATATATAAAACATATGAGAAAACTATTATCACAATATAATTTTTTTTATTATTTCGATTTTGTTAGGGCATCGGACAAGTATTTTACTAGTATTATAAAACCAAATCTAATGTGCTTAGGTATTCTTAGCAATAACTCAAAAAACAATAATATATGTATTTAGGGAACTTTGCGGTTAGTTGTTATATTAAATTTCTATATGAACAGTCAAAACAATTCAACCATACTATTTTAAAGATCTGTTCCAACTATAACATTGTTTTGAAAATTAAAGAGCAATTTGATTAGTGTATTATTTTTTTATATATTACGAAAATGACCTTTTTAGTGTTTGTAGTGCACAAAACAAGGCTCCTTGTTTTATTTCTCTAAGTTTTTATTTTAATTATTTATAATTATGAGTATGTTTGACGTAAATAGGGTTAAAAGTTGTATCTATAAGCTGTAGTTGAAGATTGGAAATTGGAGTTTTTATTTTGGATTTTCTATTTTCTAAGAGCCTCAAGCTCTTTGACGGAGCTTTTAATTTGATGTTAAAGCTTGAAGCTCTTGCTGCCAAACAAGGTTATATCTAAAGGGAGCTTTTAAATTTGAAAATAAAAACATATAGCCTCCTTTAAGCTTCTAAAAGCCTCATACCAAACATACCATATCTATTGTACTTTCGCTAAACATAGTCCTTCGGACTAAGTTTTAAAATATTATACGTTAATGATAACTACCTATTCACTTAAATAATTGTCCGTGTATAACCATTACTTTGTACAACTCCGTTATATGTGTCCAAATAATTTATCCATAGTTTCAGGTGCTATAATTAGCAAACTCTTTACGTATTGAGTTTTACTTTTTTCTTAATAATTAATCTATATTTTACATTTCGCCCTTGATTTGGGAATAGGTTTACTAAATTTTAAAATAAAATATAACAAATAAATCTGTCTTGATAAATTAACAACTTTGAAAAAGTTAAAAGCAAAATTGTTTCCCACTTCTTATGAAAAAGACATTTCCATGGTGTTTCTCGTTTTTCTTTTTTGAATTTAATGATTACATGAACTGATGAACATCCTTTTTAACATGATATACGCTGGTTTACATTAATCGTTAATCATTATAATTAACTAGAATGCAGTTGGTTTAATAATTTCCAATGTTTCTCTAATTAAGATACCTAATCCACCAAGCGTGCAAAGCCTATTGTTCAATAAAGAAAGAACCTTGCATTTGTTATATTTTGTTTTGAGTTATTTTTCTTCGTGATTGACCTTTTGGTTGGCTAAATTCATGGAGTGAAGAATGCCACCATCACACAAAATCTCACTTTTTAATGGAAAATTAGTGAGATTTCAACTTGCAATTAACAAGGAATGCTTTATAGACATCATCTTTAGCCTTTATTACACTCGATGATAATTTTAGACACAACCTACATGATATAAAAATAAGGTTTGGATTGAGACTAAATGGGTTTTGGTTATAAATGGATCAATTTGAATAACAAATTTAATACATTCGTTGGGTGTGAGTTGTAAGAGCACACAGACTTGTGTGGATCCCGTGTGTGTTCTCAGTTGAGAACGGTTCATTATATAACTACTATAGAACTCACGCGATGCAGCGGCGACGAAAAATTACATTGTGATAGTGGTTTTTTTGTAGTTTTCATTCGTCTCGTGATATATGTCGGGAGAGTAATGATTTATGTGTCGATCTTTTGGACCAAAAAAAAGTGCGTAGTAATGATTTTCGACTCAACCCTTCGGGATGGAAAAGAATTATTGATATGTGGCAATGAGTTTTCGTAGTTGGCTGGTGTGGATTCCCGTGTGTGTTTTCAAGCCGAGAACGGTTTATTATACAACTAGTATAGAACCCGCGCGATGCATTAGCGACGAAAAATTACATTGCGATAGTGGTTTCTTGTAGTTTCATTCGTCTCGTGATACATGTCGTAATGATTTATGGGTCGGTCTTTGGGGCCAAAGAAAAGTACACAGTAATGATTTTCGACTCAACCCGATGGAAAAATAAATTATTGATATGTGGCAATGAGTTTTCGTAGTTTTTTATTCGTTACTTCAGGCTATATATTCAACACTTTCTTATTTGGCCTTTCGTTTTATAACACGAATTTTGCGACAACAACTTTAAGTTTGACAATTTGAGGCATAAAAAGAGTTGTTATAATTATTTCTCTTTCTACCATTTCTTCCGCTAAGTGTATTCCAGTCGTAAAATATTTATATTTATATGATTTCACTATAATATGGTATTAGTAATAAAAAAAAACGGTGAAATAGTTTTAAGTGAAACCCTTTAAGTACAAAAACAACTATTTATATGTATCATATAATTCTCGTTCGATAATTCGAGTCATAAAAAGAATTATGGGGTAATATTTATTTTATACCAGTCCTGAGCCATAAAAAAATTATGGACAAATGGTTTTCGGCGCACTCAATGCCATAGAAAGAATAATTTATATACATTAACCAATTTTTTTTGTAGTTTCATGATAAATAACTTGACTGTAATAGTTTATGATTCGTGTGATGTTATGGCGGTGAAAAAATTATATTCGACAATTTTCATTGTCTTAACGATTTCTGATATTTTTGTTGTTCAACTCATGATAAAGTACAACTATGTGGTAATATTATCTATTCTGGTCATTTAATAAAATAACACTATCTATTAATTTATCAGTCGACTATTCAGAAATCTATAATAATTATTATGAATGTTTATTTGTTATCGTAACATATATACAATCACAATCATTTTTTTTATTTGAAGTAATAAAAAAAGGTTTGAACAAGGTTAATTATTTATGCAAAGTTTATTTGAACACCAGGAATTCACCATAAAAGCATAACGATATAGAAAAATAGTTGTTTGTGAAAGTAGAGAGAAAGAATTAAGGTGTGAAATAATTTATTTAAGAGGTTGTTTGTATTTTGTATATTTGTATAATGGGTTTTAAATGTTGTAATTTGTTTTAAGGAAATAATGAGGGTATATTAGTAATTATATTCTATTTAAAAATTCAAAATTAAGTTAAAAAGGAGAAATGTTTATATATTAGTAAAGATAAAAGTGTGTTGCAAGGTGTGTTGTGTGGTTAATGCATGTTTTTTTCTTTCTAGCAATAAACATGAATTATAAAAATGTGATAAATTCAAGTTATGGATTTCATTATTGCGGATAGTTAAGTTGTGGTAGTAGAAAATTGACTTGATATCCACAACTTGAATTATGGATGTTAATCACTCGGTATGTTTTAATTAAAAAGTTATAATGTTATTAATTCATTTTCTTTTATTTTCTTTAATCATTATTATCTACTTTTTACTTGGTTGATATCATACACTTTTTTTAGCATTAGATATCGTTTTCTAAACTATTCAACAATAAATTCACAATGAACGATATAAATTCAAAGTCATTGAAAAGATCAAATACATTTTATTTTAACTCTAAGAATATTGGGTATAATTTGATTTTTTGTATTTATATCGAATTACTTTGAAAAACAAAGACTATAAAACGTTAAAACAATACATTTATTTTAGAACGAAAGAAATATTAATCAAATAATTAAATTAGTAAACAAACTCATTTTCCAATTCTTGTACCCCTCAATCTATCTTCTTCTAATAACAAACCAACATTAAACAAAAAAGTGAAATACATTAGACCCAATAAAAAGTGTTCATATTGTTTGGCATACCCCGTAACTATTTATAATATCTTTGTGTATCAACGATAACAATATATTGTTAATTGTCAACATTAAAGTATTTTGCAGAAATAATTTGACAACATTGTCTTAAAAGTCGAGTTTCGTTATGTTGAAATCAATGATTATTATATTAGCGGTTTGAAAAATACAAACGATTATCATGTGTATGTGGTAATGTTGGCAGCAACTCAAATAAATCGAATTTCATTGTTGTTTTACTTAAATTATTGGGAGTTAATTCTCATAAATCGTCCATACGAGTTATACCAAATCACATTTAACTTTATTAGTTTACATATATTTCTTTTTTTTTTCTTTTTTTTTTTAGAACGACTATGTTAGTGATTCAGGGCCACAGTGACATCAAATTGGGCAGTATGCGAGCCACGAACATTACCCCAAAGTTAGTTATCTCCTAATAATAATTCACCAAAGGAGGAACCTCAGAGGAGGCTCGAATCCAAGACCTCCCTAGGGGATGATAAGTCTTTGTGGTTTGTCGTTTCTATCAGACCCGCCATTAAACCCAACGGCTAATAGAAAGGTTTAATGGTTGACACAATAACTTTGGATCTTAAATACCTTTTATCACTTATAAATGAAGTAAGTTAGTTTATTTGAACCATTGGTATGAGAAGTTACATATTTTTTAAGTAAACCGAGCTTAGGTAAATGAAATCATGGTTAACAAAAACATTGCCTGATTGTCCAAAATCATATAAGCTCTTGCTATATACTAGAGGTCTTAGGTTCAAATCTCGTTTGTAGCTTTCTGATTCAAGGACATATCCACCCCCACAAACGTTCAGTTGATCCGGTCAATGAGAACTTTGGTTGAAAATGATCATGGGTTCGAATCCGGGTCAATGAGTACTCCTTGGTCCGTGACGCTAAGTCAGATGGACATTACATGAAACCTACTCCTTTGTAAAGAGTTAAGTTGGGTTCAAAAGAACCACAAAGTTGTGATTAATCCGACGAAATTAACCTTTTGATTGAATAAAAACATTTTTAAACATCATTTTTTTTGCTGTTAATCCGGGTTTGTTTTTCTAGTAGCAAAGGTGAAATCATATATATTAGTTGAAAATTACTACTAGTTTCTTGCTACTTTCTCACTATTGAGTTTTCAACTTAAACCCATATTTATATTTTTTTTATTTTATATTTCTTTTCTATTTTTTTTAAATATAAGGTATTTTTATTCCTTAAAAAAAATGAAAATTTTGAAAATCTATTTGGATGGAAAAAATGTTTTTATTTTTTCTAAAGAAAAATTAAAAAGGAAATTTGGAAAACAATAAAAATGAGTTTCCAAAAATCTAGTTTAATAGTGAAAAGTTGAGTTTTTGTTTTTATTGAAAAGTTTTTTGAAAAAACTTTATTTGAACGTGTTCTTTTTTTATTGTTTTTGTTTTCCTTAAATATTTTCCCAAAAAAATGAATAATTTTCTCCAAGTAAAGCACCCTTAAATATTTGCATATTATACTTTCTGTCACTATAAAATAAGTTGTCGCGTTATTGATTAAAATCAAAGTTATCACTTTCAAGTAATTATTATCACTAGACAAAGATATATAATTGGTTTTAATATTATTTTTTTTCTTTTTCTTTTTGTTTTTGCATATTTTAGATGGTTGGGGAAAAAATTGTTTTAAGTTTTTGTTTTGAAATAGCAATTCTATTTAACTAATGTTGAGAAAATAATTACAAAAAACAACTAAAACCCAAGAGTTGATATTTTTTACTGGGCTTAATGGGCTGCATTACAAGTTAAAAAATCTTAAAACTTAAATATTAAACATATAAAAGTTGAATGATGCAAAACGAAGAACTGAACATTTTTCTTCCTGAAAATGTAAAAGTAAATCTTATTCGAACAATGTGAAATAGAAATCTCGTATAATCGTGTATCGTTTGAGTCGGAAAGTTATGTTTATATTTTAAGAAAACAATATTAGACCTAACAAGTGAGCAATGAAGAGTAATTTGTTTGTGATGACAACATATATGTCAAACCAAAACCATAAACACATGAGTAGGTCTCTTCTATGATTCTATCTAACGGCATACCACGTTCTTTAAATTATTATACTTTGATTTTAAATTTAACAAACCTTTTTTTCGTCTTTTTGTAATCATTTCTCACAATTTTTTATAGGGTATAATGAATGATAAGTAAAACGATATTAAAACGTCTTTAACACATGTATTACATATACATGTGAGATTTGTTTTACGAAAACTTTCTATGTATTAATCAAGTTACCCAAATTACTATTTTGGTTATACTTTAGAAGTTGCTTCTACGTGTATCAGTCGAAGCTATTGAATAGATCGGAAACCCCTTGTACAATAAGAAAGTTTTTATGTTCTCATGACGAATATATACAAGTTGTGACGTCTCTGTAAATGGTTATAGTAACTCGTTATATGCGATACTAACAAACTGAAAGTTCCATGCATAGAAAACATTTTAAATAAGCCATTTGATAACTAAAATTTTGTTAGTTTACAAACAATGTGTAAATTTTCTTTTTTCTTTTTAGTTTTAACTTTTAAGTTTTATTTATTTTTTTTTTTTTTTTTTGAACGGCAAAAATACAAACAAGAAGCTTCAGCATTGCCATCACCCCGTGCCTGTATTCAAATATATTAAAATTAGCAAGAAGCTAAAAAAAACCAGTTAAATAAGCGTATACATTGAATTTCTAATCCAAAATGACCAATCAAGTTTGCGTCTACCCCTATTGTTACACCATAAAAAGACTTGTGACATCATCATGTTAAAAGCATCACTACGATAGACCTTCTTGAAAGAAAAAATCAACTTGTTCTTGAAACTTTTATGTTTTATTACTACGTACATATTTTATGCATGTCATTAATAACAAATACAAAATATTTTGTCGGTTGAAAGAAATATATACAAGACAAAAGTTAGTTTGTGAAAGAAAATAAAGTAAAATATTATACAAGACAAGAAAATATAAATATGAATATGACTAATCCACCCATACCTATCTTTACTGTCGAGTGGTTACCTAAAATGCCAAAATGTATGATTTTTGTTTGTGACGAAAAAGTTTACATAAAAATAAACTATATTACTTGTTGAGTGATGACCTACATTCATCTTTTTTTTTTATATACTTTTGTTTTTTCAATCATATCAAACTATAATGCATTTTCTTTATACAATGTTTTATTACATCAACTTTATAAAGATAGATTAGACACCGATATTCTTTTTCGTGTATTCTCAAAAACAATAACTTTATCAAGATTCTGCTTGTATTCAATGGTTATAGTTTACTAGTTTAAACGGTAGAATTTTAAAATTTACACATATAATTGTTAAATCAAACAAAAATAAGCAATATTTATGATAATAAATTATCTTTTGTAAATATAAATTACCTTTTGTAATCAAAAGTTAAAGTAATTTATAAATACCAAATTAACAAACTTAAGATTTGAGTTACCCACTTTTCATGTTCCAAACTCTTAAAAAAAAATTGTTTTAGTAATATGTCTTCAATTTACATTACTCAATTACTATTGTTAAACCGAATATGCATGTTTAGTTTACTACTCAAAATTTCTTTAAATATTTAAAATAACTTGTCTTTAAATTTTGATTTAGTATTAGGATAAAATTAAATAATATAACAAAATAATTAGTACATATGCAAAAACATTACTTCTAACTTAAAAAACAATTGCAAAGTTTTTTTTCTCTTAATTCTATAAATTGGGTATACGAAATTAAAATCTATATCTTAATACAAACTAATTATATTAGAATAACAATCATGATAATGTAAATATTAATAATAATATAATAATATAAATATTAATAATAATTAACTTAATAATATTTTAAATAGATAAAAAAAAATATATATATATAAATTTAGGGGTGATGAAAACATTTTTTTCATAAATTTAGGGTCTTTTATGATGTTTATTGGTGTAAAAATAAAAGTATACAATTTTAAGGTCTATCTTAATCTTAATATATAATAAAATTGAGACCCAAAATACCACTTGGTAAATTAGTAACCATTAGATGAGAATCCAACTTTAATTTGAAGCATTAGATCATTTTGATGATTTCATCATTAATAATTTCATTTTAACCACCCTTATTTTAAATAGTAATAATTAAATAAATCTAATTAACCTTTCTACTTTAAATAATCTAACACTTTTATTTTAAATTAATCCTAAAAAAATACAAAACATATTTTTTCTTCAAATACATACACATTTTTAGTATAAAAAGAAACTAAAATTATTCTATTGTTTTACGAGTGTTTTGCAAATAAACGGAAAACATATCATATAAAATAATTTTCTGCTTTTTTCGTCGTTTTTACCCAATATTTTTAGTTTTTTTTTTTAGAGAGAATGTCACAAATCGTCCTTGTGGTTAGACTGTTTTTCACGTATCGTCCTTTTCGAGAAAAGTTAGCACAAATTATCCTTTTGTTTTTTAAATTTATCGTCTGTGATCCTTCCGTCCAAATCCGTTTAAATTAAGCCGTTAAGTGGCCCCATGTGCCTGTCACATGAGGGTAAATAAGTCTTTTTATGTGTTATCTCCCCCCACTTGACCATTGTTTGAATTAAATTCAAATTACCCCTCTTTTTCGTGCCCTAGATTTTGCAATCGCCCATTGACAGAATAAATTATTTAATTGTGTTAAGTATTTGTTTACTGAATTCTTATTTTTAATGGCGTAGATCACCATCATCTATGGTAAGAGGGAAAAGAACCCCAAGAAAAAACTTGAAGCAAGGACAAAAAGGGGTGTCACAAAGAGCTGCGTATTTGGAAATGGGGAGAAGCCCAGCCACTAAGCCTACCACCTTAGGTGAAAGTCTAAGAGCATTCCTAGTGGCCTATTTTTTTCAGAAAAAAGGCATAGTTTCCAAATAAATAAACTGGAAATAAAATGATTAACTCGTTGTATTGAACTTTTTGTTTTTTCTGTGAATATGTACAGAGGAACCATTGAGTAATAGACAAACGAGAAGTTCAACAAGTGAGGAGGATTTAGAAAAGGTGGGAAAATCAAGTGAGGAAAACGAATCTGATGATGATAACGAATCTGATAAAAAAGGGAATGCATCACCAGAGTCATCAATGGAAATATCTAGTAAGGAAGACGATGAAATACATAAATCAGATTCGGAAGGGAATGAAGAAGAAGAAAAAGAAGACGACGAAGAAGATGCAGAAACACCTGATCAAAAAGGATTAAGTTCTGATGGTTCTGATGATTCTGATAATCGCCCATTGCAAAATCTAGGGCACGAAAAAGAGGGGTAATTTGAATTTAATTCAAACAATGGTCGAGTGGGGGAGATAACATATAAAAAGACTTATTTACCCTCATGTGACAGGTATATGGGGCCACTTAACGGCTTAATTTAAACGGATTTGGACGGAAGGATCACAGACGATAAATTTAAAAAACAAAAGGATAATTTGTGCTAACTTTTCTCGAAAAGGACGATACGTGAAAAACAGCCTAACTACAAGGACGATTTGTGACATTCTTTTTTTTTTTTTTATATATATTATAAAAAGAAAAGAAAATTATTTTATTGTTTTACGAGTGTTTTGCATATAAACGGAAAAACATATTATATAAAAAATCTTATGTTTTTTTTAGTCCTATTTATGTAATATTTTTAGTTTTTTATATATTATAATTATTTTATTTTTAATAAGGTTTTTTTCGAATTACAAATGTTTTATTTAAACTCACATTTTGTCTACATTGACTAATAGCTTTCTATTAATTTTTTTGTTAATCTTTCTATATAAGTTATTAATCTTTTTGTTAATCTTTCTATTAATCTTTTTATATAACTTTATATAAATTAACTAATATCTGTAAGGGACAAGGATAGATCTTATGATCTCTCGCTCTAACTCAACAAACCTTAACCACTTGTACTACAAAATTTTTCCGTTAATATACAGAAAGATAAATATTTTATATTATCTAGTTTTGTAACTATTCAAATAAATAAAAAAAATCTTAGTAAATGTTAGGATGTATAATATAATATCTTAAAATAAAAATTAACTAAAATTGTACGTTTCATTTTTTGGATATCCGAAGTTTTGGATTATAATTTTCAGATATACGAAACTTGGTTATTCGACTTCGAACACTCATACATACTTAACCTAAATAAATTATAGATATATTATACCAAAAAATCGTTACCCAAAAAAAAATAATATAGATAAATGTCAATTTAGGGTTGTTTATTTGAGTTGTCTTGTCTAAACAAGCTTATGCTTATTAGTAGCTTATAAGCTGAATTGTTCAAAAGATATTAAACCTTGGAATAGTAAAAGAGTAAAAGTATACTGTCCCGATGACTATCATTATATAAATAAGCTTAATGATATCTAGATTGATCGGGGATGAGAAAGAAAAAAGTTTGTTAGGACGAAAACTGAACCGACTTTTTTTTTTATTCCCATAATGGTGAGACGGGGTTAAACTAAGTGGATTTCATTAAGAGACAATGTATTATTTGTATTTGTGTTGGCATATTTATGAAAAATAATAATAAATACATAGAAGACGTTTGTTTCGATGGTGAGAGAACACAAAAACGAAACAAAAACGAAACCTGTTTTGCTATTCTCCAATCAATTACATAACATAAGTTCAAATCTTGCAATTTCTCAACGACGAAAATCAACAACTTTAAAAGAAAACCATAATATACAAACTCTGTAAATGAATCATTTTCATCCACTCTCTAACCTAAAAATTCTGTAAACTTCACAAATATACAGATGGAACTTCCAAAACTCTGGAAATCTTTTGGTAAGTTTAGAATATAAGAATTATTCGTTACAAAGTTAAATCAATATCGAAGATAAATGATCAAGATAAGAAGTTATGAGCAGATAGATGGTCACCTCCAAACAGTCTCATTTGCATCTGTGAAAATGGCGTTGTGATGTTCGATTAAGCATTGCAAAACCTCTATGGCACCGAAATCGATTGATACACCATCATCCAAGGGGATTGCTGAGGATACATCCATGTCGTCACTCTCATCTAAATTTCAAACAAAAGAGATAACGATAACATTGGAAGATGAAAAGAGTATTTTCGGCTTATTCATAAAATATATCTATATCGTCCCAGCAAAAGTCAATTAGATATTCAAATACGGTGTTTTACGAATTCAAATTTGAAATAGATTTTTTTAGTATTTTATTTCTAAAGTACTTCTATTTCAATAATTACTTTTTTGTATATGAAGAAAAATAATTAAAAAAACTATGTTCGAAATATAAGGATGAAACATATCCTGAACACTTCTTAATTTCAATTACTATACGCGACCCAACAATGAAGTCTCACTTTTGACTTTTAAAGTTCAAACTAACATCACTTATGAAAATTAGACCAGATACATTTAGAACTTCTATCTCTAGAACGTTTATTTTCAGATATTCTCTGCTTATTATGGACATAAATGGAAATTTGCTAGAGTAAAAGAGACTAATTAATTTAATTTAGAATACTCAAAAGTAGAAATGGCAAAACGCAAATGGATACTGTAACGAGTCAAAAGGGTATGGGTAGAAAGGACAACTTTTTATTATGAGTTGAAAAGTAAGCTATATTTTCAGTTTGACCCGTTTGAGTCATTCTTAAGAATTGGTAGATTTTATCTCAAAAGGGTTAAACATGTAAAATATAAGATATAGTTAAAAGAGGAACGTGGCTTGAACCCGAAGTCTATTTTTATGCATACAACCTCCTAATATTTTTTTCTGTAACCAAAACTAATGAATTGATCAACTAAAAAGGTAATAATTGACAAAAGAAGTCTTTTGGGGTCAATCCAATCCAACCAGACACCTTTTCAGCCTGTACTATGATTTTCCAGTTTTGTTCCGTTACCACCCTAACTCGCCAGGCTTGTCCGCTTTTGCAAAATACAACCCGAATTGACCCTACTATTATATCTATAGGCTAAAATTGTCAGCTCTGCTCAGACGTCACATGCGGACTCCTTTTAAGGAAGAGGCCTTAGTTCATATATATGAATATCAATCAATCGAAGAAGAAGAAGAATAACACAAACCTGCAAGCATGTCCCATTCATTATAGTTGTGTAGAGGGTCGGCATTTGTATCGGATCGATTAGTTGGTGGTGGCTGGTTCCAGAACTGCTTATAAGTTTCTGGTCTCTGTCCCTTCTTCCACATAATGATAGGGGCCATCTCCATCGCAAGGCTTCCGGCATCCATCTGCAGAAACAGGTCATTAGTATATGCAAAAATACAATCTGAATCTCTGACGTTAGTGTTCATTTATGTCAACAGATTTTAGCTATTTCCTATACAAGTGCTTTTCAAATATCAACATGCAATGATTTACAGATACACACTTGTTTTAGGTTTCCTGATTTCTCAAATAATAATAAAAGATAATGACAGTCTTTATCCCTAACGAGTCGAGGTAGACTGAAAAGAGCACGACTTAAAGAACTAGTTGGGGAAGGCTGAATTGATATTAGAACATAAACATATAGAATTATGCCTCTATAAAAATACATACATAGTTTATGTGTGCGTGCTGGCATGTATATGCAAAGGCATACAAGTATGTATCATGACACACACATGACTAAAAAAACAAAAACAATAGACAATTGACACCAAGATTTAGGTGGAAACCACATGGAGAGACAAAAAAAAGTTCGTTATATTTATAAGGATTGTGAGATCAGTATGTAGAGAAGAGTAGCTCGAACCGTAGTTAAAAAAAAACAGATTCAAGAACCCTAGAACCAATGAGGTTGTGGATGTGCGTTATGAAATTTGATCATATGATATTCAACAAGCAGAATCAGACAAATAGTTGTATTTGAGATTGTAATAATCGGATAATCAGATATTCGTGTTTAGCAAATTTGTTTATTAATGAAATTAAAATAGATAAATGACCAAAAAGGAGATTATTTTGAAAAAAGAGGCATTTTCTGAATGGGAGTTAAACTGTTAAAGTCTCTCAAAGCAGGTTAAAAATGGGTAAAGAGGTCATTTTTATTTATCCTAGGATAATCAGTTTCGTGCAGCCGGAATAAAGCTTACCAGTTGACCCTTAATTATCAAATAACTAGAAGCAAAATCTAATTATCCGAACACCAAAAGTTGATTATTCCGCAATAACCAGGTAATCAATTCAAAACACAAATCCACATACGACGCCCGATCCCTTTCTACCGACACTTACTTCTTTTGGTAACGAACATGTTCATTTCACTATGAGTGATCTTATTTAAGAATCATCTAAATGAATAGTGTAAGAAGCATATAGACCATAGAATAAGTGTGTGTGTGTGTGTGTGTGTGTGTGAGTGGAGAGAGAGAGAGAGAGAGAGAGAGAGAGAGAGAGAGAGAGAGAGAGAGAGAGAGAGAGAGAGTATACCTTATTGAGAAGTGACTTCTTGCTAACACGGAGCAATAATGCAGTAATAAGTTCCAACGTCATGTAATTAACAGTGGGAAGCTTCTTTAATAAGTTTCTCATCAGAGGTATGCTGGAACGGACCCCTCGGATTTCATTGTGTAGTTCAAAAGTGATTAATGGCTGAGGAAGGCTGGCGAGGTAACACTTGACAAGAGCTGCAACATCGACTGGGTTCACACTTTCGGGTAGTGGTGCATTAAAATCTGTAAAGAATCAGTTAATCAAAACAAATGAAATGAAATAATGAAATATAAACAAAACCGGACTGTAATCAATTAGTACCTTGGTTGTATAGTGACACGAGTTGCTGGATGGCCTTTTTGTTTCCTTCAGACTTGAATAAGTCGGGCGAGTTGAGTCCTGAAACAAATCTTCGGAAGTCATTAACAAAACAAGTTACAAAAAATGCACATCCCCATTAATTGTACCTTATGAGTGACAAGATCGGGCTAGTTTGACAACAGATCAATATTAGTTCGGAACAAAACAGGTGGAATTTTTAAATTTTAGTTTTTAATAATTATTATGTTAGATATGATTACAAAACAATATTTAATACAAACATACGTAAACATTTTTTTTTTTTTTGAAAAATCAGTTTTTACGGTTTTATACGTTTTGGATGACTTTTACCCCGAATGACCAGCTCAACCCATTTGATTCATTAAATACAGAACATAAATAAATGGGTCCATGTTTATATAAAAACAAAGGGGTAGAAATTGCCACTTCCAAGTCTAACCATACCTGATAAGACGAGATAATCTGCACATTTGACCAACAGAAAAGGAATAGGTTTGGTGGAATCCTGACGCTGAACTGTAACCTCTACCGGCACACCAAATACTGAATGAAACAATTGGAGAAGTCAGCTAGAACATCGACTATCAAGTTCAAAGACCGTTTTCTTTTCGATTATTGTGCTAAACAAATAATTAAGGAACTTACCATCGGTGCTTGCAACACCCTGCCAAATTAAAGGAAATGTAAAGTCAATATACATTAAAACCATTTTATTAAAAGAATGTCTTGAAGAGCAATAACCTTCTGCCAACGCTCGATATCAGTCAATAAAGTTTTGCTCTTCTGGGCAGTCTTCTTTGCCACCTGGACAAAAATTATATTATTTACAACTTTTATAACATTAATCATTTCTTGAAAAACTAGACAAAAAGTGATCAGGTCGACCCAGCCTGTTTTAACCCGATACCAACCCACCCATTTTGGCACCTCTATCAGCATACAATCAGGCACGGTAGTTTTAAGTAGTAGTTAATCGAAGACTATGTGCAAGCACCCTTTAACTGGAATCCTAATATCTTTGAGACGGTTCAAATGAAATCATACAAAACTTTGAATTCAATGCGATTGGCTATTAGTTGATTTTTTTTAATGGCAAACTCAAATACACCGTAAATCCCACACCTTTGGGCAAATTGGCTATTCATATATTACTAGCACTATATGTTGAAAGCTTGAAACCAACCCGTATATAAGATTCATTTTCCCCTTCTACTGAACCATAAACAATGCTCCAAATTTCTACAATGTTCTAAGTTAAGTGGGATTTGATCATGAAACAAGTTTATGCCAAATTGCCCATGTACAAACCTGAGGATTCACAATTCAGAAAGTAGCAAGAAACATGTATTTTACAACTAATATGAACGATTTCACTTTTGCTACTCCAGAAACAATTGCAGATTAACAAAAAAACAGGATCCTCAAAAATATCTATAGTAACATTGATTTCATTTATCTAGCTTGGTGTACTTAAAAACATGTAATTTATCATTCGAATGGTTCAAACAAAAGGATATTTGCTTAAACGATGGTAGTATTAAAGATGGTTCCTTTAACTCGGCTTTTAAACCATGGTGAACACACCAAAGTTTTGGTTTTCTTAACACTGGGCACCAATAAATAACCAAGGTATTGGAGGCTTGGCATTTTGGTGGTTCCCTTTGAGGAGGGTAGTTTTGATGTAGTTTGGGCACAAGATTAAATCACAAACTATAAAAGTTAAAGTTATTTTAAGTCCAAGCCAAAAGTTCCCAGCGGTATTATCTAAGAGATTATTTTTTGTTAGTATTCATACAGTGTCTTTGTTTAATAATACATATAAACACAAATTAGGTATCGTTTAAATAAAATATATGTAAAGTTCATTCGTCTGTTCAGTCGGTCATGGTTTAACCAATCCACCACAGTGAAGGGTTAAAAATCCGACCACAACCAAATACGCAGGATCTGCAAATCATCTATATCAGTTCGAAATACGGGTCAACTTCTAATTTCTATGTTTATACTCAAAAAAACATGTGTACTTTTTCACTGCAGAGGGATCCAGCTACAGATATCTTTTCTGGGCACAAAACTACATCCCATAAAATCACAAATTTCCATTAAAAAGTTATGTCACTACTCACTACAGTCCAAACCACAGTCAAATGGATCGCTGGATCATCAGAGCATTTCCTGTGATTCGTTTTGTTCCGGGATGATTTGGATAGTGTATTGGATCAGAAAAGTAGGTGTTCTAAATCAATCCAAAATCCATACAAAACTGACATCGAGATGCGATTTTGGTCCCAGAAATCGAAGTTCCAAAGAAAATGGGCTCCGTGATTTTAGTTGAAAAAACTGTGAGTCGGTACTCGGTAGGCACCCTTATACCGTTATAGGCAGTAGAGTTAGATTCAAACAAATTAATTAAGTTGAATAATTCTAGGTGAATTTTAACAGTCTCCACAAGATATCAAATATTTTCATGTATTTACTTGGATTCATTGTACATAGAATGCAACATAGGTATTTGTGTCAATTCTAAAATCATATTGTATTCGTTATGTCTTTTGAATTATAATGTTTTAAGTATATCTATTTTGTATGTCACTCTTCGAGTATTCTAAGTATGTTTTTAAGTTCTCATATTGGCTATATAGATTTTTTTTGAAATACATATTGGAGTACTGATTATGCTACTATTGCTAATTACTGGGTAGACGTACAATGTTATATGGTACATCATATAGGAGCAATCCGAAATAAGTTTACCCTCACTCCATACGAATTTTAAGAACCTAACGAACCCGTTTCCGATCCACGTTCCCGTACCAAAACATTCCCAGTTCCATGTGACTACAGTTCAAACTAAAAACGAACACTCAATTTCAATACCAAATAATACTATTCATTCGAGTTGCGCTTATTCTTTAAGTTTTTAGATACTGAATATATGTTTATCAAAGAGATTAATGTGGCGCTTTTTGTTACTACAGTTTTTTGATTAAAGATACTATACACATGCACACATATTACTATTACTACAGCACAATAATTCACATATCCATATATATAACCAAAATATTTAAACAATGTAGCTGGATTAGTAGTTACCTCTTCCACTTTAGTTTTTCCCACAACAACCTTCTCTTTCGTCTCCGAGACACCCCTCCTCAGAAAGAAGCTAGTACTAGCAGCTGCAGAGACAAGCCGTTCTTGCATTGCTTGCCTCGTGGATGGCTGCTGGAAAAAAGACCATCGGTTTTTTACTACAGACCCGACCCTTTCTGCAACTTCAGAAACATTTCCTTTTGCATCTTTAGCAACCTCTCCCACAAATGTTCCTGCAGACTGTCCAGCTTCTTTCAGCTTTGTTCCTATATCATTCACTAAAGTATTAAGAAAAACTCAAAACTTGTTAAGGAAAAACGGGAAGCTTTGTCAGTGGCAACACCTTTTCCTACCCTTTTGAGCTTTATAGATCATTAACGCATATATGATTATAAAAAGTATATGAATAAAATAATAATCCAAACTTTTCTAGAAAAGCTATTTACGAGGATTTACATGGAAACGATTTGGGTGACTTTCAACATGGTCTACCCCATTTCCATTTAAGCTAAAATTTGAAACTGCCACCTTTAGTTCTACGGTATTTATAATTTAGTTACCTGAAGAGGAGAAGAAACCACTGGCTTTCTGTTGCCACTGAGGTGAAACGACTGAAGGCATTAAGCTGAATATCAATGAATAGAGTTATTGGTAAATAATTGGCAAAACTAGTCCTTTTAGGACCAGAAGATCATGTTCAATGAGGGTATAAGCCAACAGCAAAAGAAGGTGTGGCACAAACAGCCTTTTTGCAGACCGGAAATAAATGATTTAGTTAAAATTCCTTCGTCACAACCTACTCTGTCATCCAAAACCTACATTAAAAAAGTGAACTTTTTCAACTACTAATTTCTATGTCAATTGAACACTAGAATTCATTTTAAGGGGAATTCAAAGTTTTAATATGAAACGTTCAACGAGCATGTCTGATGTGGTCGCGAAGAACCGCTTACTTGTAGACTTACTAGCAAAAGACTATGCATCCTCACCAATAAACACACGTTATCAAAAGTCTTACTTAACCCTACCAAACATTCAAAACTATGTTTCCAGACGATCAGATAACTTTGACAATTTAGTAACATTACAACAATCAAGAAAAACCTTTTTATTAGCAAAATTTACAATTTAATCACATAAATAAAAAGAAGAGAAACGATCATTAATTTAATCAAAACATATTAATAATATAACGATTAAGCATAATATGTAATATGAAAGGCTAGCAATCAGAATTACCTTTAATAAATTGGTGTAAATTGATTAGCAGAGGGGATATTGAAGAACAGCTAAAAATCAAAAAAAGGTTTAGAGAGAGAAAGTAGTGGTGGTGGTTATCATCTTTTTGTGGGGGAAAGTGACACTGGGCATCTAAAATTATACCAATTGACTAAACTATATTTTGACTTTTCACTTCATTTTAAACGATTAGGATGTGGTGTAGGAGTTGGTGGTGGGCTAGAGACTATGCTAACATAACTTTGTTTCTGGATTTTTATAAGGGAAGACTATCAAATTAGCAAAAGAGGGGTATTTTATAAAATGTTAATTTTTTATAAGTATTTTATAAAATGTTAACAAGTTCGTATATACTACAGCTAGTTTGTATATGTGAACTCCATGACCATATGCGAACTGGTCTTTTCATGTGTTTTGTTGTATTTTCACACTATGTTTATTAAGAAAACCACTTAATACATTAAAATACTACATTTTGGAACATAGAAATACATCATATAACAAAGAACTAATCATCATATAAATTAACCGATGCTTGAGATGATTGATTTTTTTTTTTCTTTCCACGAGATATGGAAGCAGCTTTTGTTGAACGTGAGGTTGAAGGTTGACTTGAACTTTGGTATTCTGTAATCTTTGCATAACATGTCTTTCTAGTGTGACATTTTTCTTACAACGGTCACATGTCACTGGTTTTGCCTCCACTTGCGATAGTATACGGTCTTTGTTTTTTGGACAACCCGTCTGTCTCCTTTCCATGGATGGTGGGTTGATCGTTGGGATCTTATTTTGGCGCAACCATTCAGACGGATATCCAACTGGGAATATGAATCATGTATAAGTCCGTTTATAATTTTCTGCCTTGAATCAATGTTGTGCCCAACCCGCGACATCTTCCATTTTCAAAAAAATTAATGCTGCTACAAGGTGTGAACAAGGTATACCAGACTTTTGCCAAACTTGACAGGTGCATTTCTTATCACGAATAGTGACCACTGCATTTTTCTTGTGGTTTATCACCTCAAACGTGTAGTCATTAATTGGTATGGCTTTCCATCCGGTGCCTCTTTCTATCCTACCTTTTAATTTCTCTATATCCCACGGTGTTAATGGTTGATCCAAATCCTCTGTTAAAAATAAATAATAAAATATAGTAAGTTATTAAAATAGGAAATCATACTTATTATGAGACGACAAAGAATTACCTGCAATTTTGCGACGTTCATGGTACCATTTTTGAGTAGTTGCGTGCATAAACTCTAGAAGCATATAAATCGGAAGCTTGTGTGCATGACGAGTTATCGAGTTTAGATATTCAGCACTGTTAGGTGTCATAAGGCGTCATAAGGTTATAACAATCTACGGGGAAATAAGCCCTTGACCATTTTGCCTTATCTAAGTTATCAATAATTTTCCTTGATTTGGCAGGAAGAATTAGTTGTAGTTGCCTAAATGCCTCCAGAAAGTCCGATTTCCTGTATGCCTTACATGTCTTCCAGAAATGATATTCGTTGTCTTCGTTTGGTTGCAACTTAATTCGTAAGTTCATGCACACATGTCGACAACAAAGGCCATGAAGAGCATCTGGGTACAATGTTCTTATTGCGAGGTCAATGGAACTTGTTCTATCGTAGATAAATACCAAGTTATCGATCTGACCTAAGCATTCTCTAAGCCTCGACAAAAACCAGGTCCAACCATATCCACTCTCTATCGCCCCCACTCCATATGCGATAGGAAGAATATTGTTGCACATCCATACCTACTGCAACAAACATTGTACCTTGATATCTTCCTTTAAGGTGAGCCCCGTCTATTACAATTATCGGACGACATGTTTCGACCAAATTGCGAAGCTGAAAAGAAATAGATTTTGATACATATTAGTAAGATGAGATATCATGGAATAATAATAATTAACAAAAATAACTTAAAAACTCTTACCGATTCACCGATTTCAACAAATAGCACTTCAAAACGCTTTTCGCGGCCCTTGTCATATGTTTTATGGTTCCCGAATTTTGCTGGATCAAATTGTGTAGATAAATTGGTAGTTCAACGAATGATTCTTCCGGGGTCCCTCCAATCTGGGTTATAACATATTCTCTTGCTCTACAGGTATGAAATGCTAATGTTATGATTAACACGCATGTCCGTGATAAAGTCTCTTCTTGTGTATTTCCTGCTTATATCTTCAAGTGCCTCTTTTATTAAACATGCAAAGTTGAATAAATTATGTTTCTTCCTGTGTATATTTTTTGTTCTTTTTTCTTTTTGTTACTTAAGTTGAATAAATTATGTTTTTTAATTAATACAACTCAATTTATAATATTTTAAATTTTAAAACACAATTGAAAATACAACTCAACTTTATTAATACAACTTTTATTAAAGGATACAACATAATATTGAAAATATAAGAGCATAATTAAGGCAATAATTTAAATAAGACAACAACAAAATCTAAAAATATACAAGAAATTTTTCTATCCAACAGTACGGTCGATACGTTTTGCATAGAAAACTTTTGTCATCCCTTCTCTAAATACCTCCACTTGCTCGTTGGAGACATCAACGGTAACTGTCTCCCTTGTTTCATTGGTTAGTATGTAGTGTATAAACAAGCATATAAACAAAGCTGAATTTTGTCTACTATTTGGATATTGGGTAACTCTAGCGACATATCCCAATGGTTTTCGGGCATTTAGTATAGGTCCTTACGCGTATAATTGGTTTCTTCCAAAAACCTTACGAGGTTTTCTTCGTAACAAGACATGATACGGAACCGATAGGCATCCAGAACCTCTTCTAATTCTCTGTCAAAAATGGTCAATGCAAGAGTGGAAATTTTAAGTTGTAGAAGGAACCAATGCTCATTTGGACAACTTATCCGTATAAGGACTATGTCAACTTCCCACCAAGCACGGAAAATCTTCAAACTTCGTGTGGCTGTTTTAATAATTCTTTCCCATTTATATTCAAGAAAGTCATTGTTCAAAAAAGTTGGCATCAATGCATACCTGGACATCAACATATTCTCCCTCTCTATGGTTTTTTTTATAACTTGTGACCGTCTTATTCAAGCATCAACATGTTGTTATTCACAAAACAACACAAACACAATTTATAATCAAAGATTCAACACTAATTTTGGTATTGTAAATTGAAAAATGTAAAAGTTACCATCTCCCACAAAGCATTGTCTTGCGTGCGTCCAAGCAAAACACCATATAACCTTCTACAACACTTAAAACTTTTCCCTAAATAAGCAATTTAGCAATATTTTTCTTCGTCATCTTTCCCTCTATCCCTTTGAAGAAATTGTGTAAGCTTAATTTATCTATGTAAGTTTAATTTGAAGTGAATTGTGTAAGCTTAGTGTAAAGTCTTTTATTACATAACCAAAATCTGAACAAAAATCCATAGCCAAAATCTACATAAAAATCCGGAACAAAAATAAAGTACAACTACTCAACATCACTTTATCACTTTTCCGACGTGATATAAGATAACTACAAAAATTGCAGCTGAAAGTGAAAAGGAGGTGGCAATGAACGAGCAACATGTGGTAGAGGGCAAGCTTCTCAACATCACTTTATCATCCGCCGATTTAGCTTCTAACTAAGACATTTTGACTGAAAATTTACTCAGATCACATGTTCCATAACTTATTCGATCAAAATGTGTATGTAAACACTGGTGTTATCTTATTTCACGTCGTCGTATTAGCTCTTATTCGAAACCCTAAACCTACCTCCCTTTCGGGGCATTTATGCAGCAAAGTACCAATGTCAATATTATGTTTACAATCCGATAATCAATCAATTTGAAACACTTCCAGAATTTGATGTTATTAATTTCTTTGAGAGAAAGCCTGGCAGTATGACATTAGCCTTTGATCCTTTGTTATTACTTCAGTCCTCACTGTACACTTATATGTCTATCACTATTTGCACCCATATCTCCGTTGCTGCATAAATATTTATTCAGTTGAAAAAGGAGATGGATGGTTTCCAATACTAGTGTTCTTTTACCAATGTGCTCAGAGTTTATGCATGGCTTTTATTGGAAAGATACAATTCTTAGGATTAATAATAGAGGGATTGTTTTGTATCATAACGTGATAAGATCAACTAGAATCATAATCAAATCCTTGTACCTGTAGGACATTTAATCTTGAATAGAAAAACGTATTGTACTCTCCTGGTTAAATCTCACGATTCTTTGTTGTTTATAAGTATATTTCCTTCCTTTACTTCTAATGTTGATGTTTCTGGCTAGTCAACCAAGTTCAAATTTGCTTTATATCGGGCCTGTGAGAAATCGATGGAGAACAAAAAGCCATTTCCTAAAGACAAAGCCCCTAGAACAAGTTCTTATTGTATCAAACAACGTATCAGTTTGTTCCGTATCGTGATTAGGGTTTGCATTCTTGATTACTGGTTCTTTATTGATAATCAAGTCTAGTGAAATTTGAACAAAAGTGTATCCCCCGCTTGAAATTATTCTATTGTGATCAATTCATCAGGTGCTTTATATAGTACAGTTTTTTGGAAAATTTATATCGTAAAATCATAGTTTTATCACATGTGTATTTAATAGTTTGAATTATGATTTTTATGTTTTTTTTTTCGATTCAGTTGAGTATACACCATATAACATATCTAGGTTTTGAAATTCACATTTAGCCTTCATATTACATGTGATTTGACCTTACGAATATCGACATTTGACAAAAAAACAAAAACAAAAAATCGTCAAAATTCAATTTTTTTAGGGTCTATATATATTATACCTCATATAATATTGTTGTGTTTTCAAATTCACATTTAAAGTGAAAATCATGTATGTTACTGACATATTTGTTTTAAAATTCTTCGTATAATATAATATCACATATGATTTATATTACAATCACATGTGATGTTAGTACTATCAGATGTGATTTCGTTGAAACTTTTATAGGTTTAATTAAATTATATATCATATAACGATTCTTGATCTTTAAATCCTAATTTTATGATAAAATCACATGTGATATAACCTTACGAGCTTAAACATTTTTCTAAAACCGAAAAAATAATTGTTGTCAAAATTTCATTTTTTTCTAGGTTTAGATAAATTATATATAACATTTTTTGTTTTTAAAGTTTACTTACTTATATTAAAATCATATGTGATATTAACTTTTCAGTTTCCATATCATTAAAATACCCAAAAAATAAAATCGTCGAAAGTATTTATGATCACTGTTCTAATTAAAGAGGAGAACGCGCCGGTCGCAAAAGTGTATTTCGTTTTTTCTAACGATTAACGGTTTGAGAGATAAGTTAATTTAAAAAGATATATTTGAAAGTGGGTTTGATCTTAATCTAAGCCATTGGATTAAATGAATGATGAAGATTGAGTCTTTTGATCCTTAGAAAATTATTGGTCTTTATTGATCTTTTCTCACTTATAAAATATGTCAAATTTCATATTAAATTATAAATTTTGTAAAAAATATTGAAAGTAATAATAAGACAATCGTGCATCGCACAAGTATAAACATGGTTGAGGTTTGCCCCACCATCCCGAACGACACAAGAGTGGCTCTGATACCATTTGTAACACCCTGCCTTTTTCATACCCACAATATTTTCCGCTTTGCCAGCAAGGCTCACGGATTTTTTTTTGGTGGAGCTTCTCAGGGAGATCACCACTCCTGGAACTACTCTGGCCCAAGCACGCTTAACTACAGAGTTGTAACAGCCCAAGCACACCCGTAGCGTGATATTGTCCGCTTTGCTCACCGGCGCACGGATTTGCTCTGACACGGAGCCCGTGCCAAAACGCGTCATGCTAGGAGAGGTATCAACCCCCTTATAAAGAAGGATTCGTTCCCCTCTCCAACCGATGTGGGACGGATGTTACAATCCTCCCCCCTTACAGGACACAGCGTCCTCGCTGTGTACATCGGTCCGGGCCCCGGCTCTGATACCATTTGTAACAGCCCAAGCACACCCGTAGCGTGATATTGTCCGCTTTGCTCACCGGCGCACGGATTTGCTCTGACACGGAGCCCGTGCCAAAACGCGTCATGCTAGGAGAGGTATCAACCCCCTTATAAAGAAGGATTCGTTCCCCTCTCCAACCGATGTGGGACAGATGTTACAATTCTGTCACACCCCGCTTAGAGCGGAAACACGGAGCGTTCCAGTTAAAGATATCAAGAGTCAAGGATTACAACATACAACCATAAACAAAACATCGAATCATATTAATCATGCCTCAAAGTTTACAAATACAATTCTTAGTCAAAGTAAACTGAATGTCGAATACAAAATACAATACAAATGTCAATACGCGGATCATACAGGAATTACATCAAGCAAAACGAATTCCAAATACAACAAATATATGATCCCAAAATGTGCAAGGCATGATCAACTAAAATCCTCAAACTCCTGAAAAAGCGTTAAAACGACATCAACACAATGTTGGTGAATTATTCGCAATATTAAATAAAAGTTGACCCAATAAAAGATTTAATAATCAAATTAAGTTTCAAAAGCATATCTTGATTTATAACCCTAGTGTGAGTATAGATACCAAAGATTAAACATACACTGAACCTGACCACCAATCCCCTAACCTAAGGCGATGCTATACCAAAGGCAACAAACAATCATACGGCCATAACATCCACTCATAGGTACGTCCTATCGAGCAATGAGGGTGGGTCAAACCCATATAGATCTATATATATGCAACCGTGGGCAAAAGCTAACAAGTGTAAAAGGGGGGCTTACCAAAGCCTAAGAAGCATCTTAATCTAAGGTGATACTAATACACTAGGCAACAAGATATACATCATAATATAATTTCAAATACGCTTTCCAGCCCAAAATAGTAAGAGAAAAGGGGCTACGAATAACTCACAAGATAAGCTCGGCAAGATATCGGGTAAATAATCAATAGGGAGCTAACACTCCGCCGCCTAAGTGCCCTAAAACAAATATAACATAGTCTAAGTATCTCAATAAATACAGTACGGTTTAGCCTTGTCGGTTAAGTTTAATGTTTAAGATTTATTAAAGTATTCCAACGATTTCCAAGTCGTGTCAGGATGATGAATCCAGGTGACGATGTTCCGCGTCGATAGGGACGATAGGAAGATATCGATAATTTCACATCATAATTGACTATTAGAAAGGAATAACATTCCGAGCCGAAATGTCACACCCCGCTAAAGCGGAATACAGGATGTGAAGAGCAATAGCATTCGATAGCAAGATATAGATAAACGCCAAGTTATATTAAATAAAAGTTACATCAAAGTTTTACATAGTAGTTTCAAATGTAGATTACATATCCGAATCAAAATGGGGTGTTCAACCAAACCACCCAGACCCATCCCGTTCTTGAAGTCATTCTCCCCAAAAGCAATAAGTCATCAGCTAGCTTACTCGTTACCTGAAAATACGAGTCAAGTGTTAACTACGGGAGACGTAGTTAGTGAGCTACAAAGTTTAAGTAAAAGTATATAAGTATCGACGCACATAAAGATAGCGTAAAAAAAATGTAGTTTTCAAATAGTTGTCGCATAACCATGCGTAAAGTGTAGTATTCATGTTTATAGGCATTGACCACATAGCGCGACTATGTGACAATCCTAAGTATTGCCCAATGATCGTTCGTTGCTAAACCTTAAGCCTACCCACTAGAACTATGCACCATCTGTTGTTATCGTTGTGGTGAGGGTCAATCTACCCTAATAGCGCTATCCATAAATTCTATCGGTCCTCTCCCAGAGATTAATAGCAACTAGTTATGTAGGAGTGCATGGGATTTTAATGGTGTCTCACGTCCATGTTGTACAACGTCCGCAATATGACGATCGACGTCTAGTCATTGGCAATTTAGTGTTTGTGTCCTCAGCATTGTTGGCAAAACCATCAACAATGCTGGCAAAATATAGTTTGTAAAAGTATTCAGGTAATAAATCGTATCGTAATAGTTTTCAAGTGTCAAATCGTTTCGTAATAGTATTCAACTATCAAGTCATTTCGTACTAGTATTCTAGCATCATATCGTTTCGTAAAGCATTCAAAGTATCAAATCGTTTCGGCTTAAAAGTAATATTTAAGCCTAAGACTCGCATTTCACCCCAAAAACATGTTTAAAAGCGTTTGAAAGAGTAGGGGTTTGTAACTCACTGTTTGCGAAGATTTCTAGCGTGCTCGGAATTGCTCGAAGGTGCTCGGAATCACCGGAATCCTAATATAGACCAAGTTTTCGTGTAAGTATATAATTTGTTAGCTTTTAAACTCGTTAGTCAACGAATAGTTTGTTGTTTAAGTGTTATAAATATGTCCAATAAAATTTGGGCAGCGCTTCCGCGCTATAAAATTTATGTCCAAAATTTCCTATCCACTTTCCCGCTTAATACGATTCAATAAATATCGTTATGGTGAATTAGTTATTTAAATACCTCACTTTATCATTCAAAATACAAGTATGTAATCTGTTATATTGTGTTTAAAAACTGTGAAAAGTATATGTTTCTCGATTTCTCCGTTAACGATTTAAAAATATGATTTTTGGGAACAGACCTATTCAGCCGGCGGCTGAATTCAGCCGGCGGCTGAATTATTTCAGCCTGCGGCTGAAATGCCGAGACAGATTTACAGTTTTGCCATTTTTGCGTTTTTAAGCGTTTTTGAGCTAGATTTCGACATGCAACTGAATATTCATCAAGATTACTTATATATATATGCTCAAATATCAGTTTCTTTTGGGTTTTTAGCCACAAATATATAGATCTAAGTAACCTTTTTGTTTAAACCCGTTTTTGTAATAAAATGGTTATAAAACTTTATAAAAACTTGTTTTTATGTGTTAGATCATACATGCAATGAGTTTAGGAAGTTGTAGTAACTATTAGAAGAGTTTTTACCGGATGGAAAAGCTTTGATGATGTTTTGATGGCGATTTAAGCTTCAAAATGTAGAAAACCGTTTATGTAACCCAACTAGATGAACCCTTCTTTCTTCCTTTGATTTTTAGAACGATTTTATGGTGTTTTTAGTGTGTTTTAATGGGGTTTTATGGCTGGAAATCTCTGGAGTGGTGTGGTGTTTGAGAGAGTCTAGAGAGAGAGTTGAAAGGAAAGAGTGGAGTGTGTGTGTGTGTGTGTTGTGTTAAAATGAAAGGAAAGAAAAGAAAAGAAAAGATGGAGTGTTTTGGGGTGAAGAGATGGCAGACTCTGCCATATGGAGGGGTCAAATCGGGTTAAAACATGTGTCCCAATCGTTTTTCATGCAAAAATGAGTCATCGAACACCTGTCCAGCAGCATCCAGCCGCCGGCTGGAGGATCTTAGCCGCCGGCTGAAGCCCAGCCGTCGGCTGAGTCCATCCAGCCGTTGGCTGAATGGCTGGTTCGGCAGAAATCCCGTTTTTCGTTCTCGTTAGGTATTTTTGTTCGTTAAAGTTCCCGATTTGATTTCAAGTAAACTTAGGAAAGTTCTTTGTATGTATTCATAGTATTTTAGAGTTAAATTGTTGGTTTGATTCCGATTTCGATTCCGGTTCCGAGACACACGCGTTAAAAGTTTAAGTAACGTAAACCTACGTTAAAAGTTTTGTGTGAGTTACAACGAGCTTAGCTTAAAGAGTTATGTCTACGTAACCACGTGACACATAAAGTTAGTTATAGCAAGTATCAAACATACGTATCGAGGTCATAAGTTAGCGTTCTCGACCTGAGTTTAGACGGTTGTCACACGAAAAATGACTACCAGGAACATCAGTTGAAAGGAATACTGTTACCAAAGTTTTATTGAGATCGACCAAAGTCAAAGTCAAAGAAACAATTACAATATTTATCATCATTTGAGATTACGATCGCATTTTTGAGAAAAGTATATTTATCAAAAATATATACGTTTAGTGAGCAAAATAATAATAAATATTATGTTTATAATAGCAATTACATTTTTGAGTCCAAAAAACGTATATTTGTTAATAGTTACTATTTTTACGTATAGTAATATACTTATATGTGTTTTAACGTGTTTATATAACGTCTTTTTAGTCAAAAAGTACATAATACTTACGAAAAATGTTCCGATAATTTTAATAAAATTATTTTAGTAAAAATATATACATTTTTATGTCTCATAAACTGAGATGTCAATATTTTATATTTATTTCGCATTTTAAATTGAATTTAACGTTTTAACATTTTAAATACGTTATAAGTGTGAATAAATAGCTAAAAATGTCAAATAAATATTAAAAGTTCACTTTTATATATTTTTATACTTTATTATAGAATATAAAGTTATGATAAATTTTATAAAAGTTTTACTTTATAGTTTTAACCATTTAAACATTATTTTCGGCATAATTAACGTTATATTTAACCGATTTTTACGTAAAGGTCCGAGTATGGTCAACATTAATAACGTCCAATAATTTCGCTTTTTAATTACGATAAAGATGGTGAGTTCAAAAATATAAATTTTACTTCAAGAAAATGAGATATTAAGATTTTAAGGAAAAACGAGTACTACCGACGTCCTCCGCAAAATCTACACGATATCCGAAAAATCCGAAAGTTTCCGAAAAGTTAAAGCTCCTGAAAACGTAGATAACGCAACAAAAACGAAGGTTAACGGGTCAACGGGGTGAAAGAAAAATGAAAACGAAAGTCGAAACGGTAGAAAAACGAGTTACCTAGGACATTGACCTGATGGTGTCCGGACAAGCAGCCCCGTCACCGGGTAAAAGTGACCCAGCTCGGTCTCGTCTCCGAGAAAACAGCCCCGTCACCGGGTAAAAGTGGCCCAGCTAGGTCTTGTGTCCGAGAAAACCGCCCCGTCATTGGGTAAAAGTGACCCAGCTCGGTCTTGTGTCCGAGCAAACCGCCCCGTCACCGGGTAAATGTGACCCAGCTCGGTCAAAACGCGACCTGGTCCGAAAATAACAAAAAAAACGGGTTTTTCGTTAGATATGCTTAGCATGGATTCAAGGGGTTTTAAGGGTGTTAATATAACATACTTACAAAGGGTTTTTGGGTGGTTAACACGTGTGAAAAGTCCCGAAACCGAATTTGCTCGTTAACCACTCCAAACCGAAATATGAAGATGAAACTTGATTTTTGGCTTTAAAGCTTGAATATTTGTGATGTGTTGGACTTGTTTCTCTTCCAGAGATGTATAAAGCTAATATGGGAGAGAGAGAATGAAGAGAGTAAAAGAAATGAGAGAGAGGGATGAATGAGTTTGTGTGTGTAACCAAAAGAAGATGAAAAGGAAGTAATGTTGTTTGGGTCACGGGAATTCAAGAAAAGGTGCTGGAAAAGTGAGTTCTCATTGAGATCTACAATCTCTTCCAAGTTTCCAAGGCTTTAACACCAAAATGGGTGAGTTTTGTCAACTTATACAAAAGTTAACCCATGGCTAACCCTCTTTAGTAAGTCCACACCATGGCTAGAGCCATTCCACAGCCCCATGGCTCACCCAAGTCGGTTAGGATGCAAGGAAAAAGCTTGGTTATGAGTTTGGTTAAGTTTTGGTTAAAAAGGACTAAATTTGTAAAAGATTTACCGTTAGTTACCGTTAAAGGACTAACTTTGTAATAGATTTAGTTAGAGGACTAACTTGTAATAGATTAAGTTAGAGGACTAACTTGTAATAGATTAAGTTAGAGGACTAACTTTGTAATGAAACTTTAAAATATAATTTTCTTAACCGACGATTACGGCGTAAACACCCTACTTTACTAACACGAGTATACTAACTATTAGGCATTTAGGTGATTCTAAAGCTTCCGTCTCGAGAGACAAAGTAAATAAAACACATAACCCGACTCAAATGCAATAAACGTGAGTAAACATAAAGCGAAATACGAGGGTCCAAATCATTGCGAATAAAAAGAGTAATAAACAATAAATGGAAAAATACCTCGAAAAGACGGATTGTCACAGCCTCCCCCAGTAAAAAGAATTTCGTCCTCGAAATGACTACTGATCACTGCTACTGGTAAAAAGATGGGGATACTTCTTCTGCATCTCGTCCTCTCGCTCCGAAGTAAACTCAGCTCCAATCTTCGAGTTCCATCGGACCTTCACTATCGGAATCCGACTCCGCCGTAACCGTTTGACATCTCGGTCAACAATCTCCACCGGCTCCTCTATCACATGAAGTGAGTCATCCAATCGTAGTTTCTCCAGTGGTACAATCAAAGTCTCGTCAGCAAGGCACTTCTTGAGATGCGATACATGAAATACATTGTGCACACCGCACAACTCAGGTGGCAACTCAAGATGGTAAGCCACTGGACCAACACGAGCCAAAATCCTGAAAGGTCCTGTAAAACGTGGACTCAACTTGCTGCGCTTCTCGAATCGGAACACACCCTTCCACGGAGAAACTTTCAACAATACCATATCCCCGACCTGAAACTCCAAAGGTCTCTGACGAATATCTGCATACTTCTTCTGACGGTCTCTAGCGGCTATCAGACGATCCTTGATCCTGAAGATCTTATCAGTCGTCTCCTGGATCAACTCGGGACCGGTAAGCTGGCTATCTCCTATCTCGGCCCAACAAATCGGAGATCTACACTTCCTCCCGTAAAGAGCCTCAAATGGTGCACAATTGATGCTGGAGTGGTAACTATTATTATACGAGAACTCGACTAATGGTAAGTGTCGATCCCAACTCCCACCAAAATCCAACGCACACGCTCGAAGCATATCCTCCAATGTCTGAATAGTGCGCTCACTCTGACCATCTGTCTGAGGATGATACGCCGTACTCATATCCAATCTAGTACCCAAAGCTCGCTGTAAAGACTGCCAAAACCTCGAAGTAAATCGTGCATCACGGTCTGAGATAACTGATACTGGAATGCCATGTCTAGCCACAATCTCGTCGATGTACAATCTAGATAATTTCTCTACTCGGTAATCTTCTCGAATAGGAAGAAAGTGCGCTGACTTAGTCAGCCGATCGACGATAACCCATATAGTATCATAACCTCCTGTAGACCTAGGAAGCTTCGTAACAAAATCCATCGTGATCCTCTCCCACTTCCACTGTGGGATCTCGGGCTGCTGAAGAAGGCCGGAAGGCTTTTGATTCTGAGCCTTGACCTTTGAACACGTCAAACACTTGCCCACATACTCGGCAATCGTCCGCTTCATACCAGGCCACCAATAGAACTCCTTCAGGTCATGGTACATCTTATCCGCTCCAGGATGAACGGAATAATTGGACTTATGACCCTCATCCAAAATCAACTGCCTAAGATTAACGGGAACCCAAATACGATCCAAGAAATACAACACCCCGTCGTCCTTCGGCTCCAACTGTCTCGCTAAACTGAATAGTCCCTCATCCTTGAGGCGATCCTCGGTGAGAGCCTCCTGCTGAGCCTGAATAATACGAGCTTTCAAGCTCGACTGAATAGAAACCATCATGGCACGAATCCTCACCGGCTTAACCGACTCCTTGCGACTCAACGCATCGGCTACAACATTCGCCTTACCTGGATGATAGCGAATCTCACAATCATAATCGTTGAGCAACTCAACCCATCGACGTTGCCTCATATTCAACATCTTTTGATCAAAGATGTGCTGTAACGACTTATGATCGGTGAATACAGTACACTTAGTACCGTAAAGATATTGGCGCCAGATCTTCAAAGCAAAGACTACTGCGCCCAACTCTAAATCGTGTGTCGTGTAATTCTGCTCATGAATCTTCAACTGACGAGAGGCATAGGCAATCACTTTCCTATTCTGCATCAGCACACAACCGAGTCCCTTATGCGAAGCGTCGCAATAAACTACAAAATTCTCGGTACCCTCGGGAAGACTCAATATAGGAGCATTACACAACCGCTTCTTCAACAACTGAAAGGCTTCCTCCTGTTCTTCACCCCAAACAAACTCCTCGCTCTTCTGGGTCAATTTAGTCATAGGCGAGGCTATCTTCGAGAAATTCTCGATGAAACGACGATAGTATCCCGCCAAACCCAAGAATGAACGGATCTCAGTGGGCGTCTTCGGAGCGACCCAATCTCTAACGACTTCAATCTTGGTAGGATCAACGTGAATACCCTCACCGCTAACCACGTGGCCAAGAAACTGAACCGCAGATAACCAAAACTCGCATTTCGAGAACTTAGCGTAGAGCTTCTCCCGTCTAAGCAACTCCAACACTAATCTCAAATGCTCCTCGTGCTCTTCCCGGCTACGAGAATATATCAGAATGTCTTTGATGAAAACGATCACGAACTTGTCGAGATAAGGACGACATATACGGTTCATCATATCCATGAAAGCTGCAGGCGCATTCGTAAGACCGAAAGGCATAACCAAAAACTCGAAGTGGCCATAACGCGTTCTGAAGGCGGTCTTCGGAATGTCCTCCTCCTGCACTCTCAACTGATGATATCCGGATCGTAAGTCAATTTTCGAAAAGAAACATGAACCCTGAAGTTGGTCAAATAAGTCATCAATACGTGGTAAGGGATACCGATTCTTCACTGTCAGCTTATTCAGCTCCCTGTAGTCGATACACAACCTCATAGATCCATCCTTCTTCTTCACGAAGAGTACCGGCGCGCCCCAAGGAGAGAAACTCGGTCTAACAAAGCCTTTATCCACCAACTCCTGAATCTGCTTCGATAGCTCTAACATCTCCGAAGGTGCTAACCGATAAGGAGCCTTCGCCACCGGCGCTGCTCCAGGAACCAAGTCTATGTGAAACTCTACCTGTCTACTAGGGGGTAAACCAGGTAAGTCCTCTGGAAATACATCGGGAAAGTCACGAACCACCGGCTTCTCCTCAATCTTCTCCGCGGAGTCTTTCTTCACAAGGTGTGCAAGAAAGAGCGTGCAATCCCGTTTGATGTACTCCCGAACCTTCAAACACGAAACGATCTTAAGGCGTTTCCCCGCCTTATTCCCCTGAACCAACAACGGACCACCAACTGGTAACGGAATACGAATCATCTTCTCGAAACATATGATCTCTGCCCGGTGTGCAGCTAACCAATCCATACCAATGATAACGTCGAAACTACCCAGTGTAATCGGAATCAAGTCAATAGGAAAAGAGTGATCATCAAAACTAACGCTACAATCACTAAGTATCTCAGAAGCATGCAAATACTCACCGTCAGCTAGCTCTATCTCAAAGGCAGGCACTAAAGGTCTAGATGTGCAACTAATCATGGTCCTAAACTCACTAGATATAAAGCTTCTATCGGTACCAGTGTCAAATAAAATAAATGCAGGCTGATCACAAATAAGAAAAGTACCCGTAACAACGCGAGGATCCTGCTGTGCCTCCTGGGCCCCCATAACAAAAGCTCTACCCCGAGAACCTGAACCTGATGCAGTACCAGTACCAGCCGAAGCTAACTTGGGACACTTATCCCGATGATGATCAGCAGAACCACACTCAAAACACTTACCCCTCTGGGCACGACAAAACCTATCAGTGTGTCCTAACTTCTTACATTTCCCACACTCCCAACACTTCACCTCCTGAGCATGATGATTACCACACCGTCCACATTTCGGGTAATTACTCTGAGTACCCGGGGTCACCGCAGCATAAGAATGTACAACATGAGGAGCATCGTGCCTCCTACGCTTCTTCCTCGAGTCTCCATGACGGAATCCACCAGTCCGTTTCCCCCCGGTGCTATGCCTAGCTATCATAGGAGGTAATCTACCATCACGGACCGCATTATGGGTCAACGTAGTCGCAAGCTCTACAGCGCTCTGAAAAGTACAAGGCTTCGAAGACATAACATTATCTCGGATCTCCTGAGATAAACCTCGAACATAGCGACTAATCCTCTTAGACTCCGGACGAACCAAGTGAGGAACCAACTGTGACAAAGCATAAAATCGAGTAGTGTATCCCAGAATATCAGACCCAATCATCTCCAAACCCCACAACTCCTGCTCTAGCCTCTCGAGCTCCGCCTCAGGCACATACTCCGTAATAATCAACTCCTTCAACTGTTCCCAAACCATCACATCGGTCTCCACACGACCTCGAACACTCACAATGGAATTCCACCAAGTCAAAGCAGTACTCTGAAATACAAACGTAGCATAACGGACCTTATCCTCCTCCGCGCAACCAACTGCGCTAAAAATGGACTCCAATTTCTCCATCCACTGAAGTGTCCCAATCGCGCCCTCAGTACCCCTGAACTCAGGAACTTTGCATCCCATGAATGTCTTAAGTGAACATCCCCTCCGGGGTGTGTCGTCAATGATGATAGTACGACGAGTGGAGTTATCACCTCCTGATCCACCGCCAGTACCCTCGGGACCTCCACCTCTAACAATAGGCTCAGGGCCACCATGATCTGATCCACCATTACCGTCACTGCTATGCACCGTACTCTCCCTGATCTGGGCAACAATAGTCGGCAACATCGCTGCTATCTGCTGGGCTACAAGCTGAGCCAAGTCTGGTGTAGTCTCTGGACCCGAATCATCAGTCCTCGTAACAGGAGTAGGACCGCTAGTCCTCGTGACTGGAGTAGGACCACTAGTCCTCGTGACTGGAGTAGGACCGCTAGTCCTCGTGACTGGAGTAGGACCTCTAGCTTTAACACTCGGACGACCACGTCGCGCTGACTTCCTAGGCGGCATCGTCCTAAAAGTAGAAACGTGTTAAGCAAAATAAGCGACAAAATAGAGTTAGGAATTAATAACAAAAGCGAGAAAAATAAACACGTAAAGCAAATAATGCACACATAACAAATCAGAGAAAAATTGATTGTAAAGCCTCCGGTCATAGTCCAAGTGATTTCCTTCATAAAATCACTCGGTTCGCTATAACCATTGGCTCTTATACCAATTTCTGTCACACCCCGCTTAGAGCGGAAACACGGAGCGTTCCAGTTAAAGATATCAAGAGTCAAGGATTACAACATATAACCATAAACAAAACATCGAATCATATTAATCATGCCTCAAAGTTTACAAATACAATACATAGTCAAAGTAAACTGAATGTCGAATACAAAATACAATACAAATGTCAATACGCGGATCATACAGGAATTACATCAAGCAAAACGAATTCCAAATACAACAAATATATGATCCCAAAATGTGCAAGGCATGATCAACTAAAATCCTCAAACTCCTGAAAAAGCGTTAAAACGTCATCAACACAATGTTGGTGAATTATTCGCAATATTAAATAAAAGTTGACCCAATAAAAGATTTAATAATTAAGTTTCAAAAGCATATCTTGATTTATAACCCTAGTGTGAGTATAGATACCAAAGATTAAACATACACTGAACCTGACCACCAATCCCCTAACCTAAGGCGATGCTATACCAAAGGCAACAAACAATCATACGGCCATAACATCCACTCATAGGTACGTCCTATCGAGCAATGAGGGTGGGTCAAACCCATATAGATCTATATATATGCAACCGTGGGCAAAAGCTAACAAGTGTAAAAGGGGGGCTTACCAAAGCCTAAGAAGCATCTTAATCTAAGGTGATACTAATACACTAGGCAACAAGATATACATCATAATATAATTTCAAATACGCTTTCCAGCCCAAAATAGTAAGAGAAAAGGGGCTACGAATAACTCACAAGATAAGCTCGGCAAGATATCGGGTAAATAATCAATAGGGAGCTAACACTCCGCCGCCTAAGTGCCCTAAAACAAATATAACATAGTCTAAGTATCTCAATAAATACAGTACGGTTTAGCCTTGTCGGTTAAGTTTAATGTTTAAGATTTATTAAAGTATTCCAACGATTTCCAAGTCGTGTTAGGATGATGAATCCAGGTGACGATGTTCCGCGTCGATAGGACCGATAGGAAGATATCGATAATTTCACATCATAATTGACTATTAGAAAGGAATAACATTCCGAGTCGAAAAATGACTACCAGGAACATCAGTTGAAAGGAATACTATTACCAAAGTTTTATTGAGATCGACCAAAGTCAAAGTTGACTTGGTCAAAGTCAAAGATGTTGACTTGGTCAAAGTCAAAGTCAACAATTTGAAGGAAAGTCAAAGTCAACGTAAAAGTCAAATTTTGACATTTTAAAGAGTTTAAAATATTTTGAATGAAAATAGTTTGAGAATGATTTTAAAAGAGTCTAACGAAACAATTACAATATTTATCATCATTTGAGATTACGATCGCATTTTTGAGAAAAGTATATTTATCAAAAATATATACGTTTAGTGAGCAAAATAATAACAAAATATTATGTTTATGATAGCGATTACATTTTTGAGTCCAAAAAACGTATATTTGTTAATAGTTACTATTTTTACGTATAGTAATATACTTATATGTGTTTTAACGTGTTTATATAACGTCTTTTTAGTCAAAAAGTACATAATACTTACGAAAAATGTTCCGATAATTTTAATAAAATTATTTTAGTAAAAATATATACATTTTTATGTCTCATAAACTGAGATGTCAATATTTTATATTTATTTCGCATTTTAAATTGAATTTAACGTTTTAACATTTTAAATACGTTATAAGTGTGAATAAATAGCTAAAAATGTCAAATAAATATTAAAAGTTCACTTTTATATATTTTTATACTTTATTACAGAATATAAAGTTATGATAAATTTTATAAAAGTTTTACTTTATAGTTTTAACCATTTAAACATTATTTTCGGCATAATTAACGTTATATTTAACCGATTTTTACGTAAAGGTCCGAGTATGGTCAACATTAATAACGTCCAATAATTTCGCTTTTTAGTTACGATAAAGATGGTGAGTTCAAAAATATAAATTTTAGGTCAAGAAAACGAGATATTAAGATTTTAAGGAAAAACGAGTACTACCGACGTCCTCCGCAAAATCTACACGATCTCCGAAAAATCCGAAAGTTTTCGAAAAGTTAAAGCTCCTGAAAACGTAGATAACGCAACAAAAACGAAGGTTAACGGGTCAACGGGGTGAAAGAAAAATGAAAACGAAAGTCGAAACGGTAAAAAAACGAGTTACCTAGGACATTGACCTGATGGTGTCCGGACAAGCAGCCCCGTCACCGGGTAAAAGTGACCCAGCTCGGTCTCGTGTCCGAGCAAACAGCCCCGTCACCGGGTAAAAGTGGCCCAGCTAGGTCTTGTGTCCGAGAAAACCGCCCCGTCACCGGGTAAAAGTGACCCAACTCGGTCTTGTGTCCGAGCAAACCGCCCCGTCACCGGGTAAATTTGACCCAGCTCGGTCAAAACGCGACCTGGTCCGAAAATAACAAAAAAACGGGTTTTTCGTTAGATATGCTTAGCATGGATTCAAGGGGTTTTAAGGGTGTTAATATAACATACTTACAAAGGGTTTTTGGGTGGTTAACACGTGTGAAAAGTCCCGAAACCAAATTTGCTCGTTAACGACTCCAAACCGAAATATGAAGATGAAACTTGATTTTTGGCTTTAAAGCTTGAATATTTGTGATGTGTTGGACTTGTTTCTCTTCCAGAGATGTATAAAGCTAATATGGGAGAGAGAGAATGAAGAGAGTAAAAGAAATGAGAGAGAGGGATGAATGAGTTTGTGTGTGTAACCAAAAGAAGATGAAAAGGAAGTAATGTTGTTTGGGTCACGGGAATTCAAGAAAAGGTGCTGGAAAAGTGAGTTCTCATTGAGATCTACAATCTCTTCCAAGTTTCCAAGGCTTTAACACCAAAATGGGTGAGTTTTGTCAACTTATACAAAAGTTAACCCATGGCTAACCCTCTTTAGTAAGTCCACACCATGGCTAGAGCCATTCCACAGCCCCATGGCTCACCCAAGTCGGTTAGGATGCAAGGAAAAAGCTTGGTTATGAGTTTGGTTAAGTTTTGGTTAAAAAGGACTAAATTTGTAAAAGATTTACCGTTAGTTACCGTTAAAGGACTAACTTTGTAATAGATTTAGTTAGAGGACTAACTTGTAATAGATTAAGTTAGAGGACTAACTTGTAATAGATTAAGTTAGAGGACTAACTTTGTAATGAAACTTTGAAATATAATTTTCTTAACCGACGATTACGGCGTAAACACCCTACTTTACTAACACGAGTATACTAACTATTAGGCACTTAGGTGATTCTAAAGCTTCCGTCTCGAGAGACAAAGTAAATAAATCACATAACCCGACTCAAATGCAATAAACGTGAGTAAACATAAAGCGAAATACGAGGGTCCAAATCATTGCGAATAAAAAGAGTAATAAACAATAAATGGAAAAATACCTCGAAAAGACGGATTGTCACAAGAGTTTCTAAGCTCTGTAGTGCTTGTAGCCACAAAAACGCGTCGTGTCATGAAAGGCTAAAGGGTTACTCATATACCCAACATCACTCTTGTCCACGGACGATGTGCAATTTTCCTAAGGTGTTACACATTTTAATCTAATGGCTATGATGAAAACCAAAACACATTTTTCTTTTCTTTTTTAAAAAATTAAATTATCTCACAAACCTTTAATCGTTAGACGAAACAAATTACGTCATTGCCATCGTCTCGTTTTCTCTTTAAGTAGAGCAGCGGTATTATATAATTTCGACAACATTTTTTTTTTTTTTGGTATTAAAATTCGAACGTTAATATCACATGTGATATTAACACCAATACGTAAAATTTTATAAAAGAGAATTTACTATAAAACGTATAAATTACCTAAATGTAGAAAAAGATGGAATTGTGAACTTTTTCTTTCTTCGTTTTTTGACATAAATATGATAGTACTAAAATCAAATGTGATAATACTAAAATCACATGTTATTGTACTATAAATCATATGTGATATTATCTTTAATCTTTAATATATAATAAAGAGGGGCTTTAAATGCCAAATGGCGAAATAAGATCCTTTGGATGGATTAACTTCTTTGATTTCAGCCGTTAGATCTGATTGATGATATCATCAAAGATTATTATCACTTTACACCCCTGACAATACATAATTACATTTTCTATTTCATTCTATCTACACTTAAATAGATAATTCTAATTTTTCTTATAAATCGCTCAATTTGAACTATATTTACCTTATTGTTATTCTAAAATCTCCTAATACAAAGTATCAAAACATGTGTATAAACGTAAAGATATATATGTTACTATAACTATAAACATGTGTAAACGTAAAGATATATATGTTATTATACGTGTAAAATTGTGTTCTTATAATAACTTATTATCTACATAAAAATAAAATTTACGATTTAATTTTTATTTTTATCCGCGCTATCTCAGGACAATAATCTAGTTATATATATATATATATATATATATATATATATATATATATATATATATATATATATATATATATATATATATATATATATATATATATATATATATATATATATATATATATAAACTTTCAAATACTTATAAAACAATAACACACATGATTTTAACTCTAACTATGAATTTCAAAACATATCAATGTTATATAACATATATGGATCCATATTTTTTTTTTTTTTTTTTTTTACGACTTTTTACCTTTTCGTTTATGGTCAAATGTTGAAAATTCGTAAGGTTCACATTTAATTTTTTAATTAAATTATAATTTCAAAACATAAATACGCTATATGATGCATATTGAACTAAAATAAAATTAAAAAAAAAAACACAAAAAGTTACATGTTATACAACTAATATCACATGTGATATAAATATTATTTTATAATATAAAATTCAAAGTCAATAAAAAGAATCCGAAAAAAATTACTTTAAAACTATATACTCATAGGAACATAATTTGATACTCGTTGTAATGGTGTAATTTATTCTATTAATATAATTTAAAATAATTGTTAAATAAACATAAATTAACTTATTGAAAACATACCTTTTTTAAAACAAGAGTGATACATTAAAACTTTTTTTCTAACCCTAAAGTAATCCCGTATTCAATAACCCAAAACTCATAAAAATAAGTTGACAAATCAAAAAGATAAGCGAAGCCAAGCACCCCTAAAGCTATTAAAAAGCTACTACAAACACAGTCTGCAAATCTGCATTACTTATATTCGAAATAGATCTAAGGTAACTCGGATTTCAATTCTCATTCACCGGCGACGGTTAAATTTCTACGATGGCAATGGACCCTAGGAACGAGCTAGACGTAGTAGAGAACACGCTACTCAACATTACTTTATCATCCTCCGATTTAGCTTCTCACGATGACATTTTCACTGAAATTTTACTCAGATTACCGGTTCGATCACTCACCCGATTCAAGAGTGTATCTAAACACTTGCATTGTCTTATATCAAGTAGTCGTTTCGCTCTTCTTCGAAACCCTAAACCTACCTCCCCTTCTGGTGTGTTTATACTGCAAAGTGCTAGCCCGAATTATGAATTCGTTCCATTTGATCTTGAAAATCCTGTTAAACCTCCATTCAAAACCCTACAATTTAATGACGGTGTGTCACGTATTAGAGGTGAACTAATACTTCAATCTTCCTGTAGTTTAATGCAATCTTCCTGTGGTTTAATGCTATGTGAGTCTTCTAGGGGTAATATTATATACAAATATTATGTTTTCAATCCCACAATTAATCAACGAATCGAACTTCCAGCGTTTGATGATTCTGATTGCTTTGAGATAAGGGTTTCTGGTATGACACTAGCTTTTGATCCTTTAGTATCACCTCACTATAAAGTTATATGTGTTCGTCGCTATTTACTGCCTAATGAGTCTGACAAGTACCGTATAGAAGTTTATTCATCGGAAAACGAGAGATGGAAGGTTTCTAGCAAACATGTTTCTATCTCATCTTGCACGGAGCTGATGAGTGGGGTTTTTTGGAATGATACACTTCATTGGATTAATAGTAGAGGGTTTGTTTTGTATCAGAAGATATATGATGGCGAATTAATACAACATAGGGAAAACATCAAGGGAATCCGTACACCTCGACAGTATCGTAACTGGAAAGTTAAAAGGCATTGTCCTCCTCTAGTTAAATCTCGTAAATCTTTGCTTTTTATTGATATCCTTCCTTCCCATACTACTAATATAGTTGTTTATGAGATGATAACAGACTACTCTGGATGGGAAATTAAATACCATGTTGATATTTCCTCTCTAATCTCATTTCTACCAGAGTATTATACTTGTCGCAGGAGGGTCCTCGATTACCTTATCGTACATTGTTTTGTATTGGGAGAAAGAGATGAAGATTCATTCTTGGTGCTGGATTTTTTAAAGAGGATTATAAGATTCAATTTGATATCCAGGGCTAGCCAGAAACTTTGTGATTTTGACTCGTTCAACATTCCTGATACAAACACACATCCATGGCCGTGTGCTTTTCTATTCGCCGAGTCTTTGCGTCATGTTTGATACAAACATGATATTTGGCTTCGTTTTCAGGTAGTAGCTAAACATTTAAATGCTTCTTTAGCTTTTTATTTCAAAATTTTCAATTATAAAGTTGGTGTTATGCTTATGCCTACTTGGTTAATCTTGTACTCGTCAAAGTTGTTAAAATTCAAAAATTGGATGTTCTAAATGAGTTGATTATCAAGCTGAATTGCAATCATGATTTAAGTATAAATACAATTCGATGCCTTAAGTTTATATAGTAATTAATTATTAACTCTTCTATTTAACCAAAATAGTATATTGATTTAATCAGTTTAGAATAAACTCTAAACAGAAGGGAACTTTTTGGTATTTCGCCGCTTCAAGATTGTAATGAACAGAATATATATACTCACTGCTTAAAGTTTCAGGTTTCGCAGCTAGGATCTTTTTGCAGTTTCTACTTAAGAGTTGTAATAAACTCAGAAACCAAAAATAAGCAAAGAAAAAAAAATCCTTAAGCCAGTACATAGCTACTACTACTAGCAAGCACACCCTGCATTACTCATAACTTTTATTCTTTTGTTTCCAAATTTGAAATAGCCGATAATGATGATCTGAACTAACCTGAAAAACATCTAACCTAAATCGGATTTCAGTTTCCATTCACTGTAGACGGTTCAATTTGCAGCTGAAAGTGAAAAGGAGGTGGCAATGAAGGAGCAACATGTGGTAGAGGGCAAGCTGCTCAACATCACTTTATCATCCGCCGATTTAGCTTCTCACTAAGAAATTTTGACTGAAAATTTACTCAGATCACCACTTCCATAACTTATTCGATCAAAATGTGTATGTAAACACTGGTGTTATCTTATTTCATGTCGTCGTATTAGCTCTTATTCGAAACCCTAAACCTACCTCCCTTTCAGGGCATTTATGCGGCAAAGTACCAATGTCAATATTATGTTTACAATCCGATAATCAATCAATTAGAAACACTTCTAGAATTTGATATTATTAATTTCTTTGAGAGAAAGCCTGGCAGTATGACATTAGCTTTTGATCCTTTGTTATTACCTCAGTTATTACCTCAGTCCTCACTGTACACTTATATGTCTGTCACTATTTCCAGCCATATTTCCCTTGATGTATAAATATTTATGGGTTAATGTTTTCAGAACATAACATACTTTCGTCAAATGTTTATTTTGTATAACATACTTTTTTTTTGTTTATTTAGGTACCTCAACTCCTTGAAACTTTTAAAATGAATAACGTACTTATTCTAATAATGATTTTGAGATCCAATTTGACCGGCTACCTGTTGGTTTCAGGTTACCCAAATAACTTGACCCGTTTACAATTTTTAACCCGTTTACATGATAAAACCCAATGGTGAAATGACTCTTGCTGTTGTAACAAAAGGACTCTTGTTGTTGTGACAAAAGCTGATAAAAATGCAGAAGGGCTTTTGGAGAAGGTGACTGCAAATGATGTTAACATTGGTCTCGGTTATATTTGTGTTAGGAACAGAGTTGGGAAAGAGAGTTATGAGGAAGCTAGGAGTAAGGAGGCGAAGCTGTTTGAGTCTCATCCACTGTTAAAGTTGATTGATAAGTCCATGTTTGGGATCCCGGTTTTAGCTGAAAAATTGGTAGAAATTCAGTCATCAATTATCTCAAAATGCCTTCCGGATATTGTTAAGAAGATTAATGATAAACTGACTGGGTATGTTGGTGAACTTAACAAGTTACCACGAAAGATGACTAATGTTGCAGAGGTAATGACGGTTTTCATGAGAATCATCAGTTTTGTTAAAGAATCGTTAAGGAAAATTCTGATTAAAGTTTTGGAAGAAGCGAGAGGGATTGGATTGCCCAACTTTCTCCCTAGAACCGCTTTTCTCACTTTCCTCACTGTTCTAAACAAGAAAGTAATTAGGATCAAAAAAATGCCCGTTGAATTTGTTGAAAACCTATGCCGTTATATTGAAGAAGTTCTGATCAGCGTGTTAATTCGTCATTCTGAGAATATGCGCCGAAATCATGGTGGGTGATGCAATGAGAAGAGGAATCTCTGGTGGCCAAAAATTTAGGTATGAAAAAAATAATTTAGGTCTAAAAAAAGAATTTAGGTTTTGAAATTTGGGGAAACTTACCTTATTATGCGATTATAAAAAACAAAACTTGAAAAATCACTTCTTTATCATTGCCAATTAGGGTTCATCTTTAAATTTGGGTTTTTTTTTGTTGAATCAATCGAGTGAGAAACAGAAGTGAAGTGAAGACAATAAATATGTTAGGTGGGAGCATGACGTCATCTTTACGTCATGTGTATAACCGGTAACAAGTCATTAGGTGTTTTATTATCCGGTTTAGGGAGTTAAGGTACCTAAATAAACAAAAAAAAGTATGTTATACAAAATAAACATTTGGCGAAAGTATGTTATGTTATGACAACATTAACCCAATATTTATTCAGTTGAAAAAGGAGATGGGTGGTTTCCAATACTAGTGTTCTTTTACCAATGTGCTCAGAGTTTATGCATGGCGTTTATTGGAAAGATACAATTCTTAGGATTAAAAATAGATGTGACAACCGTCTTATTTCAGGTGAAAACCGCATTCTCTATCTTTGAGTTAACTATGTTTTGATCTTATCTTTACTTGTCTCGTAAACGGGTGTGAGTCGGAATCGAAATCGGAATCATAAAATGAATCCTAATACCAAGAAAAACACTTAGGGAACTTGTCTAAGTTCCTATCTAAAATAACCGGAAACTTTCAACTAACGAAAACGCTTAACAATGGAGCAAACGAAAAACGAACATTTCTGAAACTGGCCCCACATGCGCCGCATTAGGCCCTAATGCGCCGCATTCAGGGCACAGTTCAACGATATTTTGTTAACTTTGAAACTTAACCAATTGGACCTAAACCCGAGCCCAACGTTTGGACTCCGGGTTAACAATGCCCAAAGGCCTTGAAATGGTCCAGTAAATCCATTTTATTGCCACTATAACAAACACTAAACACAAATACATACAACACACACAAACACACTCTTTACTAGCTCTCTCTCTCTCTCTCTACAAAATTGCCTCAAGAACACACACACACACCCCTCTCATTTACAGTGATTTTTACATCAAAAATACAGAAAAGTAACCACATAAAACACCTACAAATCGTTCATAAACAAGGAGGAAGAAAGGAGCTTGCATTCTTTTGGGTTAAAATCAAATTCTAAGCTTTTTGGGTCAAAAATCATCAAGAGATTACTCCAACCATCTTCAAATCACTTTCTACTCGGTATAAATCTTTCAAATCCTCTATCTTTTTAATATATACTCTATGCATGCACGATCTAACAACTAAAAATGAGTTTTTATGAAGATTTGGGGCTATTTATGAACAAAAACGGGTTTATGTAAAATGGATGTTTAGATCCATGAACTTGTGGTTAAAAACTCCAAATTATAAACTGTAAAACATCAAGTATTTATATGTATCTATGGTTGCATGTAGAGATCCACCACCAAAATAGCATTTTCGAGCAAAAAAACGTATTTCCCAGAAACCTGAGGTCAGAATGCGGCGCATAAGGACCCTTATGCGGCGCATTCCTGACCCAGAACCTGGGAAATGGGTTGTTTTCGCCATTTAACGCAACCTTGAGCTTATTTCTTCAAACCGAGTCAAATAACCTGTAAAGAGCTAAACTTACATATAAAGGGACTAATTGAACAAGTTTACATAACTTTATGTTTGGTATAAATATATGGATTATGTTTATGAAAATTGTTAAGCGGGAAAGTGTTATAAATTGGACTTAATGATTTTGGCGCGGTAGCGCTGCCCGATTTTCGGTAGACCAAAAACCAACACTTATAATAAAAGCATTTCATTAACTAACAAAGTTATAAACATTGGTACTTATTAAATCTTGGTATTACTATAGGAGTTCCGTGATTCCGACCCGTTTCGACCCGTTCCGACCGCTCTTTATTGTGCTATTCTTCGCAAACCGTGAGTTACAACCCCACCTTTTATTTACTGTTTTTAAATGAATCTTTTGGGGGAAACATGAGAACCAAACTTATTATTTGCCACACTCGGCATTTGTGAAACATATTTATTTGCCACACTTGGCACTGGTTCAAACTTATTTATTGCCACACTCGGCATTGGTTCAAACTTTTTTATTCCCACACTCGGCACTCGTTGAACGTTGATTGATCGTATAACTAACGTGACTCTTGAAGAGAATATAACATGATTCTTAAGTGACAACTACTAGTTTTAAAATAACTTTAATGCCCATTTTGTAACGCACACTATTAGCTTTGTTAAGCCGTTTAGTAATTATGGGTATCGATACTTAGGAAATAACCGTTCCTTGCTTAGGTGGCAGCTTAAGTACATATTACTCGATCAAACATGACTCCTCGTAAGTAGTGCGGGGTATTGGGCTTCACGATTGGTGAATTGGTTTAGTGTGAACACTTAAGTTATATTATGCCAAGTAGTCGTTATACATGATTTCAATCAATAGTTTATTTATCTTGCGCGTATATGGATATACGATTTCCGCAACTACCTTTGGAACAACTTTTATGGATCGTAACTATCTTTTGAGTAACTTTTATAGATCGTAACTATCTTTTGAGCAACTTTTATGGATCGAACCTATTCTTTATGTATTGTTCTACTTATCGAAACTATTAAGTATTGATATACTTAACTTAAACCTTTTTAGTCGAGGACTAGAAAACTGTAACTCATTCGCTACTTTTGTAATTTGATACTTTTTCTCATGTTTTCAGGAGACCAAATGTAAGGACAAGAACTGCATACTATGGATGGGTCAGGCATGTCACGTGAATCCAAGAATTGGGAGAAGACCTATTTATATATTTGGGGAATTTTTGTTAAACAATTAATTATGTACTATTATGCAACTCGTTAAATACTTGGTTATTTCAACTTGTAAACTCTAATTTTCTATCTTAATGACTTGAAACCGTGTGTTTTTAATTATAACTCGTGTAATGATATCTTTGCTCTTCACGCCTTGTGTTTCCGTTTTAGCGGAGTGTGACAGACTTGGTATCAGAACACATGTTATAGTGAAAACGGTTTTAAATTTTTTTCAAAATATTCGAAACCAAACTATAACCAAGGCTTTTTCGGAAAAAAAATCATTTCACGAGCTTTCAAACTTTTGTAGATTAATTTCGCAATTGCATGATTTGTTTTTAACTACGCGTAACTTGATCAACTACGCCTAGTTCAAAATAAATTATGCGAGTACGGAAAGTAATTTCTATCGTTAAACGGTTTTCGAGTCGAAAATTTCCCGGTCTTATCCATTCCTGATTCTCACGTGACTGACCCATGCATGCACCAAGCATCTAAGGATCGCACAGCTTCCGAGAGTCAGCACCATCAGACGACCGACCCGACCGAGGAGAGCTCGATGGCGTTCTCGAGCAGTCACGGTACCTCCAGCCCGAGGACCGTGCTACCAGCTGCTCCCCCGGTGCCTGTTTCCGCACCACCCCAGCAGCGTGGACCCCGTGTCCGGATGACAGCCCGTAAGCAGGTCGTCCTTCCTGGCCGTCTTCCTGATAGGATGATGGGACAGACTCCCGACTCCTCCAGACCCGCTCCTTTCACGATGCCTTACACGGACCCGTACGCCAGAGCTTCGCGTACGCCCACGATGGCGCGAGTTTCAGGAGCAGCAGACACAACGCCCCGACGGCGCCGGACCATCTAGGCTGATGATGCCGCCCTCACCACAGTCACTCCCACCAGCAGCATTCCTTCAGCTGCACCGAGAACTTCGGGGACTCACCGAAGAGGCCCAACAACAGGGCCTTCTTTTGTGTGAGGTCTCTGATGCTGCACACCGACTGTCTGAGCAGTCTATCCGAGTCATCACGTCGACCCAGGCCACGTCAACGATAGGGCAACGCCTCGTCAGCGCTTGTTTGATCATGGGGACCCTTATCGCGGTTATCTTGGTGAAGATGTTCGTGGATAGGCGTCGTTAGGCACTTTATTATTATGTATTGTATTGTAAGCTCTAGTCGTAATTTGCCATCTGTACACGAATTGAAGCTAGTTCGTATCTTATTTTTTTTGTATTGTACTAGTATTTGAACATTTCCTATTATGAACCTTATAACCGAATATTATTATTTGAATGAATTCCTACTTTTATTATGTACTTGACTCTTACGTTGAACTATATTATTATTCGTTGAACTATTATCGTACGTATATCATTATCTTTCCAGATTACTCTTGCGTATCATTGTTATTATCCATTGTTCTTATCGTTTATTCCTATTCGTGCGTTCTAAACTGCTTTCCTTTGTCTGTTGTAGAACCATGGCACCTAAACGCTCCAATGCTAGCCTCATAGCCGAGCATGTCGCTGCTCAGCTAAATGCTGCCATGCCCAACATGATCGCTCAGATCACTGTTGGGATAAACAACAATGTCAACAATAATCAGCAGCAACAGCAGCAACAGCAACAGCAGCAGCAACAACAACAACATCAGGGAGGCCACCAAAACCCTCCCATCTGCAACTACAAAAGCTTTATGTCATGCAAGCCTAAAGAGTTCCACGGAACCACTGGTGTTGTAGGGCTGGTGTCCTGGTTCGAGAGAATCAAATCGGTCATGCACATCAGCAGGTGTGCCGAAGTCGACAAGGTGGAGTACGCTTCCTTCGTACTATACGGAAAGGCTTTGACCTGGTGGAACAGTGTAGTCCGAACCCGAGGGCGCGAGACCGCCTATGTTGTCTCCTGGGATCAATTCAAAAACCTACTGATTAAGGAGTACTGTCCTAAGGGAGAAATTAAGAAGCTCGAGGCGGAGCTTTGGGATCACACGATGGTCGGAAACGACATCGAAGGGTACACCACCCGATTTCATGAGCTGGCCAGACTGGTCCCGAGGCTAGTAACTCCCGAAGAGAACCGCATTGACCGATATATCTCCAGTCTCGTTCCTGAGATTCGGGGAATGGTCATCTTAGCTGAACCCCAAACTTTGCAAATCTCAATCATTCTGGCGCACCGACTCACCAGCAACCTCCTCTCCACTCCAGCATCCTCCAAGAAGGAGGGAGGAGAGAAAAGAAAATCTGAGCAAGCCCCTAGGAGAAGCGACAGAAACAAGAAGAAGAAAACCACCCGCAATTTCGCGGTGACTGCTGCACCACCACCACCACCACCAGCTGGAACCCGAACCTATACGGGGACGTATCCCAAGTGCAACTTCCACCACCACGGGAACTGCCCGGTGTGTCTAAAGTGCCAGAAGGTGGGGCACTTCGCTAAGTATTGTCCGGAGAAAACAGTGGTCCAAGGCCAGAAGCCGGTGTGCTTCGAGTGTGGAAGTGATCAACACTTCCGTAACACCTGCCCCAAACTCCAGAACGCCCAACCAAATCAAGGCGGGCGAGGTCGAGGACGTGCCTTCGCACTCACAGCTGAAGAGGCCCGACAGGACCCGAACGCGGTGAACGGTACGTTTTCTGTAAACAACCACTATGCATCAGTATTGTTCGACTCATGCGCAGAAAGAAGCTTCGTATCATTAGAATTTAGACCCCTCATTAATTTAGGATGTAAAGTTCTTAAGGATAGCTACACTATAGAGTATGCTAACGGTCAAGAATTCGAGGCTAAGGATATAATCTTAGGATGCTCAATATGCCTAGCTGATAAAACTTTCCCCATCGATTTGATCCCGATAGAGCTGAAAAGCTTTGACATTATCGTCGGAATGGACTGGTTATCTCGGTTCCGGGCCGAGATCGTCTGTTTCGACAAACTTATTCGTATCCCTCTATCAGACGGTGAAACCCTTGTTGTACAAGGAGATAAACCTGGGCAACAACTCCGCATCGTCTCCATCATCAAAATGCGCAAATACCTCAAAAAGGACTGCGATGCATTCCTAGCGTATGTCATCGAACGTAAACCTAAGGAGAACCGAGTACAAGATATCCCCGTAGTCAAGGATCATCCAGAGGTCTTTCCTGAAGATCTACCCGGGCAACCGCCACATCGACAAGTAGAGTTCCGAATAGACCTCGTTCCTGGCGCAACACCGGTTGCCAAGACACCGTATCGTCTGGCACCACCTGAAATGCAAGAATTGTCAAAACAGTTGCAGGAACTTCTAGATCATGGTCCGATTCGCCCAAGATCGTCTCCCTGGGGAGCCCCAATCCTCTTCGTCAAAAAGAAAGACGGATCCTTTCGTATGTGCATCGATTATCGTGAACTGAACAAGCTGACCGTCAAGAACCGATACCCACTCCCAAGGATCGATGATATGTTCGACCAGTTGCAGGGTGCAACTTATTTCTTTAAGATCGAACTCCGCTCGGGTTATCATCAGGTTCGAGTCAGTGAGAACGACATTCCAAAAACCGCTTTTCGATTTCGATACGGACATTACGAATTTCTAGTCATGCCATTTGGTCTGACCAACGCACCAGCGGTGTTCATGGATCTGATGAACAGGGTGTGTCGACCGTATTTGGATAAATTCGTGATCGTATTCATAGATGACATCCTCATCTACTCAAGGAACAAGGAGGACCACGCGAAACATCTAAAACTCATCCTCGAACTCCTTAGAGATCAGAAACTGTTCGCCAAATTCTCGAAGTGCGAATTTTGGCTCCGAGAGGTACACTTCCTTGGTCATGTGATCAACCAAGAGGGAATTCATGTCGATCCGGCAAAGATCGAAGCGATTGAGAAATGGCAAGCCCCAACGACTCCTACGGAAATCCGACAATTCCTAGGATTAGCGGGCTATTACCGGAGATTCATTAAAAATTTCTCGAAAATCGCTAAGCCTCTGACCGAACTTTCTCAGAAGGATAAGGACTTCAATTGGGGAAAAGAACAGGACGAATCCTTCCAGAAACTCAAACATGGACTGTGTCACGCATCGATTCTGTCACTACCGGAGGGTACAGACAACTTCGTAGTGTTTTACGATGCGTCTCACCAAGGACTTGGGTGTGTCCTTATGCAGAAAGACAAGGTCATCGCATACGATTCGAGACAATTGAAGGTTCATGAACAGAACTATACAACACACGACTTAGAGCTGGGAGTTGTCGTGTTCGCATTAAAGATTTGGAGACATTATTTGTACGACACTAAGTGCACGGTGTTCACGGATCACAAAAGTATCCAACACATCCTCGATCAGAAAATGCTCAACATGAGACAACGGAGACGGGTTGAACTTTTAAGCCACTACGATTGCGAGATCAAATACCACCCGGGTAAAGCAAACGTAGTAGCATATGCCCTGAGTCGGAAGGAAATGGTAAAACCATCTCGAGTTAGAGCATTGGGAATTCAGGTTCAGACAAGCCTTCAGACGCAAATTTTTAAAGCTCAGCCAGAAGCATTGAAACCCGAGAACCTTAAGGGTGAAACCCTACACAATCATGAAAAGGAATTCGAGCTCAAACCGGACGAAATCCATTATTTCAAGAATCGAGCATGGATTCCGAGAGCCGAAGACCTTCGTAAGCTTATTTTAGCTGATAATGATGATCTGAACTAACAGGAAAAACATCTAATGTAAATCTGTAAATCGGATTTCAATTCCCATTCACGTTGGACGGTTCAGTTTGCAGATGAAAGTTGTTTTGACCAAAAATTTCTAAGGATAATTCCGTGATCAAATAAGTAAAAGTGAGCTTAGGTGTTGTTGTGATCTTGACTGTGATCACGACATTGATCACGAGGCTGTTTAGAACAAAAGTGATGACACATAATAAAAGTGCAAGTAAGTAAAATAACACGAGTATTTACGAGGAAAGCCCTTAATCATTTTGGATTGCCGGCATAAAACCTCGGAAAGGATAATAATCCGTTTGCTTGTTGATTTTATTAAGAAAAAGCATGATCATACAAGATAAGATCACAAATGATCGATCTAAATGGTTTTTTGTAGAATATATGGGTTGTGAATCGAATATGAGTTGGTTTCTAGTGTAAAGTATCAGTCATAAGTGTTTTGGGGGTGTTGGTTGTGTGTTTCCTATTGTCATTTGCCTCAATTATTTATAATAAACAAAAAAGTAACTGTTGGTGCGAGATATCCAGGATCATGGCGAGATATCCGGGATCATCCGTCCTGGTCTTCTCCATATAGCATTAAATCTGATTTAAATGGCATTGAATGACTTGTAGACCGTTTCTTCAGGTCGACTTAGTCAAACCTTGTTCCTAAAACGCTAAGATCTTGAGCCTAAGATCATGAGCCCTGAGATCCTGAAGCTGAGATTCTGAGCCCTGAGATCCTTAAACCGGGATCCTTAGCCCGAGATCTTGTCCACAACAAAAGTGAAAAAGAGGTGTCAATGAACGAGCAACACGTGGTAGAGGGCAAGCTGCTCAACATCTGTTTATCATCCTCCGATCTAGCTTCTCACCAAGACATTTTGACTGAAATTTTATGTAGATTATCGGTTCTATCACTTATTTGATCAAAATATGTATGTAAACACCGGTGTTATCTTATTTCACGTCGTCGTATTAGCTCTTATTTGAAACCCTAAACCTCCCTCCCTTTTGGTGTGTTTATGCGGAGAAGTATCAATGTCACATCTATTGTACCTAGTTATGTGTTAGTTCCATTTGATCTTAAAAATCATGAGAAAAGTCTTTTTAAAACCGTAGAATTTGACCTAAATGTGTGAGTCTATGGATATCATTGACAAATATTATGTTTACATTCCGATAATCAATCAATTGGAAACACTTTCAGAATTTGATGTTAATTTCTTTGAGAGAAAGCTTTGGTGTATGACATTAGCTTTTGATCGTTTGTTATTACCTCAGTCCTCATTATACACTTCTATATCTTTGTCACTATTTGTGGCCATATTTCGGTTGCTGTATAAATAATAGTCAGTTGAAAAAGGGAGATGTGTGGTTTCCAGTACTAGTGTTACTTTCCCAATGTGCTCGGAGTTTATGTCTGTCGTTGATTGGAATGATTCAATTCATAGGATTAATATTAGAGGGATTTTTTTATATCATAAGATGATAAGATTAATGAGAATCATAATCAAATCCTTGTTCCTGTAGGACATTTGAATAGAAAAACGTATTGTACTCTCCAGGTTAAATCTCACGATTCTTTGCTTGTTATAAGTATATTTCTTTCATTTACCACTAATGTTGATGTTTATGAGATAAACATGAACCATTCTGGCTGGTCAATCAAGTACAATGATGAGATTTCTTCAAACATGTTCTAATGAGTGTAAAGATGTGATGTCTAAGTATAGAAGTCATAACCAATTGCTATGTGACTCAATTAAGACTTTAGAAGAACAGAGAAGGTCAGCTGCTAGGGGGATAGAGAATCTAGAAAACCTAGTTAAGTCTTACAAAACCAATGAGTTAAGCTATCAAGAAAATATTAACTTAGATGAATGGCAGAGAGATGATCTCTTAATTAAACTTCAGGATGCTAGGGAAGAAATAAAACGTTTAGTGAAGGAAAAAGAAAAAGTTGAATTAAATGTAGGGAAATTAGAACATGCTTCAAAATCTGTTAATAACCTAATTCAACAACAAATCCATGGAAAAATAAAATTAGGATTAGGTTATAAAGAAGTAGCCCCACCATTTAACCAAAACTATATCCCTCCAACTTTAGATGCACCTAAAATTCCAATCACACCTCCAAAAGAATCATTCAAAGTTGATCCAATCAACTATGATGAAGTTCTGATTGAGGATGTAGATGAAGAAAGTGACCTAGAAGTTGAAGAACATGTGACCAAACCAGAAGAAGTTAAACAACCAAATTCACAAAGTCCAGTGTCAGTAGAGTCAAATAAAAAGAATAACTGTGAATGTAACTGTTGTAAGAACACAGATGGTCATAGGGAAAAGATTAAGACTTGGGTTCATATAGGAACAAGAGGAAATCAACGAAACAAATATCAGTTGAAAACTCAAAAGGGTCCAATTCCTAAGAAACAAGTCAAATCATGTTTTATTTGTGGCAAATCTAATCAATATGCCAAAATTTGCTATTATAACCCTGAAAACCAAAAGAAAGTGGCTCAAAAACAACACAGGGGGTTGGGGTATACTTGCAAGGTTGAGCATCATGAAAAGAAAAACAAACCCGTACTTGAAAGAAAATATGCCCTGAACAGGAGTAATAGAGTTAATACTGCAAAGAATAACTCTGTTAATACTGCTTCGGGTAAAAGAAGTGTTAACAAACAATCTTTAAACAACAGTAGAAACAGGATTCCTACTGATAAACAAAATTTTGTTAATACTGCTCGTATTAATATTGTTTAGAATAATGGTGTTAATATTGCCCGTGTTGATACTGTTAAACGAAATGGTGTTAATACTGCACGGGTTAATACTGCAAAACGTAACTCTGTTACTACTGCTAGTGTTAATACTGCACAACAAAAGACTGTCAAACCAGTACATGTTCCTACTGTTAAAACAAAACTTGTTAATAATGCTCATGTTCCAAAAGTTAAAACCATTAAACAAGTATGGCAACCAAAGGTCAAAGTAACTCAACCACCTAGTACACCTGATTTCTCAAAGCTAGTCCAAAGGAAGGTGAGTTACTTTGATGAGATGGGCAAACCCAAGTCAACTTTGGCTTGGGTCCCCACCAGAAACTAACTTTCTTTGTCAATGTGCAGGTTCAGCCAACAAATAAATAATGAGAGCAGTTAGCATGTAGATAGTGGTTGTTCCAGGCACATTACAGGAAACATTGCTTGCCTTCATAATTTTGAGAAATTCAATGGAGGTTATGTTGCCTTTGGAGGAAATCCAAAAGGAGGAAAGATTACTGGGAAAGGGACTGTAAGCAATGGAAGAATCAGCTTCAAGGATGTCTTCTATGTGCAACAACTACAGTGCAATCTGTTGAGTGTATCTCAAGTTTGTGATGAGAAGAACACTACTAGATTCACTGCAACGAAATGTTTAATTATGGAGCCTGGATACGTCATTGATGAGAGCAAGATTCTACTCAGAACACCAAGAAAAGACAACGTATATTGCTTTGACATGTCCAAGGTTCAACCAACTGCAACTGAAGCTTGCTTTGTCTCCAAAGAAACTATGGATGAATCCACTCGCTGGCACAGACGAATGTGTCACATGAACCTCAAGAACATCAATGAGTTGCTGAAATCCAATCTAGTAAGAGTTCTGCCTAATAAGCAATTCTCACCAGATGACAACCGTGTAGCTTGCTTGAAGGGAAAGCAACATAAATCTTCTCACAAGACCAAGGAAATCAACACCATTAATACTCCTTTACACTTGCTCCATATGGAATTATTTGGACCAACCAATGTGAAGAGTATAGCTAAGAAATCATATTGCCTTGTAATCACTGATGACTACACAAGGTACACATGGGTGTATTTCCTTGCAACTAAAGATGAGACCAGTCAGCTCCTCATCTCATTCATCACAAGAGTAGAACACCAAATCAATCTGAAGGTGAAGAAGATCAGGTGTGATAATGGAACAGAGTTCAAAATCCAAGTGATGAATGAATATTGTGAGAAGAAAGGGATAGAGCGACAATTCAGTAGAAACTCACAAACAACTGGTTGCGGATCTTGAGGGGGAGGATGTAGACATTCACAACTACAGGTCAATGATAGGTTCAATAATGTACCTCACAACTTCAAGACCTGACATCATGTTTGGAGTATGTGTATGTGCAAGATATCAAACCAGAGCCAAGATGTCTCATCTCATTGCAGTCAAGAGAACATTTCGTTACTTGAAGGGAAAACCTAACTTAGGTCTATGGTATCCTAAAGACTCACCCTTTGATTTAATTGCTTATACTGACAACGATTATGGTGGTGAAAGTTTAGACAGGAAATCAACTACAGGTGGATGTCAATTCCTGGGCTTAAGGTTAGTGTCTTGGCAGTGCAAGAAGCAGACCACAGTGTCTACTTCCTCAACAGAAGCTGAATACATTGCTGCCTCAAGTTGATGTGCTCAAGTACTTTGGATACAAAATCAAATGATGGATTATGGATATGCATTCATGAACACTCCCATCTTCATAGACAACAAGAGCACAATCAGCATAATCAACAATCCGGTGAAGCACTCCAAGACCAAACACATAGAGATAAGATATCACTTCATAAGAGACTGTAATGAAAAGAAGTTGATACATGTTGAAAAAGTCCATACTGATAATCAGCTTGCTGATCTTCTCGCAAAAGCTTTTGATGTGGGAAGATTTACATTCTTATTTACCATTATTGGCATGATCAACATGGATTAACTTACCTTAATTTGTCTTTTAAATATCTCATGTTAAGTCCCTTCGAGAAAAGCAGTAGTAACCTTAACATAAATCAAGTGCCTTACTCTTTAGTATTGTACTATGTTACTACTGCAAAATTAGCAGTAGAAATAAATTTTGGCTAAAGTTTTATTAGTACGGCAAATTTTTCATTACTACGGGAAGGTTTAACTACTACTGCCCTTAGTTTTGTTAATATTGCTTGAATGGTTAATGCTGCTAGTAATCTCATTACTACGGACCTCTTGTTAATACTGGAAATAATCTCATTACTACTGCTAGACCAGTTAATACGGCCCGTCGTTACTACTGTAATTAACCTCATTACTATGTTCATTATTTGTTAATACTGCAACGATTAGTACTGCAGAGTTTTATTAATTAATAAGATTACTCTGTTAATACTGCGTTGACAAGTCAAACCTCAAGTTGCAACTAACTTTTAACACGTGGCGGTTTGTGATTGGACCTCAAAATTTAAACTTCGGCGCGGGTTCAGTATTTTTAAACACGTGGCAACACACGATTGAACCGTCCTTTTTAATCATCACTAGCGTCTAATCCAACTCGCCAAGTTGTTATAATCTTCAGCGTATAAATAGGGTTAAGATTATTCTTTCAATTAATTACTTTTTCTTCTCAAGAACCCTAAATTCTAAAAAGTTATCGTTGCAACTTAAAATCAAAGTTTCTTCAACTATTTCATCAAAATTCTTTCAATTGATACACAATGCCAGACCTACAGTTCTATGAAATCCATAATATGGTCGCTTGCTTTAAAAAGAATAAAGAAAACACGGACTTCTACCCTATTATTGACTTTTTGCAGCAGTCCCACATAAATTTTGCGTTGACAGTTAGTCCCGAAATTCATGAAGATCATATACACGCATTCTGGGATTCTGTAGTGTTATCTTCAGAAGGAGAGGTCCCTGTCATCAATGCAACAGTTGATGGTAAGGCAGTCACAGTTTCAGAGGCATCCATCCGAACACACCTTCAACCTCCAAGATGGAGAAGGTATAACTGACTTACCTAATGAAACTATTTTTGAAAACTTTCGCCTAATGGGCTATGAGGGGGACTTAACTACTTCAACGTTTTTAAAAGCAAAATTGCCCCCCCCCCCCCCCCCCCCCCCCCCCCCCCAATGGAAGTTCTTGTTGCATACTTTGCAACAATGCATTTCACAAAAATGAACCATGTGGAATGAGGCAAGTTTTTCCTTAGCAACTGCCATGGTTTGTCTTGCCACAAACCAAACCTACAATTTTTCAAACCTTTATTTGATGGTTTGCTGTGGAACTTGGCTAATCCTAAACATAAATTTTTAATGTACCCAAGGTTCTTACAGCACATCCTAAATTGTGAACTAAGGGATCTAACTAGATCCCAAAATGTTTTCCCTACCCATGCTCATACTAAAAAGGTTTTTGCAAATATGAGAAGGGTAAACAAAGGTTTTTCTGCCAATGTTACACCATTCTTCTCTACAATGATGGTGGGAACAAGTACTGCAGATGAGAGACAAGTGATTTCACCTCTGTCTCAACCCCCATCTGATTCTCTTCATACTACTAGTACCTCTGCAGTTTCTACTGCGAGTACTGCACCCATTATCCCTGAGGTAATAACTGCATTTTCTACTACAAGTGTTCCTCCAGTTTCTACTGTGAGTATTCCTCCAGTTTTAACTGCACCAATCACCACTCTTGTGACTCCACCATCTGCTTCTTCACCTCATCAACCGCCACCTATTGTTGCAACTTTTTCTAGAAAGACAAAGAGGGTTCCTCAGCCTCTTAAGACTAAAACTTTCCCACTTTCCAAATTCACACAAACGGAAACCAATGAGCAATCCCCCATGCTCACTGAGGTGGTCGCTAAGGAGGGGGAAGACCATTTGGGAAGGGCTCACACTACTGTTTCTATTACTTCTCATAGTGAGGCACAAGACAGTGTGAACATACTTAAGACCCAACTCAAGGGCAACATAACCCATTGATGTTGCTTTTGTAGCATCTTTGGAATGTGGTCCCGGGTGCCAAGAAACCATGGGGGGAGGGAACAGCTTCTACAGGGCAGAAGGGTCCCTCTACATCCGATGATCAACCACATGTTGGTACTAAACAGGCAAGGGGTGAGGATAGATATAACTATTCACCATTGGAATTGATGGAAGCTTGTGCCTCTTTCTTTATTAAAGTTGACAAACAAGGGGAGGACCTTGCAACTTTAACTACTTTGGTCCACACACTGGTTGAGCAGCAGAAACAACTGCAAGAATTTTTAATGAAGCCAAATCCAACCAGCAGAAGTATTGGTACATCTCCAAGACCATCAAGCTCCTCTTCTTCTTCGGATGACAACCCCCATGCTGAAAAAAAGAGGGAGAAAGAAATGAAAGACATTTTGTCAACATAATAGGATGTTGTTCTTAAGGGGGAGGAGGTAGAAAGAAGAAGTGAGGACACGGTTATCACTGCCACCTCAGAACAAGAAGCAGAAGATGATGTTGAGGTGGAGGGTGAAAAGATGGTTATTGATGAAGAAGAAAAGGAGGAGCAGATATTTGAGGGGGAGCAAGATATGAAGGTAGAAAAGATAGAAGTGATTACCACTGCTACAATTGAAGAAGTTATTATTTCCATTGTAGAGTTCATTTCTACTGAAGAATTGATTTCTACTGCTCCAATTTCTACTGCTCAAATATTTTCTACTGAAGGAGTAATTTCTACTGAAGACCAAGTTACTACGGAAGACCAAGTTACTACGGAAAGCTTTATTTCTACTGGTCTTCTAGTTTCTACTGAAGCTCCTTCAGTATCTATTCCTATTGGATAAACTCCAACAACAATCTTCTCAGAAGCCACAGTTGTTACAACTGTTACTACTGCAGCACCAGTTCCTACTGTTGATGAACAAGCGGTTGTTGCAGAGCTTCTAAGGCTAGAAATGAGCAAGATTCTTGAACACACGAATATTGAGCAAGCCTCAAGACCTAAAGAGAAAGGAGTTGTCATACATGTAGCACCTGACAGTACTAAAATGGTAGAAGGAGTTGACTTCATTCAAGATCCTTCAAGACCTACAGGTATGAGGCCTATTATTCCTCCTCACAGATCTTACATTCCAAAACCAATTTCATAAGTTGAGCCAACTGAGAAAGCCAAGGGAAAGAAGATAGTTGTGGATACAAGTAAGGAGGATAAGGAAAAGAAGAGGAAGGAGAGGTTAAAGAAGATGGATGAGCTAACTGCACTTCAACTTGCTTCTGAAGAGTTGGATGTAGGGACTGACCCTGAAACAATTAAAGACATCCATACTAAACTTCAAAAGGCTGAGATGGAGAAAATTCAGAAGTTGAATGAAGAAACTGCACTCTTGCTAGCTGAGCAAGAAAAAGAGTTAGCTGCAATAAAAAGAGATGAAGAAAGAGAAAAGAAAAGGAAAGCTACAAAGAAACAATCAACTCAAGAAAAACTAGTTTGTGATAAGCAAAAGTTCATGACCTACTTAAAGACCAAGGGCTACAATGGAAAATCTTTGGGGCCAATGAAGATTGGGAACTTGCTTGCACTAGTGGAGAAAGAAAAGAAAATGGATTCTCTCAAGAAAATTCAACTCACTAAACAACAAGATCAACAACAGTATGAGTTGGAGAGATCCATGAAGAGAGCTCCAGAGACAGGAAGACACGTGTTTGATGCTCAAGGGAAGGAAATTCACAACCCATTTGCTCCTATCAAGCCAAATCCTCCTGAGCAGTTGAAGAGGAAGAAGTCATGCTCTACAAGAGTTCCTATGAAAAGACAAAGAAAAGATGGCGTTCTTGTTTCAACTACTGCTGCTCAAGGAAGTCCTAGTGTGTCAATCAAGAAAGAGCCAGTCAAAGTCCAAACTGAATAGAATAAAGGGGACATTGAAATTGATGAAGATGAATGTTCGGATCTCATTGTAAATGAAGAAGGACTTAGGATTGAACCATTGGCAGTTAAGTTACCTGAGATAGTTGACTGGGAGTATATTGGTGGCCCAAACAAGACTGAATACTTGGTCACCAAACAAGACAAGTCTAAGACAGTTGTACCTGCCTTTTATAGAATGATTCGGGATTTCACAAGAGATGACATCCAGCGTGTCTATTATATTGGAGTAATCAAGTACTCAAAGTTCAGAGGTGAATGCTCTGGAACAAACATGGCTATGGATTGGCTCAATTGGATGTTTAATCCTGAAGCTGAAAAGGTGAACCCTGCATTCAAGAAAGGAAGTGAAAACAACCCAGTAATCAAGTGGTACTTATATGAAAGGAGTGGAACTTATTCAATAGTTAGAAGACATGGAGCCATGGAATTCTATCTAGTTGATAAAAAAATATGACTTGGGGTTGAGGACACTTAAAGAACTGATCAAGGTTAGACGTCATGGTCTTGTAGCTTCCAGAATGGCGCATGAGTTGGTATGGAGTATAATGGGGCAATTAAACGAAGAATTAACCAAAGTAGCAGAAGAGAAGGATGCAAGATTAAGAGAAGAATGATTATGCCTTGTAATGTAAAGTAGTTAAAAGTTGTATAGAAACTTGTACTTTCAGTATTAATAAAAGTTCAAGTTAGGGGGAGATTGTTGGGATTGAAACTTAGTTAATTAGTTTTAATTTCATTAAAGTTGCTCGTTACTACTGCTGTCAAGGTACTGCTTCATTAATACGGACCAAAGTTGTTACTACGGAATGAAGACAGTTACTACTGAAGAACTTGTTACTACGGAAGACATATCATTACTACTGCTTCAACTCATTACTGCGGATGATTGTTACTGCGGACAAGATTGTTACGCAAGTTTAGCTTAGCATTACAATTATAGTTAGATTGTATTTCCTTTTATTAGATGATGTTTCCTATTTAGATAGGTTAGCCTCAAGGTCTATATATAGATCCTTGTAGATTGATAACAAACACGTTGTATTGATTCATTATTTCAATATAATTGAGTCTTATAATTCGGCAAACATTATTGTTCTTAACTGTTTTCTATTTTACAATATTTGTTTGTTTGATAAACTTGTAAGATCAGGTTGTATCCGCTGCTGAACTTCCTTGATTGATCAAGATCTTTCTTAGACAAACTTTAGGTTATACAACCTATTCGATCCTGACAGAAACCGTTTATTTAAATAATAAGTTTTGAATCAATTTCAAACCAAATGGAAATAAATGGCTAAAGAAATACCGGTGCAACTAGATCAACAATTCTCGTAATGTAGATCACGAGTTTTGATATTTTATGCCTTATGGAATGTCACATAACATTGTCACTAAATCTTTAAAATTTTGGGCTAGTATCATTGTTTGATCAAAATATCGTCAAACATATAAAGGGTAGTATTTGGGTGATTTCAACCTTGGATTTCCTGCCAAAGCAGTGAAAACCTAACAAGCTTTTAATGAGCCTAAGGTGATCAAGGTTGGGACTGATGGTATGATGTGTTCTTGACAGTAAGTTGTATAAACAAGATGAGAGAACAAGTGTGTAACTGTATGTGTAGAGGCGTAGAAGCGTGGGAGTATGATGATACTGCAAGTATGTAAATATGGCGAAGTATGTGTGTGTAAAATAGTGTATATGTAGTAGATGATCACACATGGGTATTTTATACTCTTCTTTATTCAACGTATGCATTTAAGTCATAATTGATTAGGTTAATAATGGCCTAACGTTCACAACATTATTCAAATATAATGTCATAGTTATTGCAGGTGTTACAAATGATTTGAACCAACGATTTGTCTGGATGTGAAATGGCGTCGGCTAAGCTTTGCTCGGATTCGACCCAGCTGCCGGCTATACCGTGGAAGCTTGGACGCTTCAAAGCTTGGAAGCGGGGCGGATTACGTTACCCGGACATCAATGACGTCGGGGCATTTTAGCTTCCCAAGCTCGAGGTATCGGGAGTATCCAATCTTCCAAAGTTCTAGGTGTTTGGCATATCCCAAGTTTTTTAAGACCTAGACCCTACTAATATCATCAATGGCAATACCCACATAATTTAAATTCGTTATTGTCCTACAAAAATGTTCTTGAGAGCTACAAGCCATTGTCAATTGGAATAATCAATCCCATAACACCTTGTTTATTGATCTAACTTTCATCAACATTGTTTTTATATAAACAAAAGTTAGGATGGTAGGAATCTTACGGTGACTTCATGGCATTAGTCTTTTCCATATCTGCGCACAATGTTGGGTAGTTTTCAATATCTTTCTCTGAATTTCGACCTCTCTGATTTATGACTCGATTGACCTATTTTCAAAACCACTGCCGATATAATGAACTCATTCGGCACACGTGCTCGATTATTAGCAAGTGCTTTGTTTTGTAGGTGTCTCCGTTTTTAGTTGTGGAGCTTTTTAAGAGAGTTATAAGATATAATTTGGTATCCAACACTTGTCAGAAGCTCCGTGTTTTCCATACAAAGATTTATGGCCGGGTGCTTTTCTATTCGCCGAGTCTCTTCGTCATGTCTGATACAAACATCATACGTGGTTTTTGTGTATCGAAACATTCAAATGTGTTGAAGTCCCTCTTTATATTTGTTGAGTATAAAGCTCAATTTCACACATGATTCAAGTATACATACAGTTCGATTTCTTGAGTTATGTATAGGTACAAATCTTGTAAACTGCTTCCTTAAAGATAAGAAATATGAGTGAAGTTTTATGTCTCATCCATTTTGACATTTTGATTAATCCGAGTGATTTGTACCCTCCTCCGACGACAGATGCTTTCAGCATATCTTGAATTGTTTCTGGATTATAGCCTTATAGGTGAGTAGAACAAAATGAGTTCCTATAAATACACACATGCTTTCATTATAAAGACACTTCGACACATGAGTTTATATACTTACATAAGGTTTCTATATTAATATTGTTCTTCGCCAACAACTCAACTCACATCTTTCATCAATCAAAATATACCGAGTAAATAACAAGTAAATTTAAATTACATGAGAATTCTTCTAGCTAACTGCTTAAAGCTTGTAAGGAGCAATATATTCTCGCTGTCAAAACAATCTAGTATTACATGTAGAATATGAAGCCTAGCTCTTGATTTCAGATTCATTTAATAGCTACCGTATTGGGTTATGCATCATAATTACACTTTGAACGAATTTCGACCCGTTTGACCCCTTAAACCCATTTGACCGAAGAGAAACAAAAACTCAAATCGATCGATTCATAAAATCTTTAAGATTCCAGGCTTCCTCAACCACGATCATCAAATTTCTTCAAGTTTCCTACAAATCTGCTTTATATTGGGCCTGTGAGATGGTGATGGAGAGCAACAATCCATTGCCAACCGAATGAATACCAGAACACGTTCTTCATCAATCAAACCTCCGTCACCATTCTTTTCATCAAAAATAATTTTTGGATGGTACAAATCTTTATCAGGTTGTGCTATGTTATTAACTGGTTCCTTACCAGTAATTAATTCTAGTAAAATCAGTCCAAAGTTGTAAATATCAGTAACCTCACTCGTATACTCCATTCTGCTCAATTCGGGTGCTTTATACCCCTCACCAGCAGCTGCTTCAAGCATTTCTTGAGCTGCATTTGGATTCAAAATCGTGTGCAGACCAAAATCTGCGACTAATGGCTGCTGATTTTGATCAAGAAATATGTTTTTTGACTTTAGATTTCCATGGATAATTGGATTTTGAAGCCCGTTATGTAGATAATCTAGTCCTCTAGCAATACCCGTTGATATCGTAGAAATGACTGACCATTTATGACATTCATCTTTTTCATCTGTTGATAGTTCAAAAAGGAAATTATTAGTTAGCTGAATCACTAACTTTGCCGTTCAAAAAAAAAAAAAAAAAAAATCATGTTCACTCAACAAATCTTAAGGATTTTTAATGATTTGTAACTTCTGCAGAAGGATGTGAAGGTGATTTGTTGATTTCAACCGAGTCATGATCGACATCTATCCGCAGCTAGAAAAGGTGTACGTTACTATAGATCTGACGATTTAACCCAATAACCCCCCATGCTCTTTAGTCCAAATGTCCAGTAAATGCTAAATTATCCAAAATTTGAGAAGAAGTATATTCAAGTGTTGAGTTATGGTTAGCGGTGTCAAAATGAACTAAGCACACGTCTGGGTAACGGTCAAAATAGTTTTATGGTCGATATGGATTAACGATTTTATGATCCCATGCCAACTAAAAAGGAATAAAAACAAACACAAAAAGTGTAGGAGAATTACCTTTAATGAATTGAGCCAAATTTCGACTCCCATAAAAAGGATGAACAAGAAGCTTCTCACCTCTAGTCCCGGAATAGAACCCATAAAGAGGGACCAAATTTGGATGCCTAATTGACCCGAGAACTTGAACCTCATTCATCAAATCTTGGACCTTTTTTGTACAAGTCGGTCTTAAAAATCTTAAACAAACAACTGAATCATTTGTCACTAAATTAGCGCGGTACAAAGTCCCATAACTCGATTTTCCAATAACTTCACCAGGTGCATCCAATATGTCAACACTAGTAAGATCTTCGCCACCTTTAAAGCGTATTAGTTCCCCATTGATTTCCTTTTGTTCTACTCCTTTTTGGTTACTAGCTTCTTTGTCCCAAGTTTCATCTTTTCTTGACCTTTTTCTTCTACAGACACAAATTAAAGCCGAAAGAATGAATATAACAAAAGAAATGGATAAAGTCCCAATTAGTGCAAGCTTGTTGATTTTCTCCATTTGTAATATATGATCAAAACCTCAAAGAAACATTAAAAATGAAATCCATAAGGGAAAGCTATCTGCCTTGTTAATCGCATGGACTACAGAAGCCAAATGTATCGATGCCACAACAGAAACAAAATCAAGAAAAATCCTATCTTTGTTTATAAGGATTCTTAATGAAGGTGAACATGGACGAAAGAAACCAAAGGTGCGAATATACAAGATAATTCTGATGTTAAAAATTCTTGATGAAGGTGAAAAACGCGTTTAAGTCTCTCCCATATGGCTGGTTTGAATAAGAAATGTAGATAAACTTGCAACGAATGTAAGTTTATATATATTACTCATGCCGGTATAAGATCAAAAACTTAAAGAGTCAATAAAGGTTCTTGGAAGAAAGGTGAAATTTGTGTTAAATGAATGCGGGTTCATGTGACCGAAATCAAGAGAGTTAACGAAAATGTGTTTGGAAGATGGAATTTACAGAAAGAAATCTTCTGAAGAAAGAGGATTCTTGACTTGTTATGTGGAATAAGATTAAGGAGTTTTATTCATTTTCAAGTTATCCAAAAGCCAATACTTAAACTTATGTCTCCATTTTACATCATCTTGTTAATTATATACATTTGTTTATACTTCGCGCCCTTTAGACGATGCTTAAAACTTGTTTATGTCTCGGTTTTAACGTCGTTATAAAATACACGATGATAAAAGTAAAACACATTTATTTAATTATTTTTTCTTGGTTGAGCTATTGATCTGTTTCAATTTTACTCATTCAATTCTATATTTTCTGTTTCACAAATTTGTTATTTTATTTGTCAAACTATTGAATATAGGAGAACATCATAAGAGTTGTGTTGGTCTTGTACAACATGTTTTAACACACAAGTGTTTTTTCTGATGTTGACTTTAAAGTTGTTTTTTTACATTTGGTTACTATTTTTATATACAAGTTGCATAGTTATCAAGTAGGCTATTATCTTCACATAAATTAAAATACGTTTATTATGATCGTTGTGATTAAGAGACACGAGTAAAACTAAGAGAATTGAAGTTTCGTATTTTGTAACCTAACATATCTTTTATCTAACCGGTTAAATTATTAACATGAACTACACATAACGGCAAGCTTTGACCCGAGTTACATACTCAAGTTGGAAAAACTAAATTTAAAAAAGGTTATAGAATAATTTGGAATAATTTATAAAATAAAATACTCGAGTCAAATGAGGTGGAAATTTGGAAAGCATAGTTGGTACCATGTTTAAGGAACTTGGTTGGTCAAAAATCCATTACAACAAGAATGTTTGTATGCTTGATATAAAACATATTTTATTGTTAAAATTTGATATCAAATAATGATAATTTGTATATCGGATTTTCAGTAGTTATAATGCAACAGAGGTCCAACCTATTTAGCTGTATGTATTATAATTACCAATTAAATTGACACATCTACAATTATTATGTTTTAATAAATGTCAATTAAATTCGCATATTAGCTTCAAGGGGGAAGTTATAGATGAGTTTATAACCCATACCCAGCCTATACGAGATTTCTGGTATCGGAATTCCGTACATACAAAATATCATTTTACTAATATAGGAAGATTACTTTCGTGGTACCTATAACAAGATCTAACACATTAAATAATTAAAATGGTTATCATTTAGATACTTGGGAAGACAAAAAAAAGAGCATTGCAGTTGAAATTTTATTGAGATTCCAGTTGCAAATTCAAAAAAGCAACTAAATCATGGCGAAAGAACAAAAGGTCAATTCGCAGGTTCAACCATGACCGATAAAAACAAGCTATAATTCTTTCTTTGACTTCTATGTTCGTAAATCCGTTCATCACCGACATCCTTCCTCCATTTTTCACACCACAGCCAACTACATTACAAGCTCCTTCTCCCACCAACATGGTGATAGCAAGTTGATTTTAACAAGGTTTAATGTCAATACTTTCCACATCAGCAAGTGAGCTTTATATTTGTTGCAACAAAAAGAAACATATGTTTATTCAAAGAGGCATCGACGCTATCAATATAACGACAGCCTTCATAGCTACGGTGCGGCCCATTTGATAAGAGTTTAGATAATTAGGGTTTTGAGTTCTCGATAGGGGTGAACATGAAGTTTCCAGAGAACATTGCTTCTTTGTCTGCATATAAATTTATTCAAATTTGATTAGCTAAGCATGTAAAAATAATATCAAAGTGATGAAAGAAAATACCCGCTCAAAGCTAGAGGTGGCAAATTCGACCCATTTACTTACAAATGGGTTGATCCCGGTTATATTTTACTGTATCTCTTAGAGATCAAATAAGTTAAAAAGGAAATGGGTCAAATGGTTAGAAAAGGTTAAAGATCTCTTAGTGTTCATTTAAAGGTTAAAACTTTCTTAACCAATTTATTCAGAAAACTAAATTATTATTGAAGAAATTTAAATTATTTGACATTACAACTGACAAAAGTTATCTATAACAAGTTAAAATACTTTTAGTTGATAGTGTTCCAGGTCGAACTGTTAAAAAACATTATCAGTTTTGACACGAAACCGTTTTGACCCGTTATTCAACTTGTTCATTGTTGATTTTGCCACATCTACTCAAGGTTCACATAAAGTTAACGCGAAGTTACTTACGGTACTATTGGTAACTAGAGGTTATCCAATCCAGTTACTTAATATAAGGGCTGAATTGGTTAATATTTCTATATTTAACAGGTGAAACATGTTACAAATCACAGAATTAAGCTGATATAGTGTTCGTAATCATGGCATTACGACTATACTTAAGTCAACAAATAGATAAAAAAAAAATATGTTTATTGGTTGGTCTGACCCGTAATAACATAGTCTTTGTAATCATATATTGGTAATAAGAAAAATCAAAGTCTTAGGTCAAGGAAAAGGCTTGTAAGTTCCTTTCTAGTTATGATAAGCTATGATCAAAGGTTTCTTTAATCAATTTCAAATTAACTCGTTTAAGGCCACATATTGAGCTCCTGATGATGTGCAGTGAACACCCTATCATATCAGTCTATCACCCTTGAGGGTGTCAGATGTGAATACTGGTTTTAAAATTGATTTTGGGCATTAATCATTCTTGTAAGAAAACGAATATGACACGTAGCCAGCAAGTAACTCGATTTTTCTTTCTTCTCGGTTACTGGCACTGTCTAGTTTTAATCTTACATTGAGAGTAGCATCCTTTCTATATGTACTCATAGTTGAAAACTGTAATAAAAATCATGGCAAAAAACTGAGAATTTCCTTTACTAATTTTTTTTAATTCAAGTTAACTTTTGCATCCTAAACAACCGTTATTTGAAAGTTGTAACTTTATGAAACATGTTTCCTAAATAAGTGGCATTTTAGAATTTTACCACTAGTTGGCACTTTCATTAGAAAATGTGCTAAGTCAAATGTAGCATTTTTTCTACATAACTATTATCAAAGAATTACATGAATGCAAGTAAATTTATAAAGGAAGAAAACTTGAGGTACCTGTTAATGACAGGGAAGTACATTCTCTCCGAATATATCTTGTAAAGGCCTGAAATATTCAAACAAAAAGGTTGAAGGGGTATATAATTGAATGTGGGGAAGCCATATTGTTTAGTGGTTACTATTATTCGCCTCATGACAATTACACTACGTTCTGAGTATCGATTCTTTACATGAACACAAAAAATCCATGAGATAGACACTTTGAGTCAATCTTTAGAAAGCAAACCCCAAGTCTTTGACATCACTTATTATTGGGTGATAAATACAAGATGTGGCCAAATGGCAGCTGGGTAACGGGTTCGAATATAGATTAACTTTAAAGTGTGGATCGTAACAGGCTGGGTCAAGTTGGGGTGGCCCGCAAACTCTTTTTCTATCAACATATTTTAGTTCTATTAATATATAATGTGTTACATATGATTACAAAAAATATATCATTACAAATATAATCCGACATTTTTAATGAAGCTATATAAGACATCTTTATGCATTTAAATAATCTTTGGAAAACTTTCAACCCGTTTGATCCAATCGCCCCATTTGACGTCTCCTTTTTAGCTTAAATGATTAGCTTAAAATTGGCTAGAGATAAAGCACACGCCCAAAGCCAACTAATTGCCACCTCTAAAAACTACATTAAAGAAAAGTTAAGAATGTACCAGAACAGCTGGTAATGCAGCAGGGTCTATTTTTGATGGACCATCTTCATAGAAGACATTCCTACAGAACATGTAAGAATGATCAGAAAACAAAAACATATTGGAACTGAATAGCAGAATTGATGTGAATTCAGGAATTTCAGAAGTGATAATGATTTGCAAAATGTCATAACGAATCAAAGAAATAATCTAGATAACAACAGATTTTATGAATAGTGACTGGTGTTTTATTAGCTCAAAAAAAATGCAACCACTCCACTTCCATTTGAGTTTATCCAAATAAAGCCATAATATTTCCTTTTCTGGTAAGCTTTTAATCCAAATTCAATTTGTAAACTGCTGGTAACTGTTACTAGTCACAAATTTCATACTTTTTTCCCTTATTGAGTGACATACTAAACAGTTAAAACTTCAAACAATTTCATCACTAGATTATATATTCAAGTCAAGCGTTGCAACTTTTTTAGAACAGATACAGTATCTAAAATCTAAGCATTCATATTTACAAAAACATGAATGCTAAAATCAACAAGCAGCAAGTTCCTTACTTCCAAATTGCAGTCTGCAAATCATCCGGTTTAGCCTCGGGGAGCATTGCGGTATCAAAAGCAACAATATTGCCATAAAATACTTTTTCCAACTCCCTCATCCATTTAGACAACAACAAATTAACCTGCATGCAGATGATGGAAAAAAAACTAACAAATTACAAAGATTATTTTTTTTTTAATGTGAAAATACAAAGTTATTGCTCCTGTCTTATTTCAAATGTACACAACTGATTTTATATGCAACTGGGTCTAAAAATTTCCTAACTTAAATATTGAACAATGTGCACAAAGACTAAAAACTTTCTCCCAACTTTTTTACCAAGATGGTTGCCTATAATCTTTAAAAGTGAACGTAAAAAATAAAGATTAAAGATGCAATGATGCATAAAATCCTGAAAGCTTGATGCCATATTATTTCAGTGACTATTCATGTTTATGACAAGTTCAGCATCTCGGAAACTTGTTTTGTCTTTTAGCTTGCATGACTATTAATCTTTATTACAATTAGGAAGTAAATTTCAAATTATAAAGCTAATAATCAAAAAATCAACCAAAGCAGATTACTAACCCCAGCTTTGGCAACTCTAGTCTCTAAATCATGATTGTAGATTTCGTACACGTATTGCCCCAATTCAACTCCGTCCTTTCCTTCTGCTTTCAAGCGACGTAAACAAAGCCACATGTGTACAACAAGCATGGAGAAATTTGTTCTAAAGGTTTTCTCCAAGCTAAAAACTGCACATTAAAGTAAACTTACTCCATTAGCTTAGATACTTTCAAATAACAAAAAGGGTCCCATGTATTAAAGAAAGCACAGCAGAAAGTATACAATATAATATATTTTTTACAAAACAAAACTACAAAAACCATGAAAACTGATTTTAGAATCATATAATACGGAATCATTGATCCAGATTGGCATGTTCTATATGAAATGTGATGTATCTTAAATCAATGTAATTTCCTTTCCTTTCTACGACGTCGAAAAATAAGTGCTGAGTTTCTGTTTTCGGTCCACAGAATTCATCTTCTGTTATCATTATACTGGCTATTGTAAATATTTGACAAATAGTGAAACATCTTCCTAATGTTGTTTGTCTAGTTAGGCTTTGCATTTATTTTGTGAGATAGAACCATTCATCATATCTTACACTGTCACTCACATTGGCCACATAACTACAAATTTCAAGTAAGAATCAATACAACTACAGGATTACTTTTGGGAATGCAAATGAAGCCTACTGTCATACAAAAAATAAAATTAGCACGAAGCATTGTCTTGAGACATATAGAAACAATACATTTACATAACACAATCAAATCCTACCAAAATCTAAAATTGATAGTTCAATTACATGCCTACATGGCCACTAACACAACCCGGGCTACCTGTTTTGACTTAACTATAGGCATCATACTCAATCTAACGAATTATAGTTATCATAACGAGAAAAACTAAAAGACTAACCATCATAAATAGCCGGTTTATCAACTTGAGATACAACACGACGGTAAATAACATTAGCTTGACGAATAGACTTGCTCTGTTTACTATAAAACAACATCATCTTAAGCATAAAACGTCGAAGACCATCGTAAGTAGGTTCCTCGATCCTCAAAGGAGACTCAACTGGCAATGCTAACGAACACGGCTTCGATCGAAACAGCTTATTCAAATTCACCTACTCATCACAAATTACAAAAACATAATTCACTCAATCCTCTAAATCAAAACATAAATAGATCTAAAAGTAAAAGTACCTCCGGTTTAAAATCAGGTACAGGAATTTCGACCGCGGCAACACGAGATATTCGCCGACATGGTAAGAGATGTAAATTTCTAGGAGGAATTTCTGATTTGCCTAATCTGTAGATATTAGCTAGGGTTCTGCTCCATCGAGGTGTCATTTCCGGTGAAACAAAACCTAATTAAATTAAAATTGGAGTCAAATGAAACAAATTAGTGCATAAAAATGGAGAATATATAGATATATGGAGAAGAAAGGATATACGTGGCGTAGCTGTTGAAGCTCCAACAGGTTGCAAATGGAGATTTTGATTTTTTTTTTTTTGGTCAAATTTCTTTAAACCCTAGAGTGTTTTAAGTTTTAACAACAAAAAATCATTCTTTAATTTTCATCTTCACTTTTTACTTTTTGTTTTTTTAATTTTCTTAAAATGTCATATATTTCGGTTTGGGTTGGAATACTCTTAATAATGACTGAAAATCGAGGTAGTTATTGTTTATTTGGCTTGATTTAACGATGTGTTTTATCTCTTTCTTTTTTTGTCTTTTTTGTGGACTCGGATTTTTATTGTATAGTGGTGCACTGGTGTATGGACATCAAAGAATTGATTTTTGTTTAGTGGTGTTTGTGGGTAGTGTGTTTATATGGACTGATGATAGGAATGTTGTTGTTGTGGATAATTAGGAAGTAGGGTTTTAAATAATTATGGAATGTTTTGTAATTATCCTCTTTCGCAAGTTTCCCAATTGTAATTAGAATACAATTGTAATTGTTTCATAAACACGTATGTTAATCTTTCTTTTGTGATTAATATAATGAGGCTTAATATTCAACAAACATTATTGTTCATTCGTTATCTTTATACAATATTTGTTTAATCGTTAAACTTGTACTATCAAACTGTTTATCCGCTGCTAAACTTCTTTGATAGATCAAGATCTTTCGTTAACGTGTATTGAGTTTATCTAATTCAAATGATCCTGACAATATATATATATATATATATATATATATATATATATATATATATATATATATAGGGAAGGGTTCTTGTAAAAAGGCTTAAATTTGTAAAAAGTTGAAGAAGCATTGTAAGAGTGACATGTGTCAAGTTTGAAAAAAAAAATATATTTTTATTTTTTTAATAAAAAAATAATATTTTTAATAAAAAAAATAATATTTTTAATAAAAAAAATTATTTAAAATAAAAAATCGAAATTTTTTTTTTTTTCGGAGGATTTTTTTTTTTTTTGGCTCGAAAAAAGTTATGTACGGAAAAAATATGATGCACATTTATGATGCACACCTATGATGAACATTTATTTGTACATCATAGTTGAATATCATAGTTTTATTGTGTGGATCATTAATATGAATCATATTTTTTGTGTATTATTAATGTTAATATGAATCATATATTTTTGTGGATCATATTTTTTGTGTTCATCGTATAATGTGGCACATAACGTTATAAAAAAAATTCAAATTTTTTTTTTCAAAAAAGTTTTTTTTTTTTTTTTTTCTTTTTCAATAAAAAAAGTAAAAAAAATATTTTTTTTTTAAATGTCACCAAAACATCCAAATGTCACTCCCACATTGCTTCTCCAACTTTTTACAAATTTGAAACTTTTTATTTGATCCTACTCCTATATATATATATATATATATATATATATATATATATATATATATATATATATATATATATAGAGAGAGAGTTGGTTTCAAATATGAACCATACAAATAATTAGGAACCAAATTTAATATGATATTCACCTATGTATATATATGATATTCACCAGTATATATATATATATATATATATATATATATATATATATATATGACACATAATCAAACAAATCAAAAGAATTAATAAACAAAATGAATAAGTTAAAAAGAGAGATTACCTCTACATTGATTACCTTTTTTTTGAGATAAATCGTGCTGATAATGTGTTGTAAACTAACGAACAATAAGAACATAACAAGAAGATTATAGATCAAAAGAAAAAAAATTCATTAGTACGAGATCATAAAATAAGGTTACAATAAGTCTTTATTTATAGACTAACTAGTTTATTTTCCGTGAATACGCGGAGATCCCCATCGAGAAAAATAAAAATATAATATATAGAAACCGAGAGAACATTGTTTGTCATTAACAATTTATGATAATATGAATTGTAATTCCAAATATTTGTCGTTTCGTTTATATGTATGTACGTGTTTTCAACTTCACCTTAAATTTATATACATACAAAAGTCTATCGAATATGTATAATGCAACAATAAAATACAATTTCATTTAAATATGTATTAAAGCATGTTATTAAATATATGTAGTTTCGTTTATACCATGTAGTTAACTTTAACCCCACCTTTAAGTTCGTATTTGTACGGGTTAAAGAATGACAAAAGTATATGAGGTTGACTTCAACTTAACATTTAATTCGTATTAATATAGCTTAACAAATACAATTAATTTAGTAGGTATTGTCTACGTAAAGATATAAAAACATAAAATATAGCTAATAATATGTATATGTTAGAAATTAAGTGTTCAATAAGAAATTAAAAAAACATTTTATACAACGGTTTTTGGTAATACATTTCGAAATTTTTTATGATTATATGATTTAATTTTATTGAAAAGTAAAAATCGAATAGAAAAAGTGTTATGTTAACAACCACGTTAACAACCACGTTTAATGAATAATCTTAACGAAAATAAGTAAATAATATATGACAAATATTTTAGAATTTAAATAATAATGTGAAGCAAATTTTATTTAAATATATATTATAGTTGAAGGATTAAAAATTTTAACTAAAATTAAAGGTTTAAAATAAAAATAGTAAATAATGATGTCATAATTATATACTACATATAAAACATTTATGTTCAAACCAATATAAACTAGTGTAATATCCGAGCCTTGCCCGGGGTCGAATTATTGTTTTTTTTTTTTTCTATATTGTGTTTTCATACAAAACCAACCCATTCACCCATAAATGGGTCGAAATTGCAACTTAAAATTTGTTGGATCGAAAGTATATTAGATTTAGAGATAACTAATAATAAAATAACCTAGAAAAAACAATCAAATATGAAAATGGTATAGGCAATTGCAAATTGGACAATTTTTAAACGAAGACAAACCAAACTTGTAAGGCGAAATCAACCCGTTCACCCACAAATGGGTCGAAATTGCCACCTAATATATTTGTTGGATCGAAAGCATAATAGATTTGGAGATAAGTAACACAAAAATAACCTAGATGAGCAATCAAATATGAAAAGAGTTTAGGCAATTGCAACTTGGACAATTTTTAAACGAAGACAAACTAAACTTGTAAGGCCAAATCAACCCGTTCACGCATAAATGGGTTGAAATTGCCACCTAAAATTTGTTGGATCGAAAGCATAGTAGATTTGGAGTTACGTAACATAAAATAACCTAGAAGAACCATGAAATATGAATTTAGTTTAGGCAATTGCAACTTTGACAATATTTAAACGAAAACAAACCAAACTTGTAAGGCCAAGTCAACCCGTTCACCCATAAATGGGTTGAAATTGCCACCTAAAATTTGTTGGATCAAGCATAGTAGATTTGGAGATAAGTAACAACAAAATAACCTAGAAGAACAATCAAATAAAGAAAAAAGTTTAGGCAATTGCAACTTGGACAAATTTTAAACGAAAACAACCAAACTTGTAAGGCCTAATTAACCCGTTCTCCCACAAATGGGTCGAAATTGCAGGATTATCTCAATAAACATCATGAGATATTGAAGTAACCAAATGGTCGGGTTCCTAGATTGTTCAGTTTATGCACAAACAGCAGCTCCCCATCGTGTTTTAAAAGAAACAAAAGCAGCTGGCATTACATGTTTTTAAACGAACCAAACTTGTAAGGCGCTAATCCACTTGGTAATCTTGATTTCAATCATTGTTATATGAAAATGACGCCAGCAAAATTAAGTGCTATAACTACTAAATTTCTAGCCATGTTAATATACGAAAGAAACTACATAACACTATGTAAATAATATTTCAGCTATCTAACTTGATACATATAACTTCCACAAATTGAATAATTATATCAGCCCAAATGCATAGTACCCCACAGCAAAATACATACACATTAGTCACTAAGGTCGCTGATTAACATGAATTCATGGGTTCTTTATTGTTCAGCACAATGTCACCGATTATGGATTGTTAGGGAGGCAAATAACAGAGTTATAATCACACTTATAATAACCGAAATGCAAAGAAGTCTCAAAACATAAAGTTCTAAGTAAATCATGAAATTAAATCAGAAAAACGAAATACGTGAACATGCAATTGCTGGGAAAATTTGAAAGAAAAGAAAAGAAACAACAGTAAAACTCCTAAAAATATTCTAAGTACTCCCATAATGAGTTGATCATTCTCCATGGATTACATCAGCGGAGGAAGCTTGTGGGTTTGAAGACTCGGTGAATGAAGGTGGTTTGGCAGGATCATTAGTGATTCTTGGTGATAGTCGAGAAGCAGAAGTGGCAATGAAGGTAGTGGTAAACACATTAGGATATAAGGAACGTCGTTTGACATCAAGAAGCTCATACTGATAGACCGGAACATCGTATAACATACCAGACTCATCATGCTCAGAAAAGCTATTTGGACGTGTAACATGTGATTGTTCAAATGAAAGGCGTTGGTGTTGACCATTACCTTCTGAGATAGAATGAACACTCGATTGTGGGTCACGCATATGTAGAGTGGCATGTTCGGTTGCATTTGGTAAATCTTTATTAATCGAGAACGTATTATAAACTTGAAACTCATGACCATCACCAATATGTGACTGTTTAATTTCCTCATATTCCTGTACTCGACTATTCGTTTGTGAGATAGACCGGTTTGCAAGACTTGATTGTGGATCAGCCATATGTAAATCAACATTTTCGGTCGCATTTGGAAAAGAGTTAAAGGTCGATGACGTAGTATGAACCCGAACTGGATCAGCACAACCGACATTTGTTTGCTCAAATTCCCCATAGTACTGAAATACTATATTGTTACTATATAATTTGGTAACTGAAAACCGAGTAACACATTTTGGCCGCAGGTTATGCGGGTCAACGCGGATACCTAGAGCAATTTGGTCACCAACAATTTTATCCCATAAGTATTCTTCAATCCAATTCAGGCTATCAGTT
>CAJVGC010000592.1:27448220-27469608 GCA_910822075.1 Senecio squalidus
TTGACTAACTTTGACATTGAAACGTCTACTTAGTTTCTTATGCGTAAAACATTTCTTTCTCTATTTATACTATTGTTTCATCTCTTTAATTCAACTATTTATTGATACTTGTATGCGTAACCGACCCTTGATGGAACTATAACACGTTCTTAAGTGATGTGATTCTCTCTCTTTTTATAATAAAATTTCATAGTGCCCAATTATGCTTTAGTTTCTCTCTTACACACTATTAACTACTTAAGCCGTATAGTAATTATGGGTATCGATACTTAGGAAAGAACCGTTCCTTGCTTAGATGGCAGTCTAAGTACATATTTACTGAATTTCTTTTAATTTCCCGTTTGAGAGGCGGGAAGTTGGGGCCGCTCGGTTGATAATCGGATTAGTGTGAACACTTAAGTTATAGATGCCAAGTGGTTGATACAAGAAATCTATTTAGTTACTTACGCATAAACTTATAAATTTTTAGCGATTGTTATCCGCTTCTACTATTCGACTAAATTTGATTCTATTTAGTCTTTACAAGTTAGGGCACAATTCGCCCGTTACTTAAATTTTACAAGTGTATAAACTCTTTAAGCGACTTTTCTCCGCTAATCTCCCTTATGGGAAAACTTTTACTTTATATACTTTACTCATACTTTTATGCCAACTATTCAAACTGTAACTCACTCACTACTTTCGTAGTTGACACTTTATCTTATGTTTCAGGAAATTAGTGTAAGCCTGAGGTGCATGGCATGGATGGGTCAAGGCGGTCGCGGGAGAACCATATTGGGAAAAAGACTTGGCCAGTTATTTTGGGAATTTTTATGAAACATTTTAATTGTGTGTCAATGTATTAAACTATTTGTCTTTCGGTTGTTCGAATGGGATTTAAACACTTTTAATTTTAATGAATGACTCTTTTACCGTTATGTTTTATATGACCTGTGATATGATTTTCCAGCTCTTCACATTCCCGTGTTTCCGCTTTAGCGGGGTGTGACATCAGGTTTGTTCTTAATCTATGTGGACTTATTTCTGGACTTAAAAATGTAATAGTTAATGAGTTTGATTATTTGTGGGGCTTTTGAATGTCGATTTTAATTTTTGATTACACTGGTTTGGTTCTTTACTTTTTTCGTTGTCACTGTCTTTGCGTTCTACGTCGACTAGGGTCAGGTTTGTTCTTAATCTTATGTGGACTTATTTGTGGACTTAAGAATGTATGATGTTAATGAGTTTGATTATTTCTGGAGGTTTTGAATGTCGATTTTAATGGAAAGTGGTATGATGTTAACGAGTTTGATTATTTCTGGAGGTTTTGAATGTCCATTTTAATGGAAAGTGGAAATATGTTAATAAAATTTTTGATGTTAATCAATTTGATTATTTGTGGACCTTTTCAATGTCGATTTTAATGGAAAGTTGGATTATGTTAATAAAATTTTTGAATGTTGATTTTAATGGAAAGTGGAATTATGTTAATAAAATTTTTTAATTTTCATTTTAATTGATGTGGAATTATGTTAATAAAAATTTGTCGTTTCTCTGTGTTTGTGGAATGTTACGCTTTTAATGTATTATTAGGTATAAGATTCTGAATTTGTTTGTTTGTTGTTTGTGTTCTTTCTACAGTTTCTACGTTTTTGGTTTCTGTGGTTTCTCTGTGTTTGTTGAGGACCGTTTCTCTGTGTTTGTGGACCGTTTCTCTGTGTTTGTTGTTTGTGTCGTTTGTTGTTTGTGTCGTTTCTCAGCCCCTTGATTATTTGTGGACCGTTTCTCTGTGTTTGTTGTTTGTGTCGTTTCTCAGCCCCTTGACCCCGCAAAGGGCGCTGCCCCTTGACCCCGCAAGGGGGCGCAGCCCCCTTGACCCCTGCCTTATTTGTCGTGGTCACCTTATTTAGTCACCTTATTTATATGTGACCTTATTATACTTATGCACTAATATTCATGTTTTCATCTTTTGTTGCCCAAAGGTCAAAGGTGATTCCTATGATTGCATTTTTCCTTTAGCATAATAAACACGTAGGATATTAATTCTGCCCAAAGGTGATTTAATATACTTGTGTGCTTAAAAGGAATCTTATTACGCCTTAAAACACGACGTTCTATTTTGTTGCCCAAAGGTCAAAAGACAAACGTTGTGTTGCATAAACCTTATGCTCATAATTTTACTTAGATATTAGTTATTTCTGCCCAAAGGTGATGTAACATCTAAGTAGAGCCTTACTTTAGCTTATTATTTTGGTGTTTTTTAATAGGCTTACCTATCACTAGCTTCATTACTTATATGGTCTTAGTCTCAGGAACATTACTATTAGGTCTACTTATTTTAGACATTACTCTAGTTCTATTATCTTAAGGGACATTACTTAGTCTGCCTTATATAGCTAACTCTGTCACTATAAAATCTTCTATAACTCGTATCATAAATCTAAATCCTCCTTATTCTCCACTACAGTACCAAACTTCGGCATTGAGGCACTTACTGGTGCTAATTTCACTTCATGGAAGGATCAACTTTACCTAACTCTGGGAATGCTCGACATGGACTATGCTATTCGCCATGATGAACCCGCTGCTATTACTGCTGAGTCTACTGCTACTCAGAAAGCGGACTTTGATAAGTGGGAAAGGGCGAATCGGCTGTCCCTAATGATGGTCAAGAACTCAATTCATCCCAGCATCCGAGGAGCTATCCTTGATAATGACAAAGTGAAAACTTACCTCACATCTATTGAGGATCACTTTAAGGGATCTTCTAAGGCAATTGCGAGTAGTTTAATGCTACAGATGCTGACTCTTAAATATGAGGGTTCTAACGGTGTCCGTGAACACATAATGAAGATGGTTGACATGTCTCACAAGCTTAAGAATTTACAAATGGAAGTCTCAGATGGCTTTCTTGTGCATTTCATAATGACTTCCTTGCCTGCTCGGTTCGACACTTTCAAAGTGAATTATAACGCAATGAAAGATAAATGGTCGATAAGTGAACTGATTGCTATGTGCGTTCAAGAGGAAGATCGTCTTAAGCACATTCAACCTGAAGCTGTTGTTCACCTTACTACCACTTCAAACCCCAAGAAGAGGAAAGGTAACTACAGTAACAAGACTGAAAATAAAGTCCAAAATCATGGTGCTTCTACCTCTGGCCCTAAATCCTCAACAAGCAATACTAACTGCCCATTCTGTCGCTCCAAAGGGCACAGACAGAAAGATTGCTCTAAATTCAAGGAATGGCTAGCTAAGAAAGGTAACATTCTTTACGTAATATTTGATTCCTTTACTACTGATGTTCCATTTAATACATGGTGGGGTGACTCTGGTTCTATGGTCCATGTGACCAATTCCTTACAGGGATTCCTTACAATCCAGAAGCTACAAAAGGACCAAAGAAAGCTTAGAGTTGGAAATGGTGATCTCTTAGATGTCGAAGCCATGGGGACTTTAAATTTACATATGAATACCGGAAAGTGTATTAGATTAATAGATACCTTATATGTACCGAGAATTACTCGGAACCTTGTATCTATATCTAGACTTGATCTTGAAGGTTATGTAATTACTCATGGTTGTGGCAGGATCACTTTTACTCTTAATAATGAATTATTTGGTTGTGGTTTTTTGGATGGACTACTGTATAAACTAGAACTAGATCATAATTTCTCACAGTCTTTGTTGTCTCTTAATATTGATGACATAACTAAAACAAAGACAAAATCACCTAAACAAGCAGAGAATTCCTCCACATTGTGGCATAAACGTCTCGGCCACATCTCACGAGATCGCATGACACGACTCGTAAAAGAAGGAATATTACCATCTCTTGATTTTAGTGATTTTGAAACATGTATTCAATGCCTTAAAGGCAAAATGGCTAAAGGGAATAAGAAAGGAGCCACCAGATGTTCCAACTTGTTGGAAATAATTCATACTGATATTAGTGGCCCCTATCCCGCATCAATAACAGGACATACATCATTTATTACATTCATTGACGATTATTCACGTTATATGCACCTTTATCTGATTAAAGAAAAATCTGAATCCTTACAAACTTTTGTCGATTATAAAACTTTGGTTGAAAACCAACTTGATCATAAGATAAAAGTTGTCCGATCAGATAGGGGAGGTGAATATTACGGTAAACATACTGATATTGGTCAAGCTCCTGGTCCTTTCTATAATTTTTGCAAGGAACAGGGCATAATTAACCAATACACCATGCCAGGTTCTCCTCAACAGAATGGTGTTGCTGAAAGGAGAAACCGAACTTTAATGGACATGGTGAGAAGTATGCTCGCCAACACTAACCTACCCAAATTTCTTTGGACTGAGGCCTTAAAAACAGCTGTTCATATACTCAATAGGGTTCCATCAAAATCTGTCCCTAAAACTCCTTATGAGATCTGGACAGGTAGGAAACCGAGTCTAAAATATATGAAAGTATGGGGCTGTCCTGCCGAAGCAAAAGTCTATAACCCTCAGTTAAAGAAACTGGATTCTAAAACCCTTACATGTTTCTTTATTGGTTATCCCGAGAACTCAAAAGGTTATCGGTTTTATTGTCCTTCTCACTCTACCTGCATCATAGATACGCAACATGCCACTTTCCTCGAAAATTCAGAGATCAGGCACGACAAATCCTGATTTAGATTTGCAAGAAGTACAAGAAGCGGGGGGAAACCACTCGTCGGTTATTATGATTCCTCCGATAACTCCTCTTGTACCCAACGCTGCTCCCGATATACCTGGATCTCCTAATGAACCGGTTGAACCTCCTATGCCTCCTAATCTTAACGCCGAAGAACCGCTTGTTTCTGAAGAACCCGTAATTCAGCTCAGGAGATCATCAAGGGCTCGCAGAAACACTAATTTTGATGATTTCGAAACTTATCTGGCTGAAGTCGAAAACATTGGGAAACTTACTGATCCAACCTCTTACCGAGAAGCTATTAATAGTGATCAGGCCGCTAAATGGATTGAAGCCATGATTGAAGAGCTCAATTCCATGGAGCGTAATGGCGTTTGGGTATTGGTTCCACTCACTAAAGGATCCAAAGTAATTGGATGTAAATGGGTGTTCAAAACCAAATTAGACCCGAATGGAAACGTCGAACGCTATAAGGCCAGACTGGTTGCAAAAGGCTTTACTCAAAAGGAAGGAATTGATTATCAAGAGACCTTTTCCCCTGTCTCTCGTAAAGATTCCCTAAGGATCGTCATGGCACTCGTAGCTCATTATGATTTAGAGTTACATCAGATGGATGTCAAGACCGCTTTCCTTAATGGTGACTTGCAAGAAGACGTATACATGCGGCAACCTGAAGGATTTATTCCAGAAGGTAAAGAGCACATGGTCTGCAAGTTGAATAAATCGATATATGGGTTGAAACAAGCATCACGACAATGGTACCTTAAATTTGATGAAGTCGTGAAATCTGATGGCTTCCTAAAGAATCAAGTGGATCAATGCACCTATCTCAAGATCAGTGGGAGTAACTTTATTATCCTTGTTTTGTATGTGGATGATATTCTGCTTGCAAGTAACAACTTGGATCTGCTACATGAGTCGAAGCGAATGCTTTCGCATAATTTCGACATGAAGATCTCGGTGATGCCTCTTATGTTTTAGGTATCGAAATAAATCGAGATAGACGTAATGGTGTTCTAGGTCTTTCCCAAAGGGCTTATATTGACCGTATTCTAGAACGCTATAACATGCAGCACTGCACACCCACTGTGGCTCCGGTAGTTAAAGGGGACGTATTTGGACCTCATCAAACTCCGAGCACTGAAACTGAGAAGGCTGAAATGAGGATGATACCTTACTCATCTGTAGTTGGGAGCATTATGTACGCTCAGGTCTGTACTCGACCGGATATCGCTTACATCGCTGGTATGCTGGGGCGTTACTTATCTACCCCGGATTAGCACACTGGAAAGCGGCTAAAAAGGTTCTACGATATCTGAAAGGGACCAAAGACTACAAATTAACTTATAGAAGAAGTGACAACTTGGAAGTAGTAGGTTATTCTGATTCTGACTTTGCTAAATGCAAAGAAGACCATAAATCTACTTCTGGGTATATTTTCATGTTAGCTGGCGGACCAATCTCTTGGCGGAGTCATAAACAGAAACTGACCACAACGTCTACTATGATGGCTGAATATGTTGCCGTTTATAATGCAACCTGTCATGGGATGTTGTTAAGGAACCTGATCAGTGGACTCAAACTCGTCAACTCAATTTCTAGACCATTGAAGCTTTACTGTGATAACTCAGCTGCTGTAACTTTCTCGAACAGTAACAGTTCGACTGGCGCTGGGCTGTATCTCGACACAAAGTATCTGTTTGTACGCGAACGGGTTGAGGAAAATGTTCTTTGTGTTGAGTACATAAGTACACATGACATGCTAGCGGATCCGATGACCAAAGGTCTTCCTCCTAATATATTCGTAGGACACGTGTCGAATATGGGGCTTACAAAAGACTTAATTTAATAGCATTGTTGTACTTATTGGTCATTATTATTTATTAATGAAAATTTTCCTCCTTATTCAGATTTTGTTTGTCTATTATTTACACCTTATGCGCATAACTGTGTTGGACATTATTATAACAAAATTTGTCTTAGTTGGTCTATCATTGCTTATTCAGTTTTGAATTTGAGTCATAGTTTGACTAGTGGGGGTCCTGAGTAGATGTTCTTCTCTACGACTGTACTTATCAACTATGATTTCGGTTTTAAACAAAATGAGTATTATCTCGTACGGACTTATCAATACTCATAGATAAATGATCTACTCGGTCAAGTGGGAGAATGTTGGACCCATATTATTTGTGACCCTCATTGATCATTTATCCTTACTGATATGATGACTGACACTAACTGAAATCTGTGTCTAGTAAATATTCGATGGACGTATTTACCTTACCGACACTATAGATTTCCATTAGGTGATCGGAACTATGAGAGCTTAAATATAAACACTTGTTAAACACCAGGGACTAAATAATAAATACTCCTAACTTGAGTATCTATATAAGGACTAACATAAACCCAAATAAGGGTTGGTCAATTCCATTATCACCATAGTGTTTTCTCTCTAATTCTCCATCCTAACACGATCATCTCAATTTGGGAATCATCGATGGCTAATCTATTCAATAACATGCCCGGATCATCTGCAGGTATGTTAAATTTACATGAACCAATCTAATTTAATCCAACATGTAAACCATGATGATTGGAAGCCAAGGAAGTTAGCATGAAATGGATCGAGGTTATAGCTTATGAGATGTGTATTGGGGTGTTTGTTTCTACTTATGATTTAGTATTAGCTTATATAATTGTAATAAATTTATGCTTTTAGGATCTAAATTTGTTAAATTAAGTTTATGATTGGCAAAGAATGTACCACATAATGGGCCAAGCCCAATAAGTCTAATCTAGCTCTAGTCTAGCGTATAAAAATCTTAATATAATAATATGTAATGGTATACTTTGATTATTAGGTTAATTAAACAATTTCATTCTTGGTTATATAAAATAAAATATTAACCTCCTATTTAAATTACAAAAGTTCCTATGGAACTGTGCTTTATATTATTGTTTAATACTTGGGGCTGATATATGGGTGTTGGGTCAATTTTTGTGGAATTTGTTTTGGGCTTTATCGCCGTTTCTTTCGGCCTGTAGATGTTACACGCGTCGGGGTTTTCTATAACACGTGTAACCTACGTGTCACCTGCTTTTCATCATACTGGTTTCTCTACTTTTTCCGTTGTCATTGCCTTTGCGTTCTCCGTCGACTCTGGCTCAGGTTTGTTCTTAATCTATGTGGACTTATTTCTGGACTTAAAAATGTAATAGTTAATGAGTTTGATTATTTGTGGGGCTTTTGAATGTCGATTTTAATTTTTGATTACACTGGTTTGGTTCTTTACTTTTTTCGTTGTCACTGTCTTTGCGTTGTACGTCGACTAGGGTCAGGTTTGTTCTTAATCTTATGTGGACTTATTTGTGGACTTAAGAATGTATGATGTTAATGAGTTTGATTATTTCTGGAGGTTTTGAATGTCGATTTTAATGGAAAGTGGTATGATGTTAACGAGTTTGATTATTTCTGGAGGTTTTGAATGTCCATTTTAATGGAAAGTGGAAATATGTTAATAAAATTTTTGATGTTAATCAATTTGATTATTTGTGGACCTTTTCAATGTCGATTTTAATGGAAAGTTGGATTATGTTAATAAAATTTTTGAATGTTGATTTTAATGGAAAGTGGAATTATGTTAATAAAATTTTTTAATTTTCATTTTAATTGATGTGGAATTATGTTAATAAAAATTTGTCGTTTCTCTGTGTTTGTGGAATGTTACGCTTTTAATGTATTATTAGGTATAAGATTCTGAATTTGTTTGTTTGTTGTTTGTGTTCTTTCTACAGTTTCTACGTTTTTGGTTTCTGTGGTTTGCTGCTTTTCTTTGCCGTTGTTGAGGTATGTTTCTGTACTACGTTCTTTAATTTTGTGTCGGGTTATTGTTGTGTGTTTCTGCGGATTGGGGGTGTTTTTTTTGGTTGCTGTTACGTTTGTAGATTGTGTGTGTTGCCGGTTGGGGAAACAGATGCACCTGAAGTTCTGTTCTATGACATTGTTATGTCATGACTTCAAATGAATATGCCAAGGCTGTGAATGAAGGCTCATCTCACGAGTTGAACCAAATAAGCTTGAGATTCCCCGCACCCGAGGCGAATGACGAGGTTGTAATTTGCTTTCTTTTTAACTTGGTTTATGGTTTTTAGTTTTTAACATGTTTTAAATTGTTTATATTGTGATACTGAAAATGGTTATCTACATTTACGTCATGCTAAGGTCAGTTGTTAGATTAATATTGTTATTCGTTGTGTAGATTAATATTATTATTCGCTGTGTAGATTTTCGTTCGTTTTGATTATATATTGACAATGTGGTGTGCGAATGCTACTTGAGGTTATACTACTTAATTCATTTGTCACATATTTCATTGTCTTTTTGTTTTTCTTGACGATATGTATATATTATGTATAGGCTTGATGATACTAATCCGGAAGCCGAGAAGAAAGGATATATAGATCATATTATAGAAATTTTTGCTTCGTTGGGGTGGGAATCGTGCAAGGTAAAGCATCTCTTGCTTTTTATTCATAAAGTTAGGCAGCTCTGTTCTTCATTGTTCACAACGTGTTTATAAACGAAATATAATAACTGCAGATCGCAAACACCAGTGATTATTTCAACATCCTATGTGAATTAGCAGTGGAATTCATTCGCAGGTATCAATTATTATTATCTTATTCAGTTTCAGATTTTGTTATATTGCTATAAGCCTATTACTAATCTTGACTGTTTTTTTTTTTATGTGTGGACTTCCTATGGCCCAGCTTCTCGGGTCTTCCTGGGGTGTTTCTGCTTCATTTTGGTATAACCACGTGTCCTTCTTCTTTGTTTTATTTTCTTATTGAGTTACACCCTCACCTGTCATAAGTAACTGAGTTGAAATTGAGACCTCAAGTTTGATCAGTCATTTAAAGTTTAAAACGTCAATATCGAATCTTTTTGGAACGGGCCGAGTAGTATTTTTCACATTTAATCTTAACATGATTTTCAATTTACAGGTTATCTCGGAAACCCTCAAGCTACAAAGCTCACAATAGATAAACAGGGTTTCGTGCATACTGGGGATCTTGGATATACTGACGACGAAGGCCAATTATTTGTGGTTGACAAAATCAAAGAACTGATTAAGTACAAAGGTTTCCAGGTAAAACTCGATCCTATTTTTGTAGGTTTTTACTAGGGGTGGCAGTTTTGACCCATTTGCTTATGAGTTGGTCTATTTTTGCTGCATTATCTCGCACGGGTCAAACATGGTGTGTAACGGGTTGAAATTTACCAAAAGTTTATTTTTGTTATATACACGATCTTGATTATTATTTTGAAAAATTGGACAATTAAGTTTTCCGGGGGCAACCAACCCAACCCAAAGATGATATGTTTCAATGATCTCAGGAATGTGCGGAGGGAATGATTGGACACGTCAGGATCACAATTCTTCAAGGTGAGGGCAAGGGCATACCTCGACTGCTAAATACCTCATTGAACATGGTGCTAATCCGACATTAGCGAGTGAATTAGGAGCTACAGCTCTGCAACATGTTGCTGGAACAGGTGAGTTTTTTTTTTACTTTATTTTATATCAATTCAATTTCGTTATGTATAACTTCTACTAATGGACTGAATAAAAGTATTCGGGAAAGAGCGATTATTTGGTGTACTTAATTGAGGAAGTTTTGACTAGAATATATGTAACTCGATGTAAACAGGACATATGGAGTTGATGGAGTTGTTGATCTCTGATAGTGTTTATGCTAATTCATAAAGGGAGTCTGGTACCCCGTTGATTCGGGCTGCTGGTCATGGCCAAGAAGAGGCGTTAAAACTTCTACTAAAACACAATGCTGATGTAAGACTTCGTTGATGACTGTTCTTATGGATTATCTTATTATTATGTTTTGTGAGATATTTCATAGTAGAGAAGAATGATTTAGAAAAAATATGCCACATAGCGTCTGTTTTATAGAACTGAATAGGTGCGTATATTGGAACAAACACGCGTGTTCATCTCTATCTATCCATATGTTATAAACATTTGGTGATTGTTTTGCAGCCCAATATTGAAACTGACGACGGACTCCTCTGTTGTCCGCTGTTGCTGCAGGATCACTCCCATGTTTAGAGCTTAACATATAATCGAATTGGTACTGATTGCCGTACTAATTTAGAATGTCGTTACCCAGTTTTGTATGATTTAGTCGAATGATGTTACGAGAGTTATAAATATTTTGAACTATAATGTTTATCAATTTAATAGCATAACGCAAATGTGCCTTCTTAATAGGTGATATGCTGTTTGGACGGAGCACACATTGGCATACAATACGACACATCTTTTGCTGGTAAGTCGGGACATTTGTTCTTAATAGGTGTATGCAAGTGGCCATTTTCGTCAAAATGTAAGCTTTTTTATTTTACATTATTTATTGAAATTGTTAGGAATCGATTGTAATGTGTTATTGTTTGGGGTAATGTAGAAGACACTTGCTACAAAAGACATGAGTTGCGAATCGTGATTTGTTTCTTATTTTTGTAGCCTGGTCCGGATTCCCTTGGAATCGTTGCTATTTCTTATGGTTGCATTGGTGTGACAGCTCGAGCCTGTGGTTAGGTTGATCTTGAGCCTGCGAGGGTAAGTTATATCATTTCCTCATTTGTTAGATTAAAAACGATAAAATCTTGAAAATTAATGGAAATTTGAAGAAATCTTGAAAATGCATGTTAGGTTTAAACCAATTTTTGTTAAAGGTTGTTGAGATCCTGAAAAATCGCGCCTCGGGGTATCGAAACTTTTGTACATGCAGGTGTGTAATGTTTACTTTTTATGACGGTTGAGGTTATTAGGTTAACCGTTAAACACAGTTTTTTTTTGTTCTTATTATGGATGTAATCTCTAAATCTATTTGACAATGTAGCTTTATGCTCCAACAACTTTGGCTACTGCACGTGGTTTCTGGATGTTGCGTATACTTCTGCTACAGAAGATGGGAATCATCAGGAATGCTACCGACTACTACTATCGTTAGCAACCAAATATCAATGAACACAGGACGACTTCGACAACCTGTTTTTCATTAGCCTCCTTTTTAATTTGATTTCGATACGATCTAACCAATATTCTTTTATTTCTTTGCAAAACTGCTCGGGATTAACGACATCCAAAGAAACACGATCAACCCACAAATTTCAGCAACAAAGATGACAGAGAACACAGGAAACAGTCACCATTTCCAGAAATACCGCAAAAAAAACGAACCCGTGCAGCGCACGGGAAACCTCTAGTTGATTTTAACTATGAAGATGAACTCAACTTACATATGAGTTTGTAATGTTAGATTTCTTCTATCATATTATCTTCCTCGTTAAATTTAGAGTATAATAGATAGTTCAATATAGAATCTTTAGATTAAGTATCTTAAGAACCGTATAAGTATATTCAAAAATTCATCATTTAATCCGTCATTATTAAAGTTCGTTCATCTTCTTTGATAAGTTTCAAAAACTCTGATAGGTACCCAAATAACAATAGAATTAAATTTCTACATCAAATGATTTGAGAAAAATGGGTTATACTCTAATTACTTTAAACCAAAAAAGAAAATGGGCTAACATAAGTAAATGGGTCCGGTTTAAGTTTACTTTAATAACCGGATATAACTAGGTAGCCGGTAAAGGCCATAATGCTCCTATGTGGAAGTGTCTAAAATATTTGGAGTGGTGATATGCTTTGTATAAAACATAATTTAAAATTTTATATAGGAAAGTGTCTAAAACAAGTTTAATTTTTTTAGCATACATTATATTTAACTTGTAGGTCTCATTTTTTTTATAGCCATTAGAGCACCGGGAGTGATAACTTGAGTTGTGGATAGTTGTGGAATTTTTTTGCTGACATGACATCCCTTGAGTTATGGATTTTTTTTGTGGAGTGATAACTTGACTTGTGAAAGATGTGGGACCCCCAATTTTTTATTTATTTTTATTTTAAAACATTATATTAAATTAAAAACTAAATAAATATATCTTAAAATAAAAACTAATAGTAGAAAAAATTTAAAATAAAGCAAAAGTGTAAAGTCAAATACTTTGGGATAAAATATGTAAATATAAAAAAGAAAAAGTTAAAAACAAAAATTCAATCATCTTCTTCATAACTGCAAAAGAAAAAAAAATAGGTTAAAATCATTTTTGTCGAAAATCATAGAGATTTTATATTAAAACATCGAAAATGAGTTTTAAGATCTTAAATTAAGAAAAGGAAAAAAACAACAAATAACGACCCGTTACATGGGTAACGAGTCACACGAGAACAAAAGAAGGAGGAGTAATAATAAGGAAGAACCATCGTTATGGAGGTGACCACGAGGGCCACAACGTCCCACTCCATGTGCTCTTAGATTTGTAATTGGTCTAGTAAGATATATTATTAAAATTTGGTGCGGAATTGTGTGAACATCAAACAAGCATTCCTTTTTGTTGTAGGTTTCATGGACCATGAAACAACTCACATAAAAGTTTCGGCATTTCATTTCATACACATTTACAAGTTGCAACACTTTTGTCAGAAGATTTATTGCCTCGGATTTCAAACTTACCAAATTACAACATTTTTAATTTTTATTTATCTATAACTTTTAACTAAACAATATGAAATCAAGAAAATGACCATTGTTCATAGACTTAAAAGATTATTTGTCAACAATATTTGTTTCTTTCTCTAAAGTAAGTGTTGAACACTTGTGTTTGATTTCATTTATGCATAGACTTTAAAAGATTTTTAGTCCTTTCCTTTGTGAAAGGAACCTTGACTACTTAAAAAGAAAGGCCCTCCCTTCTTTGACTAGAAAATTTAGTTAAATATTGTTGAAAACTTTCTCAATTTGTATGATAAATTAGGGAGACAAAGGCTCCATAAAACAATCCATATTGGTTTTGTTGTTAGCATAAAATCCATTATTTCGATGTTATGATTTGAAATACTCTTAACAATCTTCATACGGGACAAAACGTTTTCCGGGTCAGATAATACCAATGTTTTTTTTTTGAAAACAATACCAATTAACGCTTATTAAAACAAAAGTTTATATAATAGCTAGATAGAAAACTACACTCAATTACATAAAAGATAAACACAAGACGTTTGCATTTCACTCGAATAAAACACTCAAAATCTACCCATCAAAAGTATTTTGTAATACTTGATGCTATTTCGGTAAACCGACAATACAGTACAACACAACATAACATTATTCTTTAATCTACTTATATAAGGGTGACTTAGCGGTCAACGACATTTCACAATTATTGTGAATTCGTAATCTGACTCTCCTTATGCCACCTCTTAATTCTCACTTATACCAAATCCAAAACCATAAATCACTTTAAAACTTAATAATATGGTCTAAAAATGACTCGTTTAGAGCTGGTAATTGACCACGGACCTATACGTTGACCCGGGTGCCCATCCTCTAGGAATCACATTTCTTGCTATTAGGACCCTTTTGGAGTATTGAGATATCAATCGTATCGAAAATGGAGGGTGTAGCTCCCTCCCTGGGTCGACTTTCCAAACTGCACCCCACGATTGCACCATATTTAACCACTCGTTACCACTTTCCTCTTTCAAGCTAACTCCGGCTAAATCTCCGTCCCCTTCTTCAAATTCAACCGCAAACGCCATGTAATTTGGGTTCGACCCTTGGTCTACACGAAACACTAGGTTTGTTCTTGAATAATCACATTCAACTCTGTGAAACAACATTTTCTAAATAAGTATTGATAACTTTATATAAAAAGAATATATGGTTTTGAAAGGTTTAGAAAATGAACTAACCGTGCATATCGAATTTGCAAGACTCCGGCATCACGTAAATGTTTTTCTTGGCCCGGTTTTGCCATAGCACCAAAAGCGGTTCCACTAAGATCAAAATGTGCACGGTCAGAAGCACACGGACCTCCCGGGCAAAAATCAGTAATGACAACCCTAGCCGGTTTGTGTGAACATGACGGATGCTTGGTACATTTTACCGCGTAACAAGCCCCGCATTCTTTTCCTGCATTGTAAAGAGAAGGACCTATTCCGGTCACCATGGATGAAAATGGTGCTTGTGACACTGCATTTCCATACCCACATGAACCTCCTGCATGCATTGTATTAACATTGTCAAAAAGAGTTACGAGATTAAAACGATAACTATCTGAAAGTTTATAATAAAACATTGTCAAAAAAAGTTAAAAGGTTAAAACGATAAGTCAATAAAAGTTGTTGGATTAAATCATCATTAACGCGTACTTACCGTCACTTCCTGCACCGTCAGGGCTGCCATACCAAGTAGCGGCTGCGTTGGACCAATGCCTAGCAACGGTGGATATGTTGAAGTGTTTCGGTCTAACGGCAAATGACAATGTGATGAAGCTTAAGAAACATAAGAACATAAAACAAGAAGAATTAGTAGCCATTGTTGTTTAGTGTTATGACACTAAGTGTGTATCGAATTCTTGTTTTTCTAAAGGTTGCAAAAGTAACGTATTTATAGTGGGATTTTGTAAGCCTTGTTGCTTTCAACTCCACGTTTGCCATGTTCATAATTTGTCATGTTTGGGTTATAATATTATTCAAAGTCGTCGAATTTTGATCGTAAAATCTTTTTATTTTTTAAATAATGATAACAACATAACGAATATGGGTAATGAGTCATTTCTCCATGTATGTCCAAATTTTCTTGTTTCGTTAATACTTGTTTTAAGTTTAATACGTATACGTATTGTCACAATTACCTCACCTTACATTCGGACACATCTCAACATTTCGTCATTTTCGTTTAGGTCGATGTTGGGGTTGTATGGATCTTATAGTCAACGTTATATCTCTAACCTAGCGGAAATAGATCAAAGATTATCTAGCGAATATGAAACCTTCGGAAACAGAATCAAACCAACGATTGTTGATACGATCGGACCTAAGGAAGACTATTCGGATGATTGTTTAGACTTTACTAAACTATTTGGAACACAAAGAAATTCCCAGCAGCAATTCGGTACGCACTACCAAATAACCAAAAACCTCTTCGATGCAGAAACCCTAGCTGGGTATATATAGGCCCAGCTATTCATTCGTACGAATGAGAATTCATTCGTACGGATGAGTTTCTATTCGTGCGAACCACATCTGGTTCGTACGAATGGACTATATTAATAAACAAACTGTTTAACTTTCCCATTCGTGCGAACGTAACCTTCATTCGCACGGATATCATCCTTATCCGTGCGAACCAGTTTGAATATCGTTTAAACATTACAAAACGCATATTCGATTAATTCATAACGATGTAAACATTAATCAAATATTCAATACCGATATTCAATCACACAATACAAAGACTGATATAAAACGTTAGTTTACATATGAATCTAGTAACTACATAAATGCACCTACAAACTCCCCCTAGGAACTAGATTCTTACGTCTTCAGTCTTCAAAAATATCTGCTGCTTCCCAAAACACTTCTTTGTTCTGCCCTCTTATGCATGAATCTTGTGAATAAAGCATACACGTACAACCTTGTTGAAACGCGACGCTTGATCCATATCTTTGACGTCGCAGAATATAGGTTGCAGATACAAAGAGTAGATATCATCATCTGTTAGATTTCTAATCCACATCGGATCAAAAATACGCACAGCTTCCCAAACGCCTTTGTGCTCTAACACGATGACAGCTTCAGTGGTTCTATAATCATAGTACCACCACTTGAAACTTCTCCAAAATCCGGTCTTCATTTCTCGAAGCGGAATCTTTTCGATCACCTTTGGCGCTTGATACTTGACTCGCTTCACAGATTTTCCTGTACTCCGATCTTTGGAGTAAGTAATCTTCGGATATTGCGGCCTTAGGTATTCCCACTTATTCCTGAACTCAAATCTTAATCGTTTCTCCAACCATTTTGCTCTATCATCCTTCTCACTGTAGAGCAGTTTAAGACGTGCCAGCTGCATCATGTCAAAGTAAGGCAACGTCTTCAGGTCGTGAACTCGTTTGAAGTAGTCGATTCCTCTTTCTCGCTTCACCGCATATACATTCAGATCCTCCAAGTATGCCCAGCTTATTATCGGACCTTCAGTCTTTGCTCCCTTCAAGGAATAGCACTTCGTATAAGCCGGTTCAGGAACTTGACGAGGTGGGCGTAAACACTCTTTCATAGCTTGAATCCATTCAGCCCGTTTTGCATCTACCTCGGCTGGATTTGATGTCTCTTGACTAGCTGCTGAATGTTTATTTAACTTCCGAGCAAGATCTTCATCATTTAAATCAAAAACGTCATCGTCTCGGAGATCATTTGACTGATAGATAGGTTCGGTTGAATCAACGTTTTGCTCGAACTCTATCTCTTCATCATCAGCATCAGAAGTAGGAGGATTAACTTCAGAAACAGAAGCAGACTCCTCAGACATAATATCTTCAGGATTCATTGCAATTAAATCTGCAATCTGTTCTTTAGATAGGCTATGCATAATCTCTCCTTCTTCTAGATCATGATCAATGCTGAATTGTATTACCCCCTGCATATCCAAAATGTGAGTTAAATTGGACTTTTTAAACGAGATAGGAGTAATATCGTACTGGGATTCATTCTGTTGATCTTTACCAGCTCCCCCAGACTCCATGCGTGAGCTATCGGCACCGACTGGTTCAGCAGATTCATCAGCCGGTGCTTTGATTCTGTAAATTCCATCCTCATCAGCTTCCATCGATTCTTGTATCACTTTTGAGGCCTCCTCCAGATATTCGATTTTGCTTTGAAATAACTCCAACTGTTTGTTCTGATTTTCAATCAACTTGTCTTGATCAGCAATCCTCCTTAGCATTTCAGCTTTCTCAGCTTCCCTTTGCTTCATTTTCTCAATCATTTCCTTCATCTCTTTATCCTGTGTATTTTGCTTCCTCGGAACTTCCAATAGCAAAGCGTTTACAGTCTCGAGTTGAGCAGACTCAGATGTTGGCCCTGACGATGATCCACCAGCTGTTGGTGTTATCGTTGTGGCAGGTGTCATGATTGGGATGCTTTGCTGTTGCTGAGAAGTCACAGGAGGAGGAATAGGAATAGTTGTGCTGGCAGAAAGTTCACTTTGTTTCACCAGCTTGAGACGCTTAGAGATTCTCCCTGCGACAAGATCCATCAGTGATATTTTTGCTCTCCGTTTTGGTACCGAGGGAGTTGCCTCAGCACTTACAACCGTATCATCTTCATCTCTTAACTCCATCTGAGTATTGGTAGGTGGAGAGTTAGCAGAAACCACCTCTTCATCTGAATCTGGTTGAATAGTCATCTCGAGATTCTCTTTATCTGAATCGCTGTCATCGTTTCTCCAGGACAACGTATTCAGGATTTGCCAGATGTCCGATCAATCTTTTCTCCTTTGGCGTAGGCTTTCCCTTGTATGTCAGCATGCGTCCCATCGTATTATCACTCATAACATCCAGCTTGACTATATCGTCTTCATTCTTCGGCAAATCATGAATCTTCTCATCAATGATCATTTGCACGAATCTGGCATACATCAGGTACTTGTGCTGTTCTTGAGTTCTACGGTTCTCAATCATAAACTGCAGGACCATGGCGAGAAATTGAACGGAATGTTCAGTGCTAGTGCGACGATGTGCACTTTGAAGAGTCTCCCCGCATCTCGTCATGTCCCGCCTTTCTGGGACCCAAGCAGTGCTGTATGACGTGACACAGATACTTGTACTGAACACTGAAGCCAGACTTTATGATCACCCCCTTCTTTATATCACCGTCATAATGCATTCTTAATATCGCTCCTCTGACCTTGTACAGATTCAGAATTGTTGGTGATTTCGCTTCATCCCCGAATCCAATGACTTCTCTAATGACTTGCTCGTCAACCATAATATCCTTCCCGAGAACTGTACTGTGAATTTGAACTTTGCCGTCTCGACGAACTGCCTTGGCATTGTTCCAGAAATCAGCGATGTGAGAGAAGTAGAGTACTTTCTCGGTAGAGATAAGCCTTGTAGATCCTGAAACGCTTCAGAAACTGCATGATCCCGACAAACTTCACGGAGTGTGGTGTCGTCTCGTCGAGATAAGCGCACATGTTATTCTTTTGACCAATGGCGAGACCAGTGCTTTGAGTTGATGAAGATTCAGCCATTTTCCTGTACACAGAATTAAACACATAGATCGCAAAACAGTTAGAATAAAATTCAAGCGTTTTTAAAATTATCTGTCCAGGCCATTCGTACGAATGAACATTTCCATTCGCACGAATCATCATTGATCCGTGCGAATGAGTTAGTCAAAACATACGAATTTGATTTTGTTCGTTCGTACGAATGACATAGCCATTCGCACGAATGGAAATCCTATTTTCATTCGTGCGAATGAAGTTCATCGAAACCGTTTGAATTCCAGAAAACCTAGATTTTCAGAAACTCTGTTTTAAACCATGACACTTACATCAAAAGCTTCGCAATATCCCCATTAATAAAACCCCTAACCCAAATTCCCGTTACAAATACATATAAATGGTCAATTTGATTCAAGTATTCTCGGGTTTAACTTTCAACGATTAAACAGGCAAATGGACGTTATACCTTTAGTGATATATATGATTATGATCGCAAGACACAATTACACAAGAAAATAAAACTCAAAAACTCCTTTTAACACTCTTGAAAATTTTGGTAAAATTTACTTTGTTCGGACGAATAAGTATGAGAACGTGAATAGTCCAAACGAATGACAGAAGTATATATAGGCATCTCACGTTCGTACGAATGTGAAATACATTCGTACGAATGTGTTCATATTCGTGCGAATGATAATTTTGTCTCGAACTTTGATTTCCCGCTGATTCGTGCGAAAGTCTTGTTCCTTCGTGCGAATGCACTTTTCTTTCGTACGAATGTCCCTGAACGATTTATAAACTTCTAGAATTTCACTTATCTTCAAAACTCAAACATTCAGCAAACGTTAAACACTGAAAATTATCATCCAACAAAATAAACGTTTATCTCAATTCAGATATCCTAACCAAAACATCAAATTTATGACTTTACGAATTAATCTCAGTTTCACCTTTAGAGCTCGTCACGACAAGTAACCTTAGAACCAACAAATTAAAATTAAGAGAAACTAAAACTAAAATAAAAAATCTTTTTGTATTTTTCTGTTTTGAGAATCAAACAATAAGAATAAGGAAATTTTCACTATAACAAACTACTGAAATAACAATTGACTAAACTGAAATTTTCACATTCTTTTTGCGTTTTTCGATTAAGGGATCAGACTGATACTGAAACATAGCATTGTCATTCAATTTTGTAGTAACGTTAACATATCAGTTGACGATTATTGGTATATTTGTCCTCTTAAAAACAAACATTCACTTGACACTTTTATCTTTCCAAAATGGTTATCTCGCTAAGATCTCCCAATATTTTGAACATAGAAAAAAACACACAATTTGAATTCTTTAACAGTCATTCAAATTTATATCATAATTAGAATTGCAAGTATGTTTGTGTTTTGTCCTCTTAACTTTTCAGCCCTTTTCAAATCTATTTTCACAAACATTAGATGTAATATCATAATATCGATTTCGTATGTCAGTATTACATCAACTACGCATGCAATAAGGGCAGTGATCTTGATCGTTGAAACAAATATCACTCAGAGAATAAGCGCTTCTTCAATCTTTATTTGGAATAGCCGAGTTATGATCTTCTTTCGACCCTTATAACTCTGTTCAATCCATCAAGATATTTGTGAAGTCTTTAGGTACTTCATCACCCTTTATTTGGAATAGCCGAAGTATGATCTTCTTTCGACCTTATACTTCTGTTCATCCATCAAGGTATTTTTGAAGTTGTTTCTTATCTCTTATTGCGATATTATTATTATTATTATTATTATTTTTTTTTTTTTTTTTTTTTTTTATTTCAAATATATAGATCAAAACATTCAAGAATGTTATTCCACAATCACTGGAGTGGCCCTTAATTGCAACAAAATATTACTGACATACTGTATTTATTTTCTGATATTACACCCAATATTTATTATTTTCGAATCAATCCAGCGAAAAGCCACAAACACTACAAACAAAAGCTAATATAATTAAACATTTAATTTCGACCGCTTTGTGTTGTTTTCAGTGTTCTCAATTGTTATTGATCTCCAGATATCATTTAGACAGTCTTTGAGACATATCCATAAAGATTTAAAATAGATTTGATATCTGCGACAACCATTTGAAAAATGATTAATTTTCGTCAAGTTTCAGTGAGATAAGTCTACCAATATATCCTACAACCGACATGTTGAAACATTACGTTCAGCATACTTTTGACAATTTACATGTTCAGTTTTAGCTCAGTATTTCCTCACTTCCCCCTTTTTTTTTTTTTTTTTTTTTTTTTTTTTTTTTTTTTTTTTTTTAAACTAGCAATTTACTACTAACTACTAACTATTTCTCCCCCTAAAATGCTAAAAATAAAAATCTTTTTGTATTTTTGAATTTTATAAAAGTAAAAGAAGAAACGTAACTAAAAATAAAAGAACTAAAAAATTAAACGTAGTATACAAAACGAGGACGGTTACTTGTCTGACTTTTCTTCCTCAGCGATTACATCGCTTTTCTTAACCACACCATTTTCTAACAGTAAAAACCCAAACCTAGACTTATCAAATGCTTTTGTAAAATATCAGCTTTTTGAAA
>CAJVGC010000592.1:27475983-27557546 GCA_910822075.1 Senecio squalidus
AGGTTTTGGTTTTGAAATTGGTTCTGAGCTCCGTTACGAACCAAATTTATTTGTTGTACGGCGAAGTTATTGTTTGCATCAGCCATGGTTTATTTAAATTGTTAATTTTTTTTTTCTTAAACTGATACGTGCGGATGAACTTCTGATCCATGCGGATGAACTCTTGATCCGTGCGGATGAACTCTTGATCCGTGCGGATGAACTGATGCGGATGAACTCTTCGTTCGTGCGGATGAACTCTTCGTTCGTGCGGATGAACTCTTCGTCCGTGCGGATGAACTCTTGATCCGTGCGGATGAACTGATGCGGATGAACTCTTCGTTCGTGCGGATGAACTCTTCGTTCGTGCGGATGAACTCTTCGTTCGTGCGGATGAACTCTTCGTTCGTGCGGATGAACTCTTCGTTCGTGCGAATGAGAATTTTTCAAGAACTTGATCCGTGTGCGCCGCTGAAAATTTAGGGTTTTTCTAAAAACCGATCTAAAAGTCGATTTTTTCACCAAAAAAACGTTCCGGACTGCCCAGATTGAAAGAGAAACGTTTCAAACAATAAAACAACCCCTTTTTTTATGAGTGATTTCTTGTTCGAAGGAATCTAGTTCGACCGGGTTAAACTTCTATTCGAATGGACTAGTCGAATGGCTAGTTAGAACAGGTACCTTTTTCGGTAACCTGCTCTGATACCATGTAGAAATTAAGAATCTGGTTTTTGGAAGAATAATTTTATTTCATCAACTGAAAACGTTTACACTAGAAGCCTATTTATAGGCAATATTGACCTAACGGGCCCAAGACCACATACGGGCTTGGGCTTACATTAAGTTTGGGCTTCTATTGTCTAACAATACCAAATCACATTTAACTTTATTAGTTTACATACTCTCTTTTGTCTTTGTGGTTTGTCGTTTCTATCAGACCCACCATTAAACCTAACGGCTATAGAAAGGTTTAATGGCTGACACAGTAACTTTGGATCTTAAATACCTTTTATCACTTATAAATGAAGTAAGTATAGTTTATTTGAACCATTGGTATGAGAAGCTACATATTTTCTAAGTAAACCGAGGTTAGGTAAATGAAATCATGGTTAACAAAAACATGTTTGATTGTCCGAAATCATATAATCTATAGCCATATACTAGAGGTCTTAGGTTCAAATCTCGTTTGTAGCTTTCTGCTTCAAGGACATATCCACCCCACAAACGTTCGGTTGATCCGGTCAATGAGGACTTTGGTTGAAAATGGTCATGGGTTCGAATCCGGGTCAATGAGGACTCCTTGGTCCGTGACGCTAAGTCAGATGGACATTACAAGAAACCTACTCCTTTGTGGAGAGTTAAGTTGGGTTCAAAAGAACCACAAAGTTGTGATTAATCCGACGAAATTAACCTTTTGATTGAATAAAAACATTTTTAAACATCATTTTTTCTTTGCTGTTAATCCGGGTTTGTTTTTCTAGTAGCAAAGGTGAAATCATATATATATTAGTTGAAAATTACTACTAGTTTCTTGCTACTTTCTCACTATTGAGTTTTCAACTTAAACCCATATTTATATTTTTTTATTTTATATTTCTTTTTTCTATTGTTTTTAAATATGAGGTATTTTTATTCCTTAAAAAGCAAATGAAAATTATAAAAACCTATTTGGATGGAAAAAGTGTTTTCATTTCTTCTAAGGGAAAATTGAAAATGAAATTTGGAAAACAATATAATGAGTTTCCAAAAAATCTAGTTTACAAGTGAAAAGTTGAGTTTTTGTTTTTATTGAATTTTTTTTTGAAAAAACTTAATTTGAAGGTGTTCTTTTTTTTGTGTTTTCCTTAAAAATATTTTTCCAAAGAAATGAATAGTTTTTTCTAAGTAAACACACCCTTAAATATATGCATATTTTACTTTCTATCACTGTAAAATAAGTTGTCGCGTTATTGATCAAAATCAAAGTTATCACTTTCAAGTAATTATTATCCCTAGACAAAAAGATATAATTGGTTTTAAAATATTGGTTATTTTTCTTTTTGCATATTTTAGATGGTTGGGGAAAAAATTGTCTTAAGTTTTTGTTTTGAAATAGCAATTCTATTTAACTAATGTTGAGAAAATAATTACAAAAAACAACTAAAACCCAAGAGTTGATATTTTTTACTTGGCTTAATGGGCTGCATTACAAGTTAAAAAATCTTAAAAACTTAGATTAAACATATAAAAGTTGAATGATGCAAAACGAAGAACTGAACATTTTTCTTCCTGAAAATGTAAAAGTAAATCTTATTCGAACAATGTGAAACATAAATCTCGTATAATCGTGTATCGATCGAGTCGGAAAGTTATGTTAATATTTCTTCCTGAATACTAATTTGTTTGTGATGACAACATACATGTCAAACCAAAACCATAAACACATGAGTAGGTCTCTTCTATGATTCTATCTAACGGCATACCACGTTCTTTAAATTATTATACTTTGATTTTAAATTTAACAAACCTTTTTTTCGTCTTTTTTTAATCATTTCTCACAATTCTTTTTAGGGTATAATCAATGATAAGTAAAACGATATTAAAACGTCTTTAACACATGTATTACATATACATGTGAGATTTGTTTTACGAAAACTTTCTATGTATTAATCAAGTTTACCCAAATTACTATTTTGGTTATACTTTAGAAGTTGCTTCTACGTGTATCAGTCGAAGCTATTGAATGGATCGGAAACCCCTTATACAATTAAAAAGTTTTTATGTTCTCATGACGAATATATATAAGTTGTCACGTCATTATAAAAGGTTATAGTAACTCGTTATATGCGATACTTAAACTGAAAGTTCCATGCATAGAAAACATTTTAAATAAGCCATTTGATAACTAAAATTTTGTTAGTTTACAAACAATGTGTAAATTTTCTTTTTTCTTTTTAGTTTTAACTTTTAAGTTTTATTTTAACTTTTTATTTTTTTGAACGGCAAAAATACAAACAAGAAGCTTCGGCATTGCCATCACCCCGTGTCTGTATTCAAATATATTAAAATTAGCATGAAGCTAAAAGGAACCAGTTACATAAGCGTATACATTGGATTTCTAATCCAAAATGACCAATCAAGTTTGCGCCTACCCATATTTTTACACCATAAAAAGACTTGTGACATCATGAATCACTACGATAGACCTTCTTGAAAGAGAAAATCAACTTGTTCCAGAAACTGTTAAGTTTTATTACTACGTACATATTTTATGCATGTCATTAATAACAATACAAAATATTTTGTCGGTTCAAAGAAATATAAATATATACAAGACAAAGAAAATAAAGTTTAATATTATCAAGACAAGAAAATATAAATATGAATATGACTAATCCACCCATACCTATCTTTACTGTCGAGTGGTTACCTAAAATGCCAAAATGTATGATTTTTGTTTGTGACGAAAAAGTTTACATAAAAATAAACTATATTAATTGGGTGAGTGATGACCTACATTCATCTTTTTTTTATATACTTTTGTTTTTTCAATCATATCAAACTATAATGCATTTCCTTTATGTAATGTTTTATTACATCAACTAGAGATAGATTAGACAACGATATTCTTTTCTATGCATGCTCAAAAACAATAACTTTATTAAGATTTTGCTCGTATTCAATGGTTATAGTTTACTACTTTAAACGGACAAATTTGATATTTGGTTATGTAAAATCACCTGGCATATAGGATGTTTAAAAATATCCGTATTCAAACACCAGATCAAAATGTTCGAAAATCATATCCAAATTTTCGGATTGCCAAAAATCCGGAAAAAGAAATTATGTGTATGTTTAGTTTTTTAGTGTTTATTAATAATTGTAAACATTTTGATGATTTAATTATATATTTACATAGATGTATGTAAATGTTTAATATTTTGATTAACAAAATATATAATAACGAGTTCTCCTTAATCCGCGCGTCGCGACGGAATTATAAATTTTACACGTGTAATCGTTAAATCAAACAAAAAATAAGCAATATTTATGATAACAAATTATCTTTTGTAAATATAAATTACCTTTTGTAATTAAAAGTTAAAGTAATTTATAAATACCAAATTAACTAACTTAAGATTTGAGTTACCCACTTTTCATGTTTCAAACTCTTAAAAAAAATAAATTGTTTTAGTTATATGTCTTCAATTTACATTACTCAATTACTATTGTTAAACCGAATATGCATGTTTAGTTTACTAATCAAAATATCTTTAAATATTTAAAATTAACTTGTCTTTAAATTTTGATTTAATATTAGGATAAAAAAATATTAAATAATATAACAAAATAATTAGTACATATGCAAAAACATTACTTCTAACTTGAAAAGTTTTTTTTCTCTTAATTATATAAATTGTATAAACGAAATTAAAATCTATATCTTAATACAAACTAATTATATTAGAATAATAATCATGATAATGTAAATATTAATAATAATATAACAATATAAATATTTATAATAATTAATTTAATAATATTTTAAATAGATAAAAAAAAATATATTAATTTCGGGGTGATGAAAACATTTTTTACATAAATTTAGGATCTTTGAACACTCATACATACCTAACCTAAATAAATTATAGATAAATGTCAATTTAGGGTTGTTTAATTTGAGTCGTCTTATCTAAACAAGCTTATGCTTATTAGCTTATAAGCTGAATTGTTTAAAAGATATTAAACCTTATAATAGTAAAAGAGTAAAAGTATACTGTCCCGATGACCATCATTATAAAAATAAGCTTAACGATATCTACATTGCTCGGGGATGAGAAAGAAAAAAGTTTATTAGGACGAAAACTGAACCGACTTAAGTTTTTATTCCCATAATGGTGAGACTGGGTTAAACCAAGTGGATTTCATTAAGAGACTAAATGAATTATTTGTATTCGTGTTGGCATATTTATGAAAAATAATAATAAATACATAGAAAACGTTGTTTCGATGAGTAAGAGAACACAAAAACAAAACCTGTTTTACTATTCTCCAATCAATTACATAACATAAGTTCAAATTTTGCAATTTCTCAACGACGAAAATCAACAACTTTAAAAGAAAACCATAATATACAAACTCTGTAAATGAATCATTTTCATCCACTCTAACCTAAAAAATTCTGTAAACTTCACAAATATACAGATGGAACTTCCAAAACTCTGGAAATCTTTTGGTAAGTTTAGAATATAAGAATTATTCGTTACAAAGTTAAATCAATATCGAAGATAAATGATCAAGATAAGAAGTTATGAGCAGATAGATGGTCACCTCCAAACAGTCTCATTTGCATCTGTGAAAATGGCGTTGTGATGTTCGATTAAGCATTGTAAAACCTCTATGGCACTGAAATCGATTGATACACCATCATCCAAGGGGATTGCTGAGGATACATCCATGTCGTCACTCTCATCTAAAATTTCAAACAAAAGAGATAACGATAACATTGGAAAATATAAGATATAGTTAAAAAAGGAACGTGGCTTGAACCCGAAGTCTTTTTTTATGCATACAACCTCCTAATACTTTTTTCTCTAACCAAAACTAATGAATTGACCATCTAAAAAAGTAATAATTGACAAAAGAAGTCTTTTGGGGTCAATCCAATCCAACCCGACACCTTTTCAGGCTGTACTATAATTGTCCAGTTTTGTTCCGTTACCACCCTACTCGCCAGGCTTGTCCGCTTTTGCAAAATACAACCCGAATTGACCTACTATTATATCTATAGGCTAAAATTGTCAGCTCTGCTCAGACGTCACATGCGGACTCCTTTTAAGGCAGAGGCCTTAGTTCATATATATGAATAATAATCAATCGAAGAAGAAGAAGAATAACACAAACCTGCAAGCATGTCCCATTCATTATAGTTGTGTAAAGGGTCGGCATTTGTATCGGATCGATTAGTTGGTGGTGGCTGGTTCCAGAACTGCTTATAAGTTTCTGGTCTCTGTCCCTTCTTCCACATAATGATAGGGGCCATCTCCATCGCAAGGCTTCCGGCATCCATCTGCAGAAACAGGTCATTAGTATATGCAAAAATACAATCTGAATCTCTGACGTTAGTGTTCATTTATGTCAACAGATTTATGCTATTTCCTATACAAGTGCTTTTCAAATATCAACATGCAATGATTTACAGATACACACTTGTTTTAGGTCTCCTAATTTCTCAAATAATAAGAAAAGATAATCGCAGTCTTTAAAGAACTAGTTGGGGAAGGCTGAATTGATATTAGAACATAAACATATAGAATTATGCCTCTATGAAAATACATACATAGTTTATGTGTGCGTGCTGGCATGTATATGCAAAGGCATACAAGTATGTATCATGACACACACATGACTTAAAAAACAAAAACAATAGACAATTGACACCAAGATTTAGGTGGAAACCACATGGAGAGACAAAAAAAAGTTCGTTATATTTATAAGGATTGTGAGATCAGTATGTAGAGAAGAGTAGCTCGAACCATAGTTACGAAAATGTTCTGGGAAGCATCCTAAAGAAAAAACAAACAGATTCAAGAACCCTAGAACCAATGGTATTGTGGATGTGCGTAATGAAATTTGGTCATATGATATTTAACAAGCAGAATCAGACAAATAGTTGTATTTGAAATTGTAATAATGGGATAATCAGATATTCGTGTTTAGCAAATTTGTTTATTAATGAAATTAAAATAGATAAATGACCAAAAAGGAGATTATTTTGAAAAAAGAGGCATTTTCTGAATGGGAGTTAAAGTCTCTCAAAGCAGGTTAACAATGGTAAAAAGGTCATTTTTATTTATCGTAGGATAATCAGTTTCGTGCAGCCGGTATAAAGCTTACTAGCTGACCCTTAATTATCAAATAACTAGAAGCAAAATCTAATTATCCAAACACCAAAAGTTGATTATTCCGCAATAACCAGGTAATCAATTCAAAACACAAATCCACATACGACGCCCGATCCCTTTCTACCGACACTTACTTCTTTTGGTAACGAACATGTTCATTTCACTATGAGTGATCTTATTTAAGAATCTTCTAAATGAATAGTGTAAGAAGCATATAGACCATAGAATAAGTGTGTGTGTGTGAGTGGAGAGAGAGAGAGAGAGAGAGAGAGAGAGAGAGAGAGAGAGAGAGAGTATACCTTATTGAGAAGTGACTTCTTGCTAACACGGAGCAATAATGCAGTAATAAGTTCCAACGTCATGTAATTAACAGTGGGAAGCTTCTTTAATAAGTTTCTCATCAGAGGTATGCTGGAACGGACACCTCGGATTTCATTGTGTAGTTCAAAAGTGATTAATGGCTGAGGAAGGCTGGCGAGGTAACACTTGACAAGAGCTGCAACATCGACTGGGTTCACACTTTCGGGTAGTGGTGCATTAAAATCTGTAAAGAATCAGTTAATCAAAACAAATGAAATGAAATAATGAAATATAAACAAAACCGGACTGTAATCAATTAGTACCTTGGTTGTATAGTGACACGAGTTGCTGGATGGCCTTTTTGTTTCCTTCAGACTTGAATAAGTCGGGCGAGTTGAGTCCTGAAACAAATCTTCGGAAGTCATTAACAAAACAAGTTACAAAAAATGCACATCCCCATTAATTGTACCTTATGAGTGACAAGATCGGGCAAGTTTGACAACAAATCAATATTAGTTCGGAACAAAACAGGTGGAATTTTTAAATTTTAGTTTTTAATAATTATTATGTTAGATATGATTACAAAACAATATTTAATACAAACATACGTAAACATTTTATTTTATTTTTGAAAAATCAGTTTTTACGGTTTTATACGTTTTGGATGACTTTTACCCCGAATGACCAGCTCAACCCATTTGATTCATTAAATACAGAACATAAATAAATGGGTCCATGTTTATATAAAAAGAAAGGGGTAGAAATTGCCACTTCCAAGTCTAACCATACCTGATAAGACGAGATAATCTGCACATTTGACCAACAGAAAAGGAATAGGTTTGGTGGAATCTTGACGCTGAACTGTAACCTCTACCGGCACACCAAATACTGAATGAAACAATTGGAGAAGTCAGCTAGAACATCGACTATCAAGTTCAAAGACGGTTTTCTTTTCGATTATTGTGCTAAACAAATAATTAAGGAACTTACCATCGGTGCTTGCAACACCCTGCCAAATTAAAGGAAATGAAAAGTCAATATACATTAAAACCATTTGATTTAATTAAAAGAACGTCTTGAAGAGCAATAACCTTCTGCCAACGCTCGATATCAGTCAATAAAGTTTTGCTCTTCTGGGCAGTCTTCTTTGCCACCTGGACAAAAAATATATATTATTTACAACTTTTATAACACTAATCATTTCTTGAAAGATATAGACAAAAAGTGATCAGGTCGATCCAGCCTGTTTTGACCCGATACCAACCCACCCATTTTGGCACCTCTATCAGCATACAATCAGGCACGGTAGTTTTAAGTAGTAGTTAATCTAAATGCCCCAAGTAAAGACTATGTGCAAGCACCCTTTAACTGGAATCCTAATATCTTTGAGACGGTTCAAATGAAATCATACAAAACTTTGAATTCAATGCAATTGGCTATTAGTTGATTTTTTCTAATGGCAAACTCAAATACACCGTAAATCCCACACCTTTGGGCAAATTGGCTATTCATATATTACTAGCACTATATGTTGAAAGCTTGAAACCAACCCGTATATAAGATTCATTTTCCCCTTCTACTGAACCATAAACAATGCTCCAAATTTCTACAATGTTCCAAGTTAAGTGGGATTTGATCATGAAACAAGTTTATGATAAATTGCCCATGTACAAACCTGAGGATTCACGAATCAGAAAGTAGCAAGAAACGTGTATTTTACAACTAATATGAACGATTTCACTTTTGCTACTCCAGAAACAATTGCAGATTAACTAAAAAACAGGATCCTCAAAAATACCTTTAGTAACATTGATTTCATTTATCTAGCTTGGTGTACTTTAAAAATATGTAATTTATCATTCGAATGGTTCAAACAAAAGGATATTTGCTTAAACGATGGTAGTATTAAAGATGGTTCCTTTAATTCGGCTGTTGATCCATGGTGAACACACCAAAGTTTTGGTTTTCTTAACACTGGGCACCAATAAATAACCAAGGTATTGGAGGCTTGGCATTTTGGTGGTTTCCTTTGAGGAGGGTAGTTTTGATGTAGTTTGGGCACAAGATTATAAAATCACAAACTATAAAAGTTAAAGTTATTTAAGTCCAAGCCAAAAGTTCCCAGCGATATTATCTAAGAGGTTATTTTTTGTTAGTATTCATACAGTGTCTTTGTTTTATAATACATATAAACACAAATTAGGTATCGTTTAAATAAAAAATATGTAAAGTTCATTCTTCTGTTCAGTCGGTCATGGTTTAACCAATCCACCACAGTGAAGGGTTAAAAATACGGCCACAACCAAATACGCAGGATCTGCAAATCATCTATATCAGTACGAAATACGGGTCAACTTCTAATTTCTATGTTTATACTCAAAAAAACATGTGTACTTTTTTACTGCAGAAGGATCCAGCTACATGATATCTTTTCTGGGCACAAAACTACATCCTATAAAATCACAAATTTCCATTAAAAAGTTATGTCACTACTCACTACAGTAAAAAGGATCGCTGGATCATCAGAGCATTTCCCGTTATGTGTTTTGTTCCGGGATGATTGGGATAGTGTATTGGATCAGAAAAGTAGGTGTTCTAAATCAATCCAAAATCCATACAAAACTGACATCGAGATGCGATTTTGGTCCCAGAAAACGAAGTTCCAAAAAAAATGGGCTCCGTGATTTTAGTTGAAAAAACTGTGAGTCGGTACTCGGTAGGCACCCTTATACCGTTATAGGCAGTAGAGTAAGATTCAAACAAATTAATTAAGTTGAATAATTGTAGGTGAATTTTAACAGTCTCCAAAGATATCAAATATTGTTATGCATTTACTTGGATTCATTGTACATAGAATGCAACCTATGTATTTGTGTCAATTCTAAAATCATATTGTATTCGTTATGTCTTTTGATTTATAATGTTTTAAGTATATCTATTTTGTATGTCACTCTTCGAGTATTCTAAGTATGTTTTTAAGTTCTCATATTGGCTATATAGATTTTTTTTGAAATACATATTGGAGTACTGATTATGCTACTATCGCTAATTACTGGGTAGACGTACAATGTTATATGGTACATCATATAGGAGCAATCCGAAATAAGCTTACGCTCACTCCATACGAATTTTAAGAACCTAGCGAACCCGTTTCCGATCCACGTTCCCGTACCAAAACATTCCCAGTTCCATGTGACTACAGTTCAAACTAAAAACTACCACTCAATTTCAATACCAAATAATACTATTCATTCGAGTAGCGCTTATTCTTTAAGTTTTTAGATACTGAATATATGTTTATCAAAGAGATTAATGTGGCGCTTTTTGTTACTACAGTTTTTTGATTAAAGATACTATACACATGCACACATATTACTATTACTACAGCACAATAATTCACATATCCATATAGATAACCAAAATATTTAAACAATGTAGCTGGATTAGTAGTTACCTCTTCCACTTTAGTTTTTCCCACAACAACCTTCTCTTTCGTCTCCGAGACACCCCTCCTCAGAAAGAAGCTAGTACTAGCAGCTGCAGAGACAAGACGTTCTTGCATTGCTTGCCTCGTGGATGGCTGCTGGAAAAAAGACCATCGGTTTTTAACTACAGACCCGACCCTTTCTGCAACTTCAGAAACATTTCCTTTTGCATCTTTAGCAACCTCTCCCACAAATGTTCCTGCAGACTGTCCAGCTTCTTTCAGCTTTGTTCCTATATCATTCACTAAACTATTAAGAAAAACTCAAAACTTGTTAAGGAAAAACGGGAAGCTTTGTCAGTGGCAACACCTTTTCCTACCCTTTTGAGCTTTATAGATTATTAACGCATATATGATTATAAAAAGTATATGAATAAAATAATAATCCAAACTTTTCTAGAAAAGCTATTTACGAGGATTTACATGGAAACGATTTGGGTGACTTTCAACATGATCTACCCCATTTCCATTTAAGCTAAAATTTGAAACTGTACCCATTTGCCATTTTGAGATATAATGTAATCCAAGGCGACCCTCTTTTTAGTTGTATGGTATTTATAATTTAGTTACCTGAAGAGGAGAAGAAACCACTGGCTTTCTCTTGCCACTGAGGTGAAACGACGGAAGGCATTAAGCTGAATATCAATGAATAGAGTTTATCTGTTATCGAAAACCTACATTATAAAAGTGAACTTTTTCAACTAGTAATTTCTATGTCAATTGAACACTAGAATTCATTTTAAGGGTTAATATGAAACGTTCAACGAGCATGTCTGATGTGGTCGCGAAGAACCGCTTACTTGTAGACTTACTACCAATAAACACACGTTATCAAAAGTCTTACTTAACCCTACCAAACATTCAAAACTATGTTTCCAGACGATCAGATAACTTTGACAATTTAGTAACATTACAAGAATCTAGAAAAACCTTTTTATTAGCAAAATTTACAATTTAATCACATAAATAAAAACAAGAGAAACGATCATTAATTTATTATATCAATCAAAAACATATTAATAATATAACGATTAAGCATAATATGTAATATGAAAGGCTAGCAATCAGAATTAATATAAACCTGTAATAAATTGATTAGCAGAGGGGATATTGAAGAACAGCTAAAAATCAAAAAAAGGTTTAGAGAGAGAAAGTAGTGGTGGTGGTTATCATCTTTTTGTGGGGGAAAGTGACACTGGGCATCTAAAATTATACCAATTGACTAAACTATATTTTGACTTTTCACTTCAATTAACGCCTTCATTTTAAACGATTAGGATGTGGTGTAGGACTTGGTGGTGGGCTAGAGACTATGCTAACATAACTTTGTTTCTGGATTTTTATAAGGGAAGACTATCAAGATGGGTATTTTATAAAGTGTTAATTTTTATAAGGCCCTCTTTTGTTTTTTTAAATAAGTTCATAATAAAAGTAATTTCTCTTATTCAATCAGATATAAGGAAATTAATACTGTTTGATTTTATTTTTTGTTAAGCTCTTATAATATCTTAATTTCCTCTTATTCGATAAGTGAAAATAAATGTGTAAACATCCTCTTATTAAATAACTCATACCAATATTATGTACTCAAACTCAACACACAAGTCTTTACATATTTTAAAATTTATTTATCATAATTTACTTTTTACAAATAAATAAAACAAAAGAGGAAAATAATGTTTTTTGAAAAAAATGAAATCTCCTTGTTATTTAGATCGTTTAAAAAACTTTGAGTCCGTTAATATTATATATAAATTTTAATTTAAAATCTCGTTATTTTGCACTTGAACTAACTTATGATTTTTTTTAATAAGTGTTACATACGTTATATATATATATATATATATATATATATATATATATATATATATATATATATATATATATATATATATATATATATATATATATATATATATATATATATATATATATATTTACATTGATTTAAAAGGGTAAAAAAAAATCAATGGTTTGAATAGTTATGATTAATTTACGTGAAAAATAACTGGATAAATTATGAAAATGAAAAATAATTGATAGAAAAGTTTTTATCATGTTAGTTTACGAAGGAAAAAGTACTATATTTTCCCCTTTTATTGTACTTTACTTGTTATAATATTTTCACTAACATTTTATTAATATTCGGTATTATTGTTGAAAGCACTTGTTTTCTAATATAGAGATATTTTTTTTGTTAAATTTTACATTCAATTATTTGTTATTGTTTTTATGCAATTTAGCTAGTTTAATATCATTAAAAATGATAAGAGGAACCAAAAGAGAAAAGAAAAAAAAGTTAAAAAATAAAAATGTTCAGACTAGTTTTCAAACAGTCTTACTGATTATGTATTCAGATTTCAGACACTGCCTCTTATCATTTAGAACTGGTTTTCAGATTTCAGACTTAAGTATTCAGAAAAAACAAAAGACCCCAAGTATTTTATAAAATGTCAACAAGTTCGTATATGTTACATTCAGTTCATATATGTAAACTCTATTATAAGTGTTAATTTTATAAAGTATTTTATAAAATGTCAACAAGTTCGTATATGCTACATTCAGTTCATATATGTAAACTCTATTATCATATGCGAATTGGTCTTTTTTTGCGATTTTTTGCGTTTTGTTGTATTTTTCACACTATGTTTGTTAATGAAACCACTTAATACATTAAAATACTACATTTTGGAACATAGAAATACATCATATAACAAAGAACTAATCATCATATAAATTAACCGATGCTTGAGATGATTGATTTTTTTTTTCTTTCCACGAGATATGGAAGCAGCTTTTGTTGAACGTGAGGTTGAAGGTTGACTTGAACTTTGGTATTTTGTAATCTTTGCATAACATGTCTTTCTAGTGTGACATTTTTCTTACAACGGTCACATGTCACTGGTTTTGCCTCCACTTGCGATAGTATACGGTCTTTGTTTTTTGGACAACCCGCCTGTCTCCTTTCCATGGATGGTGGGTTGATCGTTGGGATCTTATTTTGGCGCAACCATTCAGACGGATATCCAACTAGGAATGAATCATGTATAAGTCCGTTTATAATTTTCTGCCTTGAATCAATGTTGTGCCCAACCCGCGACATCTTCCATTTTCAAAAAAATTAATGCTGCTACAAGGTGTGAACAAGGTATACCAGACTTTCGCCAAACTTGACAGGTGCATTTCTTATCACGAATAGTGACCACTGCATTTTTCTTGTGGTTTATCACCTCAAACGTGTAGTCATTAATTGGTATGACTTTCCATCTGGTGCCTCTTTCTATCCTACCTTTTAATTTCTCTATATCCCACGGTGTTAATGGTTGATCCAAATCCTCTGTTAAAAATAAATAATAAAATATAGTAAGTTATTAAAATAGGAAATCATACTTATTATGAGACGACAAAGAATTACCTGCAATTTTGCGACGTTCATGGTACCATTTTTGAGTAGTTGCGTGCATAAACTCTAGAAGCATATAAATCGGAAGCTTGCGTGCATGACGAGTTATCGAGTTTAGAGATTCAGCACTGTTAGGCGTCATAAGGTTATAACAGTCTCCGGGGAAATAAGCCCTTGACCATTTTGCCTTATCTAAGTTATCAATAATTTTCCTTGATTTGGAAGGAAGAATTAGTTGTAGTTGCCTAAATGCCTCCAGAAAGTCCGATTTCCTGTATGCCTTACATGTCTTCCAGAAATGATATTCGTTGTCTTCGTTTGGTTGCGACTTAATTCGTAAGTTCATGCACAAATGTCGACAACAAAGGCCATGAAGAGCATCTGGGTACACTGTTCTTATTGCGAGGTCAATGGAACTTGTTCTATCGTAGATAAATACCAAGTTATCGATCTGACCTAAGCATTCTCTAAGCCTCGACAAAAACCAGGTCCAACCATATCCACTCTCTATCGCCCCCACTCCATATGCGATAGGAAGAATATTGTTGCACATCCATACCTACTGCAACAAACATTGTACCTTGATATCTTCCTTTAAGGTGAGCCCCGTCTATTACAATTATCGGACGACATGTTTCGACCAAATTGCGAAGCTGAAAAGAAATAGATTTTGATACATATTAGTAAGATGAGATATCATGGAATAATAATAATTAACAAAAATAACTTAAAAACTCTTACCGATTCACCGATTTCAACAAATAGCACTTCAAAACGCTTTTCGCGGCCCTTGTCATATGTTTTATGGTTCCCAAATTTTGTTGGATCAAATTGTGTAGATAAATTGGTAGTTCAACGAATGATTCTTCCGGGGTCCCTCCAATCTGGGTTATAACAAATTCTCTTGCTCTACAGGTATGAAATGCTAATGTTATGATTAACACGCATGTCCGTGATAAAGTCTCTTCTTGTGTATTTCCTGCTTAGATCTTCAAGTGCCTCTTTTATTAAACATGCCAAGTTGAATAAATTATGTTTCTTCCTGTGTATATTTTTTGTTCTTTTTTCTTTTTGTTACTTAAGTTGAATAAATTATGTTTTTTAATTAATACAACTCAATTTATAATATTTTAAATTTTAAAACACAATTGAAAATACAACTAAACTTTATTAATACAACTTTTATTAAAGGAAACAACATAATATTGAAAATATAAGAGCATAATTAAGGCAATAATTTAAATAAGACAACAACAAAATCTAAAAAAATACAAGAAATTTTTCTATCCAACAGTACGGTCGATACGTTTTGCATAGAAAATTTTGACATCCCTTCTCTAAATACATCCACTTGCTCGTTGGAGACATCAACGGTAACTGTCTCCCTTGTTTCATTGGTTAGTATGTAGTGTATAAACAAGCATATAAACAAAGCTGAAATTTGTCTACTATTTGGATATTGGGTAACTCTAGCGACATATCCCAATGGTTTTCGGGCATTTAGTATAGGTCCTTACGCGTATAATTGGTTTCTTCCAAAAACCTTACGAGGTTTTCTTCGTAACAAGACATGATACGGAACCGATAGGCATCCAGAACCTCTTCTAATTTGTGACAACCATCTTATTTCAGGTGAAAACCACATTCTCTATCTTTGACTAAACTCGAATTGATCTTATCGTTACTTGTCTCATAATCTCATTTGTGTCGGAATCGAAATCGGAATCACATAAATGAATTCTAATACCAAGAAAACACTTAGTGAACTTGTCTAAGTTCCTATATAAAATGAACGGAAACTTTCAACTAACGGAACGCTTAACAACGGAACGATCGAAAAACGAAAAAGGCATGTCTGCCCTCCAGCCGCGCCGCAGTGAGGCCACCGCGCCGCGGTGGAGTGTGCAGACAGCCACCTTTTTTGTTAAACTTAAACTTAACCAAACGGACCCCAATCCCGAGCCCAACACTTTGGCTCCGGGTTAAACACATTATAAGCCTTCTAAGGGTCCAGTGATGCTTGTTACTTGACACAATAACTAAACACAAACACATCACAAACACACACATTACATACACACACTCATATCAAACACTCTCTCCCTCTCTACTAGCTCAAGAACACACACACACACACACATCATTAATTCCAACAACTTCCACTCCATAAATCCAGCAACATAATCACATCATAACATACAAATTCGTCATCAATCAAAGAGGAAGAAAAAGGGTTGCACACATTTGGGTTAAAAAGTTCATCACTTAGTTTTTGGGTCAAAAACATCAAGGGATCACTCCAATCACCTTCAAATCACTTTACTCTCGGTATAAATCCTTCAAAACTTCCGTCTTTATAATTTATACTCATTGCATGTATCATCTAACACCTAAAAGTGAGTTTATATGAAGATTTTTGACCATTTATGAACAAAAACGGGTTTTGATAAAAGTCATGCTAAATCCTTGTTTTTATGGATGAAAATCCAAACTAAACTGATATTATAAAAGGTTTTACTAATTTTAACCATTGCATGTCGAAATCTAACTCAAAAATAATGAATTTCATCAAAAACGATTTTTGGGTAAATGAACTGTCTCGCGACCGCGCCACGGTGCCTCCACCGCGAGGCGGTCGTGGTGAACATGTGACCGCGCCACGGTGCCCCCACCGCGAGGCGGTCGTGGTGAACCCATGACCGCGGCGCAGTCCCTCCACCGCGAGGCGGTCGTTGTGCAGACTTGTTACAAAACCTTATTTACACCATTATTGAGCGTAACTCTAAACTTGATGCTTTAAACTTATGTTCCAAACTAAATTTATGAACTATAATCTGTAATGAGTGTAACTTACATATAAAAGGACTAAATGAACAAGTTTTATATGACATTGTTTTGGAAATTATATGAAACGTGTTCATTGAAATTGTTAAGCGGGACAGTGTACTAAAAATGGATTTAATGATTTTGGCGCGGAAGCGCTGCCCGATTTTCACTAGACCTAAACCCGACACTTAAAATAAAAGCACTTCATTATCCAATAAACATATAAACAATGGTACTCATTAAACCTTGGTATTACTATAGGATTCCCGTGATTTCCGATCCGACTTGTTTACTCTTCGCACTTGTAGCTTATCTTCGCAAACAGTGAGTTACACCCCTCCTTACTCTTACTTTTTAAGTACTCTTTTTGGGGGAAACATGAGATCAAACTCTTTTGTGAACAATATCTTTATGAGAAACCGCGTTACGTGCTTTAAACTATGTACAACGCATTGTGTTCTATTTTTAGAAACTTTTGAACTGATTGAGCTACCTTTCTATTTTTGGAAACTTATTGAACTTGCAACTCTTCGAACTCTTGGAACTTTGATAACTTTTGAACTATTTTGGAACTTGCAACTAATATGCGTAAACAACATCAATTATTCGGATTGGCTTACTTTAGACTCCCTAGGTCTACCTCTTTGGATATTTGATTAGACAATGATAGCTTGGTTGTATTTTGGAGCAAAACCCTAGGTGAGGATATAACGCCGTAAGTGCAATCAAACGATTTTTAGAAACGGAACGAACTAAATGCCCCGCAGATTTTCTTGGAACTGAACTCTCACACTATTAACACAAGCCGTTAGCATAGATTATGGGTATCGATACTTAGGAGCGGTCACTCCTTACTTATGGGTAGCAACCTGGGTACATATTGCTAAGTTCTCGCGAACTCGAACTCTAAACTGGAACTAGTGGGTAGGAACTTGACCAGAATCGGATTAGTGTGAAAAACTAACTCTTACGTATATTAAGCTTAGTGGTTGGTACAACTCGAGGATCATAGGTCTTTATTTACACATATACTTACTTACTGTCTTACACATGTGGATTTATCCACCGCTGAGGTAACGACTACTCTCACTTACTGTCTTTCATACGTGGATTTATCCACCGCTGAGGTAACGACTACTTTCACTTACTGTCTTACACATGTGGATTTATCCACCGCTGAGGTAATGACTACGCACTTTTACCGCTTGCTACGCGACTTGAACTTGGAACTGATTTTGAACTTTTACGAACTTTGAACTGGTCTCGAACTTTTACAATCATTAAACTCTTGAATCGGACTATTACGACAGTATATAAACTACCTTTAAGCGATTGCTTATCCGCTTACTTCTTTTGGAAAACTTGTACTTATATACATACTTGTCGAACTGCATTTGAAACCTTTGGTCAACTTATAAACTGTAACTCACTCACTACGTTTTCGTAGTTGACACTTTATCTCATGTTTCAGGAACTAAGCGTAAGTTATGAAGTGCATTGCTCAGGCGGGTCAAGCCAGTTATGTGAAGTGTAATCCGGGAATGAGACCTCTTATCTTTTGGGAATTTTTATTGGAAATATTTCATTATGTATTATGGTCTTAAACGTGGAATCTTGGTTGTATCTCTTGAACTTTTGTACTTTTCCAACTATAATTTAATGACTTGGACCGTTGAATTAAGTATAACCTGTGAAATGATTCTTTGCTCTTCACATTCCGTGTTTCCGCTTTAGCGGGGTGTGACATAATTCTCTGTCAAAAGTGGTCAATGCAAGAGTGGAAATTTTAAGTTGTAGAAGGAACCAATGCTCATTTGGACAACTTATCCGTATAAGGACTATGTCAACTTCCCACCAAGCACGGAAAATCTTCAAACTTCGTGTGGCTGTTTTAATAATTCTTTCCCATTTATATTCAAGAAAGTCATTGTTCAAAAAAGTTGGCATCAATGCATACCTGGACATCAACATATTCTCCCTCTCTATGGTTTTATTTTTATTTTTATAACTTGTGACCGTCTTATTCAAGCATCAACATGTTGTTATTCACAAAACAACACAAACACAATTTATAATCAAAGATTCAACACTAATTTTGGTATTGTAAATTGAAAAATGTAAAAGTTACCATCTCCCACAAAGCATTGTCTTGCGTGCGTCCAAGCAAAACGCCCTATAACCTTCTACAACACTTAAAACTTTTCCCTAAATAAGCAATTTAGCAATATTTTTCTTCGTCATCTTTCCCTCTATCCCTTTGAAGAAATTGTGTAAGCTTAATTTATCTATGTAAGTTTAATTTGAAGTGAATTGTGTAAGCTTAGTGTAAAGTCTTTTATTACATAACCAAAATCTGCACAAAAATCCATAGCCAAAATCTACTTAAAAATCCGGAACAAAAATAAAGTACAACTACTCAACATCACTTTATCACTTTTCCGACGTGAAATAAGATAACTACAAAAATTGCAGCTGAAAGTGAAAAGGAGGTGGCAATGAATGAGCAACATGTGGTAGAGGGCAAGCTTCTCAACATCACTTTATCATCCGCCGATTTAGCTTCTAACTAAGACATTTTGACTGAAAATTTACTCAGATCACATGTTCCATAACTTATTCGATCAAAATGTGTATGTAAACACTGGTGTTATCTTATTTCACGTCGTCGTATTAGCTCTTATTCGAAACCCTAAACCTACCTCCCTTTCGGGGCATTTATGCGGCAAAGTACCAATGTCAATATTATGTTTACAATCCGATAATCAATCAATTTGAAACACTTCCAGAATTTGATGTTATTAATTTCTTTGAGAGAAACCCTGGCAGTATGACATTAGCCTTTGATCCTTTGTTATTACTTCAGTCCTCACTGTACACTTATATGTCTATCACTATTTGCAACCATATCTCCGTTGCTGCATAAATATTTATTCAGTTGAAAAAGGAGATGGATGGTTTCCAATACTAGTGTTCTTTTACCAATGTGCTCAGAGTTTATGCATGGCTTTTATTGGAAAGATACAATTCTTAGGATTAATAATAGAGGGATTGTTTTGTATCATAACGTGATAAGATCAACTAGAATCATAATCAAATCCCTGTACCTGCAGGACATTTAATCTTGAATAGAAAAACGTATTGTACTCTCCTCGTTAAATCTCACGATTCTTTGTTGTTTATAAGTATATTTCCTTCCTTTACTTCTAATGTTGATGTTTCTGGCTAGTCAACCAAGTTCAAATTTGCTTTATATCGGGCCTGTGAGAAATCGATGGAGAGCAAAAAGCCATTTCCTGAAGACAAAGCCCCTAGAACAAGTTCTTATTGTATCAAACAACATATCAGTTTGTTCCGTATCGTGATTAGGGTTTGCATTCTTGATTACTGGTTCTTTATTGATAATCAAGTCTAGTGAAATTTGAACAAAAGTGTATCCCCCGCTTGAAATTATTCTATTGTGATCAATTCATCAGGTGCTTTATATAGTACAGTTTTTTGGAAAATTTATATCGTAAAATCATAGTTTTATCACATGTGTATTTAATAGTTTGAATTATGATTTTTATGTTTTTTTTTCGATTCAGTTGAGTATACACCATATAACATATCTAGGTTTTGAAATTCACATTTAGTGTTCATATTACATGTGATTTGACCTTACGAATATCGACATTTGACAAAAAAAACAAAGAAAAAAATCGTCAAAATTCAATTTTTTTAGGGTCTATATATATTATACCTCATATAATATTGTTGTGTTTTCAAATTCACATTTAAAGTGAAAATCATGTATGTTATTGACATATTTGTTTTAAAATTCTTCGTATAATATAATATCACATATGAAATACATTACAATCACATGTGATGTTAGTGCCATCAGATGTGATTTCGTTGAAACTTTTATAGGTTTAATTAAATTATATATCATATAACGATTCTTGATCTTTAAATCCTAATTTTATGATAAAATCACATGTGATATAACCTTACGAGCTTAAACATTTTTCTAAAACCGAAAAAATAATTGTTGTCAAAATTTCATTTTTTTTCTAGGTTTAGATAAATTATATATAACATTTTTTGTTTTTAAAGTTTACTTACTTATATTAAAATCATATGTGATATTAACCTTTCAGTTTCCATATCATTAAAATACCCAAAAAATAAAAGTCGTCGAAAGTATATATAATCACTGTTCTACTTAAAGAGGAGAACGCGACGGTCGCAACAATGTATTTCGTTTTTTCTAACGATTAACGGTTTGAGAGATAAGTTAATTTAAAAAGATATATTTGAAAGTGGGTTTGATCTTAATCTAAGCCATTGGATTAAATGAATGATGAAGATTGAGTCTTTTGACCCTTAGAAAATTATTGGTCTTTATTGATCTTTTCTCACTTATCAAATATGTCAAATTTTATATTAAATTATAAATTTTGTAAAAAATATTGAAAGTAATAATAAGACAATCGTGCATCGCACAAGTATAAACATAGTAACATATAGATAATGCCACTTGTGGGGATCAGTTGTAGATAATTACGTATGAACGGAAAAGAAAACCTTAACATACCCATTTGTTTCCATTCCCATGTCATTGAGTCAAAGATTTCGCTAGTTAAAACAAGTAAATAATAGATAAATGATTAATTTAGACACATAATTTTATAAGGACCAAAGGACACAATATTGGTCCTCCATCTCATTTTGTAACACCCCACCTTTTTCATGCCCACAATATTGTCCGCTTTGCCAGCAAGGCTTGTGGATTTGTTTTTGGTGGAGCTTCCCAGGGAGGTCACATATCCTGGAAATACTCTGGCTCAAGCACGCTTAACTACAAAGTTCCTAAGCTCTGTAGTGCCTGTAGCCACCAAAACGCGTCGAGTCATGAAAGGCTAAAGGTTTACTCATATACCCAACATCACTCTTGTCCACGAACGATGTGGGATTTTCCTAAGGTGTTACAAACACACCCCATCCAACCCCCCCCCCCCCCCCCCCCCCCCCCCCCCGCGCGCGCGCGCGGACACAACGTCCTTGTTTAGGTTTTCCCCACCATCCCGAACGACACAAGAGTGGCTCTGATACCATTTGTAACACCATGCCTTTTTCATACCCACAATATTGTCCGCTTTGCCAGCAAGGCTCACGGATTTTTGTTTTGGTGGAGCTAGCTTCTCAGGGAGATCACCACTCCTGGAACTACTCTGGCCCAAGCACACTTAACTACAGAGTTTCTAAGCTCTGTAGTGCTTGTAGCCACAAAAACGCGTCGTGTCATGAAAGGCTAAAGGGTTACTCATATACCCAACATCACTCTTGTCCACGGACGATGTGCAATTTTCCTAAGGTGTTACACATTTTAATCTAATGGCTATGATGAAGACCAAAACACAATTTTCTTTTCTTTTTTAAAATTAAATTATTTCACAAACCTTTAATCGTTAGACGAAACAAATTACGCCATTGTCATCGTCTCGTTTTCTCTTTAAGTAGAGTAGTGGTATTATATAATTTCGACAACTTTTTTTTTGGTATTGAAATTCGAACGATAATATCACATGTGATATTAACACAAATACGTAAAATTTTATAAAATAGAATTTACTATAAAACGTATAAATTACCTAAATGTAGAAAAAGATGGAATTGTGAACTTTTTCTTTCTTCGTTTTTTGACATAAATATGATAGTACTAAAATCAAATGTGATAATACTAAAATCACATGTTATTGTACTATAAATCATATGTGATATTATCTTTAATCTGTAATATATAATAAAGAGGTGCTTTAAATGCCACATGGCGAAATAAGATCATTTGGATGGATTAACTTCTTTGATTTCAGCCGTTAGATCTGATTGATGATATCATCAAAGATTATTATCACTTTACACCCCTGACAATACATAATTACATTTTCTATTTCATTCTATCTACACTTAAATAGATAATTCTAATTTTTCTTATAAATCGCTCAATTTGAACTATATTTACCTTATTATTATTCTAAAATCTCCTAATACAAAGTATCAAAACATGTGTGTAAACGTAAAGATGTATATGTTACTATAACTATAAACATGTGTAAACGTAAAGATATATATGTTATTATACGTGTAAAATTGTGTTCTTATAATAACTTACTATCTACATAAAAATAAAATTTACGATTTAATTTTTATTTTTATCTGCGCTATCTCGGGACAATAATCTAGTTATATATATATATATATATATATATATATATATATATATATATATATATATATATATATATATATATATATATATAAAAACTTTCAAATACTCGTAAAGCAATAACACACATGATTTTAACTTTAACTATGAATTTCAAAACATATCAATGTTATATAACATATATGGATCCGGATTTTTTTTTTTTTTTTTTTTTTTTTTTTTTTTTACCTTTTCGTTTATGGTCAAATGTTGAAAATTCGTAAGGTTCACATTTAATTTTTTAATTAAATTATAATTTCAAAACATAAATACGCTATATGATGTATATTGAACTTAAATAAAATTAAAAAAAAAAAAAAACACAAAAAGTTACATGTTATACAACTAATATCACATGTGATATAAATATTATTTTATAATATAAAATTCAAAGTCAATAAAAAGAACTCGAAAAAAATTACTTTAAAACTATATACTCATAGGAACATAATTTGATACTCGTTGTAATGGTGTAAGTTATTCTATTAATATAATTTAAAATAATTGTTAAATAAACATAAATTAACTTATTGAAAACAAACCTTTTTTAAAACAAAAGTGATACATTAAAACTTTTTTTCTAACCCTAAAGTAATCCCGTATTCAATAAACCCAAAACTCATAAAAATAAGTTGATAAATCAAAAAGATAAGCGAAGCCAAGCACCCCTAAAGCTATTAAAAAGCTACTACAAACACAGTCTGCAAATCTGCATTACTTATATTCGAAATAGATCTAAGGTAACTCGGATTTCAATTCTCAAATTTCTACGATGGCAATGGACCCTAGGAACGAGCTAGACGTAGTAGAGAACACGCTACTCAACATTACTTTATCATCCTCCGATTTAGCTTCTCACGATGACATTTTCACTGAAATTTTACTCAGATTACCGGTTCGATCACTCACCCGATTCAAGAGTGTATCTAAACACTTGCATTGTCTTATATCAAGTAGTCGTTTCGCTCTTCTTCGAAACCCTAAACCTACCTCCCCTTCTGGTGTGTTTATACTGCAAAGTGCTAGCCCGAATTATGAATTCGTTCCATTTGATCTTGAAAATCCTGTTAAACCTCCATTCAAAACCCTACAATTTAATGACGGTGTGTCACGTATAAGAGGTGAACTAATACTTCAATCTTCCTGTAGTTTAATGCAATTTTCCTGTGGTTTAATGCTATGTGAGTCTTCTAGGGGTAATATTATATACAAATATTATGTTTTCAATCCCACAATTAATCAACGAATCGAACTTCCAGCGTTTGATGATTCTGATTGCTTTGAGATAAGGGTTTCTGGTATGACACTAGCTTTTGATCCTTTAGTATCACCTCACTATAAAGTTATATGTGTTCGTCGCTATTTACTGCCTAATGAGTCTGACAAGTACCGTATAGAAGTTTATTCATCGGAAAACGAGAGATGGAAGGTTTCTAGCAAACATGTTTCTATCTCATCTTGCACGGAGCTGATGAGCGGGGTTTTTTGGAATGATACACTTCATTGGATTAATAGTAGAGGGTTTGTTTTGTATCAGAAGATATATGATGGCGAATTAATACAACATAGGGAAAACATCAAGGGAATCCGTACACCTCGACAGTATCGTAACTGGAAAGTTAAAAGGCATTGTCCTCCTCTAGTTAAATCTCGTAAATCTTTGCTTTTTATTGATATCCTTCCTTCCCATACTACTAATATAGTTGTTTATGAGATGATAACAGACTACTCTGGATGGGAAATTAAATACCATGTTGATATTTCCTCTCTAATCTCATTTCTACCAGAGTATTATTCTTGTCGCAGGAGGGTCCTCGATTACCTTATCGTACATTGTTTTGTATTGGGAGAAAGAGATGAAGATTCATTCTTGGTGCTGGATTTTTTAAAGAGGATTATAAGATTCAATTTGATATCCAGGGCTAGCCAGAAACTTTGTGATTTTGACTCGTTCAACATTCCTGATACAAACACACATCCATGGCCGTGTGCTTTTCTATTCGCCGAGTCTTTGCGTCATGTTTGATACAAACATGATATTTGGCTTCGTTTTCAGGTAGTAGCTAAACATTTAAATGCTTCTTTAGCTTTTTATTTAAAAATTTTCAATTATAAAGTTGGTGTTATGCTTATGCCTACTTGGTTAATCTTGTACTCGTCAAAGTTGTTAAAATTCAAAAATTGGATGTTCTAAATGAGTTGATTATCAAGCTGAATTGCAATCATGATTTAAGTATAAATACAATTCGATGCCTTAAGTTTATATAGTAATTAATTATTAACTCTTCTATTTAACCAAAATAGTATATTGATTTAATCAGTTTAGAATAAACTCTAAACAGAAGGGAACTTTTTGGTATTTCGCCGCTTCAAGATTGTAATGAACAGAATATATATACTCGCTGCTTAAAGTTTCAGGTTTCGCAGCTAGGATCTTTTTGCAGTTTCTACTTAAGTGTTGTAATAAACTCAGAAACCAAAAATAAGCAAAGAAAAAAAAATCCTTAAGCCAGTACATAGCTACTACTACTAGCAAGCACACCCTGCATTACTCATAACTTTTATTCTTTTGTTTCCAAATTTGAAATAGCCGATAATGATGATCTGAACTAACCTGAAAAACATCTAACCTAAATCGGATTTCAGTTTCCATTCACTGTAGACGGTTCAATTTGCAGCTGAAAGTGAAAAGGAGGTGGCAATGAAGGAGCAACATGTGGTATAGGGCAAGCTGCTCAACATCACTTTATCATCCGCCGATTTAGCTTCTCACTAAGAAATTTTGACTGAAAATTTACTCAGATCACCACTTCCATAACTTATTCGATCAAAATGTGTATGTAAACACAGGTGTTATCTTATTTCATGTCGTCGTATTAGCTCTTATTCGAAACCCTAAACCTACCTCCCTTTCAGGGCATTTATGCAGCAAAGTACCAATGTCAATATTATGCTTACAATCCGATAATCAATCAATTTGAAACACTTCTAGAATTTGATGTTATTAATTTCTTTGAGAGAAAGCCTGGCAGTATGACATTAGCTTTTGATCCTTTGTTATTACCTTAGTTATTACCTCAGTCCTCACTGTACACTTATATGTCTGTCACTATTTGCAACTATATTTCCCTTGATGTATAAATATTTATTCAGTTGAAAAAGGAGATGGGTGGTTTCCAATACTAGTGTTCTTTTACCAATGTGCTCAGAGTTTATGCATGGTGTTTATTGGAAAGATACAATTCTTAGGATTAAAAATAGATGTGACAACCGTCTTATTTCAGGTGAAAACCGCATTCTCTATCTTTGAGTTAACTATGTTTTGATCTTATCTTTACTTGTCTCGTAAACGGGTGTGAGTCGGAATCGAAATCGGAATCATAAAATGAATCCTAATACCAAGAAAAACACTTAGGGAACTTGTCTAAGTTCCTATCTAAAATAACCGGAAACTTTCAACTAACGAAAACGCTTAACAATGGAGCAAACGAAAAACGAACATTTCTGAAACTAGCCCCACATGCGCCGCATTAGGCCCTAATGCGCCGCATTCAGGGCACAGTTCAACAATATTTTGTTAACTTTGAAACTTAACCAATTGGACCTAAACTCGAGCCCAACGTTTGGACTCGGGGTTAACAATGCCCAAAGGCCTTGAAATGGTCCAGTAAATCCATTTTATTGCCACTATAACAAACACTAAACACAAATACATACAACACACACAAACACACTCTTTACTAGCTCTCTCTACCTCTACAAAATTCCCTCAAGAACACACACACCCCTCTCATTTACAGTGATTTTTACATAAAAAATACAGAAAAGTAACCACATAAAACACCTACAAATCGTTCATAAACAAGGAGGAAGAAGGAGCTTGCATTCTTTTGGGTTAAAATCAAATTCTAAGCTTTTGGGGTCAAACATCATCAAGAGATTACTCCAACCATCTTCAAATCACTTTCTACTCGGTATAAATCTTTCAAATCCTCTGTCTTTTTAATATATACTCTTTGCATGCACGATCTAACAACTAAAAATGAGTTTTTATGAAGATTTTGGCTAGTTATGAACAAAAACGGGTTTATGTAAAATGGATGTTTAGATCCATGAACTTGTGGTTAAAAACTCAAAATAAACTGTAAAACATCAAGTATTTTATTGTATCTATGGTCGCATGTCGAGATCCACCACCAAAATAGCATTTTCGAGCAACAAAACGGATTTCCCAGAAACGTGAGGTCAGAATGCGGCGCATAAGGACCCTTATGCGGCGCATTCCTGATCCAGAAGCTGGGAAATGGGTTGTTTTCGCCATTTAACGCAACCTTGAGCTTATTTTTTCAAACCGAGTCAAATAACCTGTAAAGAGCTAAACTTACATATAAAGGGACTAATTGAACAAGTTTACATAACTTTGTGTTTGGTATAAATATATGGATTATGTTTATGAAAATTGTTAAGCTGGAAAATGTTATAAATTGGACTTAATGATTTTGGCGCGGAAGCGCTGCCCGATTTTCGGTAGACCAAAAACCAACACTTATAATAAAAGCATTTTATTAACTAACAAAGTATAAACATTGGTACTTATTAAATCTTGGTATTACTATAGGAGTTCCGTGATTCCGACCCGTTTCGACCCGTTCCGACCGCTCTTTCACATTGTGCTATTCTTCGCAAACCGTGAGTTACAACCCCACCTTTTATTTACTGTTTTTAAATGAATCTTTTGGGGGAAACATGAGAACTAAACTTATTATTTGCCACACTCGGAATTTGTGAAACATATTTATTTGCCACACTCGGCACTGGTTCAAACTTATTTATTGCCACACTCGGCATTGGTTCAAACTTATATTTTGCCACACTCGGCACCCGTTGAACGTTGATTGATCGTATAACTAACGTGACTCTTGAAGAGAATAAAACATGATTCTTAAGTGACAACTACTAGTTTTAAAATAACTTTAATGCCCATTTTGAAACCCACACTATTAGCATTGTTAAGCCGTTTAGTAATTATGGGTATCGATACTTAGGAAATAACCGTTCCTTGCTTAGGCGGCAACTTAAGTACATATTACTCGATCAAACATGACTCCTCGTAAGTAGTGTGGGGTAAGGGGCTTCACGGTTGGTTAATCGGTTTAGTGTGAACACTTAAGTTATATTATGCCAAGTAGTCGTTATACATGATTTCAATCAATAGTTTATTTATCTTGCACGTATATGGATATACGATTTCCGCAACTACCTTTGGAACAACTTTTATGGATCGTAACTATCTTTTGAGTAACTTTTATGGATCGTAACTATCTTTTGAGCAACTTTTATGGATCGAAACTATTCTTTAAGTATTGTTCTACTTATCGAAACTGTTAAGTATTGATATACTTAACTTGAACCTTTTTAGTCAAGGACTAGAAAACTGTAACTCACTCGCTACTTTTGTAGTTTGATACTTTTTCTCATGTTTTCAGGAAACCAAATGTAAGGACAAGAAGTGCATACTATGGATGTGTCAGGAATGTCACGTGAATCTAAGAATTGGGAGAAGACCTATTTATATATTTGGGGAATTTGGTTAAACAATTAATTATGTACTTTTATTATGCAACTCGTTAAATACTTGGTTATTTTAATTTGTAAACTCTAATTTTCTATCTTAATGACTTTAAACCGTATGTTTTTAATTATAACTCGTGTAATGATATCTTTGCTCTTCACGCCTCGTGTTTCCGCTTTAGCGGGGTGTGACAATAAAGGGATTGCTTTGTATCATAACGTGATAAGATCAATTAGAATCATAAGCAAATCCTTGTACCTGCAAGACATTTAATCTTGAATAGAAAAACGTATTGTACTCTCCTGGTTAAATCTCACCATTCTTTGTTGTTTATAAGTATATTTCCTTCCTTTACTTCTAATGCTGATGTTTCTGGCTAGTCAACCAAGTTCAAATTTGCTTAAATCGGGTCTGTGAGAAATTGATGGAGAGCAAAAAGCCATTTCCTGAAGACAAAGCCCCTAGAACAAGTTCTTTATGTATCAAACAACATATCAGTTTGTTACGTATCGTGATTAGGGTTTGCATTCTTGATTACTGGCTCTTTATTGATAAGTCTAGTGAAATTTGAACAAAAGTGTATCCCCGGCTTGAAATTATTCTATTGTGATCAATTCATCAAGTGCTTTATATATACCACCTGTCATCAGCAGCAACTACCAGGATTTATTTGCTTGCAGGTGGATACTTGGATTCAAAAGAATGTGAAAACCACAAATCAATACAAATGGCTGCACTAAACATTGTTTTTTATCACTCCTTTTTAGTAACACATAATCTTGACATCTTGTAGGTTTTTATTTCCCTCTGAAGTACTATTCTTTACAAGAGTATTTATTTTAACCAAAAAACATGTTTTGTCCTAAATTTAAGACATACATTATTCCTATCGTTTAAACCAAATGATAGGTTTGGTCTCTAAATTTAAGAAATTAAAGAATTTAACTTCAATGGCAATTTATTTTCGTTAAAACTAATTTCACATTCCGTCCTAATTTTAACATGAAAAATAAACGACACTAAAAAATAAAAACAAATTGTAATTAATTTTCGTAACTAAACAATTGATAGATTTTTTAAAAGTTAAAATTAACAACCATAATTTAGCATAAGTCATAGAGACTATCTATATAATTTACTCTTTTAACCTAATTTGTAATTTGGAGCTCTAAAATAGTTATTATCAACTTTTAAGTTACTACTAGAAGGAAACCCGGACGATGATGCGGAGACAAAAAGTTTTTATTCAATAGAATTTATTAAAGTTTGTTATAACGATTTGAGTATGATATTAACGTCTATTTACAAGTCTTATTTGGAGATATAAAGAAATGCAAACAATTTATAAGTAGTTAAAAAACCATCAAATTTTCATTTATTAAATTTATTTTGTAAATTTTATAATTGAGAGTTAGTATGTTTTTCGAAAAAATTAGTTGTTAAGGAAATGTGTAATGACAAATTAATTATTAGTTATATTTAATAAAATAAATAAAGGATAATATAGTGATATTACTACTAAAAATTCAACAAATGCTTTATAGATAGTATAAACATTTATTGAAAGCAAATAGTATGATATTAACGTCTATGTTACAAGTCATATATGGAGATATAAAGAAATGCAAACAATTTCAAAGTAGTAACAAAAACCCTCAAATTTTCATTTATTGAAATTATTTTGTAAATTTTATAATTGAGAGTTATTGTGTTTTTTTGAAAAAATTAGTTGTTAACGAAAGGTGTAATGACAAATTAATTATTAGTTATATTTAATAAAATAAATGAAGGGTCATATCATAATATTGCTAATTAAAATTCAACAAATGCGTAAATGTTTTATAGATAGTATTAATAAACTCATAAATGAATAAATATCCTTTTTGTATTCTTTTCAAATTCGAAATAGCCTATAAATCTGAGCCAACCGGAAAAACATTTAACATAAGTCGGATTTCTCCCATTGGCAATGGACCCTAAGAACGAGCTAGATGTGGTAGACAACACGCTACTCAACATTACTTTATCATCTGCCGATTTAGCTTCTCACGACGACATTTTCACTGAAATTTTACTCAGATTACCGGTTCGATCACTCACCCGATTCAAGTGTGTATCTAAACACTTGTGTCAGGATCGAATCAATTACCGACCAATGTATAGACAAATGATTTGAAGGTTTAGATCTAACAAATACAAATTGTATTGCAGCGGATAAACACAAATTTGTATGAACAAGGTTATGATTAACAAGTTATATGAAAGAATAAATTTGATTGAACAAATAACAAGTTAACCAACACAACCTCAATTGATTATAATATTTTCAGCGAAAATTACAACGATGTTCTCTCTTACAACCAACGTTCTTATCTCGAATAACAAAGGAACTATTTTATAGTCCTTGAGGCTACCTAGCAAAGATCTTAGTACAGATTACAATCAACTAAAAACCTATACAAAATCTATTGCCCATACTCTGTAGCTAGTTTGATCTCAAATCAAACTATTCTATCTACTTTGACCAACTATTACCAACTCTTTGATTGAACAAGTGAAAGTCTTTAGCAATTGGTGATCATCAATAGTTGAGGATCTTCATCAGTAGTCGTCTTCCAATGATTATCCACCTCTACCGATCAGTTGAAGATGATCAGTTTCTACTCATCAGTACTAAGGTTCTTAGCAACTGATCAGTTATCCAAGTTGACTAGCTATTGCTCAGTACTACTCTATCTAGATACTGATTTGTGCTTTGGGACTAAAGAGTTTGTGTTACTACTGATCAGTAGACAAAAGTCTTTACTACTGATCACTAGTAAAACACACTTAGTGTATTTTTGTCCCAACAACTTGCATTGTCTTATTTCAAGCCAGCATTTCGCTCTTCTTCGAAACCCTAAACCTACCTCCCCTGCTGGTGTGTTTATACTGCGAAGTGCTCGTCCGTATTATGAATTCGTTCCATATATTTGATCTTGAAAATCCTGTTAAACCTCCATTTAAGACCCTACAATTTGATCACGATAAGTCACGTATAGGAGGTTTAGTAATGCATGAATCTTTTTGTAGTTTAATGCAATCTTCATGTGGTTTAATGCTATGTGAGTCTTCTATAGGGCGTACTATATACAAATATTATGTTTTCAATCCCTCAATTAATCAACGAACCTTACTTCCAACGTTTGATGATTCTGATTGCTTTGAGATAAGGATTTCTGGCACGACATAAGCTTTTGATCCTTTGGAATCACCTAACTCTAAAGTTATATGTGTTCGCAAGTATTTGCAAAATTATCTCCTTTACCGTATCGAGGTTTATTCATCGGAATACGAGAGATGGAAGGTTTCTAGCAAATACGTTTCTATCCCATCTTGCACGGAGCTGATGAGTGGTGTTTATTGGAATGCTACACTTCATTGGATTACTAGTAGAGGGTGTGTTTTGTATCATAAGATATATGATGGTGAATTAACACAACATCGGGTAAACATCAAGGGAATGCATACACCTCATCTGCATCGTAACTGGAAAGTTAAAAGGCATTGTCCTCCTCTAGTTAAATCTCATAATTCGTTGCTGTTTATTGATATCCTTCCTTCCCGTACTACTGACATAAATTTTTATGAGATGATAACAGACTACTCTGGATGGGAAATCAAATACCATGTTAATATTTCCTCTGTAATCTCAATAATCTTTCCAGAGTATAGTTCTTGTTTCAGGAGTTTCCTCGGTTACCTTAGAGTACATTTTTTTTGTATTGGGAGAAAGAGATGAAGATTCATTCTTGGTGCTGGAATTTCTTGTTTCAGGACTTTCCTCGATTAACTTTGTGATTTTGACTCGGCCAACTCTTTTAATCATAACTTTGATCCATGGCCGTGTACATTTCTGTTCGCTGAGTCTTTGCGTCATGTTTGATACAAAAATCATACTTGGCTTCTTTTTCAGGTGGTACCTAAACATTTAAATGCTTCTTTAGCATTTTATTTCAAAAATTTTATTTACAAAGTTGGTGTTATGTCTACTTGGTTAATCTTGTGTTCGTCAAACTTGTTTAAATTTAAAAATTGGATGTTCTAAATGAGTTATGACACGAATGGTTTTTATTAATTTCAGTTCTTTATCTTTGTTGATTACCAAGCTGAATTACAATCATGATTTAAGTATACAGATAATTAGATGCCTTAAGTTTATATAGTAATTAATTATATTAACTCTTCTATTTAATCAAAATAGTATATTGATTTAATCAGTTTAGAATCAACTTCAAATAGATGGGAAGAAGTTTTTAGTATTTCGCCGCTAAAAAGATTAAAACGACCAGAATATATATACTCGTGCCTATAGTTTCAGGTTTCCCAGCTAGGATTTTTTTTGCCATTTCTACTTTAAAGTTATTATAAACTCATAAACCCAAAAATAAGCCAAGACAAAAAGCCCTTAAACAAATAAATAGCTACTAGCAAACACACCCTGCATTACTCATAACTTTTTCTTTTCCACATTTGAAATAGCTGATAATGATGATCTGAACTAACAGGAAAAACATCTAATGTAAATCTGTAAATCGGATTTCAATTTCCATTCACGTTGGACGGTTCAGTTTGCAGATGAAAGTTGTTTTGACCAAAAATTTCTAAGGATAATTCCGTGATCAAATAAGTAAAAGTGAGCTTAGGTGTTGTTGTGATCTTGACTGTGATCACGACGTTGATCACGAGGCTGTTTAGAACAAAAGTGATGACACATAATAAAAGTTCAAGTAAGTAAAATAACACGAGTATTTACGAGGAAAGCCCTTAATCCTTTTGGATTGCCGGCATAAAACCTCGGAAAGGATAATAATCCGTTTGCATGTTGATTTTATTAAGAAAAAAGCATGATCATACAAGATAAGAGCACAAATGATCGATCTAAATGGTTTTTTGTAGAATATATGGGTTGTGAATAGGGATGGCAATAAAACCCGTACCCGACGGGGACCCGATACCCAAACCCGAATTGACCGGGGAATCCCCGAGTTGACCGGGTATGGGGATGGGGATGGGGAATCCCCGATATTAAAAACGGGGATGGGGCCGGGGATGGTAAAACCCTTTGGGTACCCGTACCCGTACCCGAACTCGTACCCGAAATAATTAAGTTTAAATATATCATTATTTATTATAATCCCAATAATATATACTAAATATATATATCGTACCAAACTTTTCATCTTCCCTGGAAATTAGGGAGTCACCGATTCTAACTGCCATATATAAATGAAAAATAAAAAACCCTAGCCTCTTAAACCACAACTGCTAATCTGCAACTGCTACATCATTCCTACGGTTTTCACTTTCCAGGTTGCAACAGGTGAACGAATATTGTCAAGGTTTACACAATTTGACTTGTAGTCTTGTTCTTTTGTTGCAACTGGTTTTGAATTCTTGTTGCATGTATGAATTATGCAAAACTATTTTTGAAGTATGGATGTCTAGAAGTTACTTTTTTCTTATTGTAATGTTTTTTTATACTTTGTTGGTTGGTGTTACAGTAAGGCTAATTGCCGAAAAATTTATGTAGTTGGATAGTTACAAAATACTTAATACGTGAGAAGGAAATCCCCGTCCCCGATGGGGATCCCCATCCCCGATGGGGATCCCCATCCCCGATGGGGATGGGGATGGGATTGCAATTTTACTCCCCATCGGGTATGGGGCCGGGGATGGGGATGAATATTGAGATTGGGGATGGGGATGGGAAACATGATCCCCGAAATTCCCCGACCCATTGCCATCCCTAGTTGTGAATCGAATATGAGTTGGTTTCTAGTGTAAAGTATCAGTCATAAGTGTTTTGGGGGTGTTGGTTGTGTGTTTCCTATTGTCATTTGCCTCAATTATTTATAATAAACAAAAAAGTAACTGCTGGTGCGAGATATCCAAGATCATGGCGAGATATCCGGGATCATCCGTCCTGGTCTTCTCCATATAGCATTAAATCTGATTTAAATGGCTTTGAATGACTTGTAGACCGTTTCTTCAGGTCGACTTAGTCAAACCTTGTTCCTAAAACGCTGAGATCTTGAGCCTAAGATCATGAGCCCTCAGATCCTGAAGCTGAGATTCTGAGCCCTGAGATCCTTAAACCGAGATCCTTAGCCCGAGATCTTGTCCACAACAAAAGTGAAAAAGAGGTGTCAATGAACGAGCAACATGTGGTAGAGGGCAAGCTGCTCAACATCTGTTTATCATCCTCCGATCTAGCTTATCACTGAGACATTTTGACTGAAATTTTATGCAGATTATCGGTTCTATCACTTATTTGATCAAAATATGTATGTAAACACTGGTGTTATCTTATTTCACGTCGTCGTATTAGCTCTTATTTGAAACCCTAAACCTCCCTCCCTTTTGGTGTGTTTATGCGGAGAAGTATCAATGTCACATCTATTGTACCTAGTTATGTTTTCGTTCCATTTGATCTTAAAAATCATGAGAAAAGTCTTTTTAAAACCGTAGAATTTGACCTAAATGTGTGAGTCTATGGATATCATTGACAAATATTATGTTTACATTCCGATAATCAATCAATTGGAAACACTTTCAGAATTTGATGTTAATTTCTTTGAGAGAAAGCTTTGGTGTATGACATTAGCTTTTGATCGTTTGTTATTACCTCAGTCCTCATTATACACTTCTATATCTTTGTCACTATTTGTGGCCATATTTCTGTTGCTGTATAAATAATAGTCAGTTGAAAAAGGGAGATGTGTGGTTTCCAGTACTAGTGTTACTTTCCCAATGTGCTCGGAGTTTATGTATGCCGTGTAACACCCCGGCTAAAGCGGAATACACCAGAGGCATTACAATTTGTTCTTAACTCGTGTTCCTCTATTAGGTTATAATAGACACATTTAATGGTTTAAATGAATGCATTAGATGAATAAATGTTTTACAGAAAAGTAACCAAAAAATGACAAAAGACTTAAATTATTTATTAATGTCATTAACTAGGTCCAAGCTCTTATGTTTTCTTCAAGCAAACCTATCCATTTCCTGTATCATGTAAAAAGTAAACGTCAATACAAAAGTATTGGTGAATAAACAAGTTTAAGACACAAGTATAAAGTAGTAAAAAGATTACGTAATAAAGAGTATAAAAGTAATATAAATGAATATGTAAAATGTAGTATAAAAGAATGTATAATAAAAGAATATATAAAGATTGTTTATTGTAAGAAAGTATAATATGTGTATAATGGCATAACACGTGTTTGTATCAAGTCTGATGTATACCATATGTGATCAAAGTCACATAGGGTCCGGTCGAGGGCCTCGACATTCATAGTAACACGTCGGAATGTCTAATAACGGCCAATAGATCTATCACGTTTCCCGTTTAGTATATACATATAATGAATGATTGATTGTTTGAATGTTTGATTTATCGTGTGTGCATCCCATAATGATTGTGTCACTTGATTCATTCCAATGTTTGCCATAATACGAAAATATAGTATCAAATATGAATATAAGTACATATAAACATAAATGACTTTACGAATGAATATAATAAGAATGACTTTTATGAATGAATTACGATGAATATAATACAAAAAATATACATATAAACTTGATTATAAGTGAATATATAAACATGAATATAAGTTTTAATATGAATATAAGTATGAATCTCAATATGAATATAAGTTTGAATATACACATAAATATAAGTATGAATATAAACGTAAATATGAATATGAATCACCATATTACTATAAGTATGAATATAGACATAAAATATAAATGTGAACATAAGTATGAATTAAACATAAAAGTATGAATATAAAAATGAATATGAATGTCATGATACAGCCCAAAGATTTATATAATAAAAAGGGCATCGAGTTTACTCACATGATTAAATACGGAGGTAGATACGGATACTAGATTATGAATACGAAATACGTTGAAAGGAACACCAAACTTGCCTTTACAAATCTAGAAATAAGAATAAATATGAATAAGAATATATTATGAAATTAGAGTTTTCTAGATTAGAGTTTGAATAGACAAGATTAATAAGATGATGATGGTAGGCTTGAGTAACATAAAAGATAAACATGATTATGGATTATTATGATGAAAAACAATAGAATTGAGAAACTTTACAATCGATTATGGGAGGCTTGAAGTTTCGATTATGGAGCTTTGTGTTGGTTCGATTTTTTGACAAGAAGACACCAATTTATAGAGTTTGAAATGTGATAAAGAAAGGTCAAAATGTAACTCCCCTAATAATCAACTCCAAATTTAATTATTGTAGGTTACAAAAAGAAATGGTTAAAGAGGTGTTTAAAGCCATAAATAAGAAATGTGTAACTATTAGTCTACCACCAAACTTGAAGGCTAAGAACAAGGAAAATGTTTGGAAGTTTTAAAGTATTTGCCATGAATGCAAACATACATACATACATACATAGTTCCTTGAATGCATGTATTAATTAAACTACTTGTCTTAACACATTACTAGAATTACTTGCATTTATATAAGTCCATGTGTATTAAACACATTTTAGTGTACATTAATGTACACATGCAAGATAACACATTAATAATGTTACATGATATAATAAACAAGGTTTAAATAGAATTAAGATAACCATAACTCAAATCGGACTTTTATAAATCGTCAAATGTATACAATTACAAAGTCCGAATTAAAGTTACAAGTCAAATATCGGGCCGGATTCGGGCACGGTGTTACATGTCGTTGATTGGAATGATTCAATTCATAGGATTAATATTAGAGGGATTGTTTTATATCATAAGATGATAAGATTAATGAGAATCATAATCAAATCCTTGTTCCTGCAGGACATTTGAATAGAAAAACGTATTGTACTCTCCAGGTTAAATCTCACGATTCTTTGCTTGTTATAAGTATATTTCTTTCATTTACCACTAATTTTGATGTTTATGAGATGAACATGAACCATTCTGGCTGGTCAATCAAGTACAATGATGAGATTTCTTCAAACATGTTCTAATGAGTGTAAAGATGTGATGTCTAAGTATAGAAGTCATAACCAATTGCTATGTGACTCAATTAAGACTTTCGAAGAATAGAGAAGGTCAGCTGCTAGGGGGATAGAGAATCTAGAAAACCTAGTTAAGTCTTACAAAACCAATGAGTTCAGCTATCAAGAAAAGATTAACTTAGTTGAATGGCAGAGAGATGATCTCTTAATTAAACTTCAGGATGCTAGGGAAGAAATAAAACGTTTAGTGGAGGAAAAATATAAAGTTGAATTAAATGTAGGGAAATTAGAACATGCTTCAAAATCTGTTAATAACCTAATTCAACAACAAATCCATGGAAAAATAAAATTAGGATTAGGTTATAAAGAAGTAGCCCCACCATTTAACCAAAACTATATCCCTCCAACTTTAGATGCACCTAGAATTCCAATCACACCTCCAAAAGAATCATTCAAAGTTGATCCAATCAACTATAATGAAGTTCTGATTGAGGATGTAGATGAAGAAAGTGACCTAGAAGTTGAAGAACATGTGACCAAACCAGAAGAAGTTAAACAACCAAATTCACAAAGTCCAGTGTCAGTAGATTCAAATAAAAAGAATAACTGTGAATATAACTGTTGTAAGAACACAGATGGTCATAGGGAAAAGATTAAGACTTGGGTTCATATAGGAACAAGAGGAAATCAACGAAACAAAAATCAGTTCAAACGCAAAAGGGTCCAATTCCTAAGAAACAAGTCAAATCATGTTTTATTTGTGGCAAATCTAATCAATATGCCAAAATTTGCTATTATAACCCTGAAAACCAAAAGCAAGTGGCTCAAAAACAACACAGGGGGTTGGGGTATACTTGCAAGGTTGAGCATCATGAAAAGAAAAACAAACCCGTACTTGAAAGAAAATATGCCCTGAACAGTAGTAATAGAGTTAATACTGCAAAGAATAACTCTGTTAATACTTCGGGTAAAAGAAGTGTTAACAAACAATCTTTAAACAACGGTAGAAACAAGATTCCTACTGATAAACAAAATTTTGTTAATACTGCTCGTATTAATACTGTTTAGAATAATGGTGTTAATATTGCCCGTGTTGATACTGTTAAACGAAATGGTGTTAATATTGCACGGGTTAATACTGCAAAACGTAACTCTGTTACTACTGCTAGTGTTAATACTGCACAACAAAAGACTGTCAAACCAGTACATGTTCCTACTGTTAAAATAAAACTTGTTAATAATGCTCATGTTCCAAAAGTTAAAACCATTAAACAAGTATGGCAACCAAAGGTCAAAGTAACTCAACCACCTAGTACACCTGATTTCTCAAAGCTAGTCCAAAGGAAGGTGAGTTACTTTGATGAGATGGGCAAACCCAAGTCAACTTTGGCTTGGGTCCCCACCAGAAACTAACGTTCTTTGTCAATGTGCAGGTTCAGCCAACAAAAGATAATGAGAGCAGTTAGCATGTAGATAGTGGCTGTTCCAGGCACATTACAGGCAACATTGCTTGCCTTCATAATTTTGAGAAATTCAATGGAGGTTATGTTTCCTTTGGAGGAAATTCAAAAGGAGGAAAGATTACTGGGAAAGGGATTGTAAGCAATGGAAGAATCGGCTTCAAGGATGTCTTCTATGTGCAACAACTACAGTACAATCTGTTGAGTGTATCTCAAGTTTGTGATGAGAAGAACACTACTAGATTCACTGCAACGGAATGTTTAATTATGGAGCCTGGATACGTCATTGATGAGAGCAAGATTCTACTCAGAACACCAAGAAAAGACAACGTATATTGCTTTGACATGTCCAAGGTTCAACCAACTGCAACTGAAGCTTGCTTTGTCTCCAAAGAAACTATGGATGAATCCACTCTATGGCACAGACGAATGTGTCACATGAACCTCAAAAACATCAATGAGTTGTTGAAATCCAATCTAGTAAGAGTTCTGCCTAATAAGCAATTCTCACTAGATGACAACCGTGTAGCTTGCTTGAAGGGAAAGCAACATAAATCTTCTCACAAGACCAAGGAAATCAACACCATTAATACTCCTTTACACTTGCTCCATATGGAATTATTTGGACCAACCAATGTGAAGAGTAGAGCTAAGAAAATATACTGCCTTGTAATCACTGATGACTACACAAGGTACACATGGGTGTATTTCCTTGCAACTAAAGATGAGACCAGTCAGCTCCTCATCTCATTCATCACAAGAGTAGAATACCAAATCAATCTGAAGGTGAAGAAGATCAGGTGTGATAATGGAACAGAGTTCAAAAACCAAGTGATGAATGAATATTGTGCGAAGAAAGGGATAGAGAGACAATTCAGTAGAAACTCACAAACAACTGGTTGCAGATCTTGAGGGGGAGGATGTAGACATTCACAACTACAGGTCAATGATAGGTTCAATAATGTACCTCACAGCTTCAAGACCTGACATCATGTTTGGAGTATGTGTATGTGCAAGATATCAAACCAGAGCCAAGATGTCTCATCTCATTGTAGTCAAGAGAATATTTCGTTACTTGAAGGGCAAACCTAACTTAGGTCTATGGTATCCTAAAGACTCACCCTTTGATTTAATTGCTTATACTGACATCGATTATGGTGGTGAAAGTTTAGACAGGAAATCAACTACAGGTGGATGTCAGTTCCTGGGCTTAAGGTTAGTGTCTTGGCAGTGCAAGAAGCAGACCACAGTGTCTACTTCCTCACCAGAAGCTGAATACATTGTTGCCTCAAGTTGATGTGCTCAAGTACTTTGGATACAAAATCAAATGATGGATTATGGATATGCATTCATGAACACTCCCATCTTCATAGACAACAAGAGCACAATCAGCATAATCAACAATCCGGTGAAGCACTCCAAGACCAAACACATAGAGATAAGATATCACTTCATAAGAGACTGTAATGAAAAGAAGTTGATACATGTTGAAAAAGTCCATACTGATAATCAGCTTGCTGATCTTCTCGCAAAAGCTTTTGATGTGGGAAGATTTACATTCTTATTTACCATTATTGGCATGATCAACATGGATTAACTTACCTTAATTTATCTTTTAAATATCTCATGTTAAGTCCCCTCGAGAAAAGCAGTAGTAACCTTAACATAAATCAAGTGCCTTACTCTTTAGTATTGTACTATGTTACTACTGCAAAATTAGCAGTAGAAATAAATTTTGGCTAAAGTTTTATTAGTACGGCAAATTTTTCATTACTACGGGAAGGTTTAACTACTACTGCCCTTAGTTTTGTTAATACTACTTGAATGGTTAATGCTGCTAGTAATCTCATTACTACGGACCTCTGGTTAATACTGGAAGTAATCTCATTACTACTGCTAGACCAGTTAATACGGGCCATCGTTACTACTGTAATTAACCTCATTACTATGGTCATTATTTGTTAATACTGCAACGATTAGTATTGCAGAGTTTTATTAATTAATAAGATTACTCTGTTAATACTGCGTTGACAATTCAAACCTCAAGTTGCAACTAACTTTTAACACGTGGCGGTTTGTGATTGGACCTCAAAATTTAAACTTCGGCGCGGGTTCGGGATTTTTAAACACGTGGCAACACACAATTGAACCGTCCTTTTTAATCATCACTAGTGTCTAATCCAACTCGTCAATTTGTTATAATCTTCAGCGTATAAATAGGGTTAAGATTATTCTTTCAATTAATTACTTTTTCTTATCAAGAACCCTAAATTCTAAAAAGTTATCGTTGCAACTTAAAATCAAAGTTTCTTCAACTGTTTCATCAAAATTCTTTCAATTGATACACAATGGCAGACCTACAGTTCTATGAAATCCATAATATGGTCGCTTGCTTTAAAAAGAATAAAGAAAACACGGATTTCTACCCTATTATTGACTTTTTGCAGCAGTCTCACATAAATTTTGCGTTGACAGTTAGTCCCGAAATTCATGAAGATCATATACACGCATTCTGGGATTCTGTAGTGTTATCTTCAGAAGGAGAGGTCCCTGTCATCAATGCAACAGTTGATGGTAAAGCAGTCACAGTTTCAGAGGCATCCATCCGAACACACCTTCAACCTCCAAGATGGAGAAGGTATAACTGACTTACCTAATGAAACTATTTTTGAAAACTTTCGCCTAATGGGCTATGAGGGGGACTTAACTACTTCAACGTTTTAAAAGCAAAATTGTCCCCCCAATGGAAGTTCTTGTTGCATACTTTGCAACTATGCATTTCACAAAAATGAACAGGGTGGAATGAGGCAAGTTTTTCCTTGGCAACTGCCATGGTTTGTCTTGCCACAAACCAAACCTACAATTTTTCAAACCTTATTTTTGATGGTTTGCTGTGGAACTTGGCTAATCATAAACAAAAAAAAATTAATGTACCCAAGGTTCTTACAGCACATCCTAAATTGTGAACTAAGGGATCTAACTAGATCCCAAAATGTTTTTCCTACCCATGCTCATACTAAAAAGGTTTTTGCAAATATGAGAAGGGTAAACAAAGGTTTTTCTGCCAATGTTACACCATTCTTCTCTACAATGATGGTGGGAACAAGTACTGCAGATGAGAGACAAGTGATTTCACCTCTGTCTCAACCCCCATCTGATTCTCTTCATACTGCTAGTACCTCTGCAGTTTCTACTGCGAGTACTGCACCCATTATCCCTGAGGTAATAACTGCAGTTTCTACTACAAGTGTTCCTCCAGTTTCTACTGTGAGTATTCCTTCAGTTTTAACTGCGCCAATCACCACTCTTGTGACTCCACCATCTGCTTCTTCACCTCATCAACCGCCACCTATTGTTGCAACTTTTTCTAGAAAGACAAAGAGGGTTCCTCAGCCTCTTAAGTCTAAAACTTTCCCACTTTCCAAATTCACACAAACGGAAACCAATGAGGTATCCCCCATGCTCACGGAGGTGGTCGCTAAGGAGGGGGAAGACCATTTGGGAAGGGCTCACACTACGGTTGCTATTACTTCTCATAGTGAGGCACAAGACAGTGTGAACATACTTAAGACCCAACTCAAGGGCAACATAACCCATTGATGTTTCTTTTGTAGCATCTTTGGAATGTGGTCCCGGGTGCCAAGAAACCATGGGGGGAGGGAACAGCTTCTACAGGGCAGAAGGGTCCCTCTACATCCGATGATCAACCACCTGTTGGTACTAAATAGGCAAGGGGTGAGGATAGATATAACTATTCACCATTGGAATTGATGGAAGCTTGTGCCTCTTTCTTTATTAAAGTTGACAAACAAGGGGAGGACCTTGCAACTTTAACTACTTTGGTCCACACACTGGTTGAGCAGCATAAAAAACTGCAAGAATTTTTAATGCAGCCAAATCCAACCATCAGAAGTATTGGTACATCTCCAAGACCATCAAGCTCCTCTTCTTCTTCGGATGACAACCCCCATGCTGAAAAAAAGAGGGAGAAAGAAATGAAAGACATTTTGTCAACAGAATAGGATGCTGATCTTAAGGGGGAGGAGGTAGAAAGAAGAAGTGAGGACACAGTTATCACTACCACCTCAAAACAAGAAGCAGAAGATGATGTTGAGGTGGAGGGTGAAAAGATGGTTATTGATGAAGAAGAAAAGGAGGAGCAGATATTTGAGGGGGAGCAAGATATGGAGGTAGAAAAGATAGAAGTGATTACCACTGCTACAATTGAAGAAGTTATTATTTCCACTGTAGAGTTCATTTCTACTGAAGAATTGATTTCTACTGCTCAAATATTTTCTACTGAAGGAGTAATTTCTACTGAAGACCAAGTTACTACGGAAAGCTTTATTTCTACTGGTCTTCTAGTTTCTACTGAAGCTCCTTCAGTATCTATTCCTATTGGAGAAACTCCAACAACAATCTTCTCAGAAGCCACAGTTGTTCCAACTGTTACTACTGCAGCACCAGTTCCTACTGTTGATGAACAAGCGGTTGTTGCAGAGCTTCTAAGGCTGGAAATGAGCAAGATTCTTGAACAAAGGAAGATTGAGCAAGCCTCAAGACCTAAAGAGAAAGGAGTTGTCATACATGTAGCACCTGACAAACTAAAATGGTAGAAGGAGTTGACTTCATTCAAGATCCTTCAAGACCTACAGGTATGAGGCCTATTATTCCTCCTCACAGATCTTACATTCCAAAACCAATTCATAAATTGAGCCAACTGAGAAAGCCAAGGGAAAGAAAATAGTTGTGGATACAAGTAAGGAGGATAAGGAAAAGAAGAGGAAAGAGAGGTTAAAGAAGATGGATGAGCTAACTGCACTTCAACTTGCTTCTGAAGAGTTGGATGTAGGGACTGACCCTGAAACAATTAAAGACATCCATACTAAACTTCAAAAGGCTGAGATGGAGAAAATTCAGAAGTTGAATGAAGAAACTGCACTCTTGCTAGCTGAGCAAGAAAAAGAGTTAGCTGAAATAAAAAGAGATGAAGAAAGAGAAAAGAAAAGGAAAGCTACAAAGAAACAATCAACTCAAGAAAAACTAGTTTGTGATAAGCAAAAGTTCATGACCTACTTAAAGACCAAGGGCTATAATGGAAAATCTTTGGGGCCAATGAAGATTGGAAACTTGCTTGCACTAGTGGAGAAAGAAAAGAAAATGGATTCTCTCAAGAAAATTCAACTCACTAAACAACAAGATCAACAACAGTATGAGTTGGAGAGATCCGTGAAGAGAGCTCCAGAGACAGGAAGACACATGTTTGATGCTCAAGGGAAGGAAATTCATAACTCATTTGCTCCTATCAAGCCAAATCCTCCTTAGCAGTTGAAGAGGAAGAAGTCATGCTCTACATGAGTTCCTATGAAAAGACAAAGAAAAGATGATGTTCTTGTTTCAACTACTGCTTCTCAAGGAAGTCCTAGTGTGTCAATCAAGAAAGAGCCAATCAAAGTCCAAACTGAATAGAAGAAAGGGGACATTGAAATTGATGAAGATGAATGTTCGGCTCTCATTGTAAATGAAGAAGGACTTAGGATTGAACCATTGGCAGTTAAGTTACCTGAGATAGTTGACTGGGAGTATATTGGTGGCCCAAACAAGACTGAATACTTGGTCACCAAACAAGACAAGTCTAAGACAGTTGTACCTGCCTTTTATAGAATGATTCGGGATTTCACAAGAGATGACATCCAGCGTGTCTATGATATTGGAGTAATCAAGTACTCAATAATCAGTGGAATGCTCTGTGAAACAAACATGGTATGGATGGATTGGCTCAATTGGATGTTTAATCTGAAGCGAAGTGAACCCTGCATTCAAGAAAGGAAGTGAAAACAACCCAGTAATCAAGTGGTACTTATATGAAAGGAGTGGAACTTATTCAATAGTTAGAAGACATGGAGCCATGGAATTCTATCTAGTTGATAAAAAATATGACTTGGGGTTGAGGACACTTAAAGAACTGATCAAGGTTAGACGTCATGGTCTTGTAGCTTCCAGAATGGCGCATGAGTTGGTATGGAGTATAATGGGGCAATTAAACGAAGAATTAACCAAAGTAGCAGAAGAGAAGGATGCAAGATTAAGAGAAGAATGATTATGCCTTGTAATGTAAAGTAGTTAAAAGTTGTATAAAAACTTGTACTTTCAGTATTAATAAAAGTTCAAGTTAGGGGGAGATTGCTGGGATTGAAACTTAGTTAATTAGTTTTAATTTCATTAAAGCTGCTCGTTACTACTGCTGTCAAGGTACTGCTTCATTAATACGGACCAAAGTTGTTACTACGGAATGAAGACAGTTACTACTGAAGAACTTGTTACTTACTATTGCTTCAACTCATTACTGCGGATGATTGTTACTGCGGACAAGATTGTTACGCAAGTTTAGCTTAGCATTACAATTATAGTTAGATTGTATTTCCTTTTTTAGATGATGTTTCCTATTTAGATATGTTAGCCTCAAGGTCTATATATAGATCCTTGTAGATTGATAACAAACACGTTGTATTGATTCATTATTTCAATATAATTGAAGCTTATAATTCGGCAAACATTATTGTTCTTAACTGTTTTCTATTTTACAATATTTGTTTGTTTGATAAACTTGTAAGATCGGGTTGTATCCGCTGTTGAACTTCCTTGATTGATCAAGATCTTTCTTAGACGAACTTTAGGTTATACAACCTATTCGATCCTGACAGAAACCGTTTATTTAAATAATAAGTTTAGAATCAATTTCAAACCAAATGGAAATAAATGGCTAAAGAAATACCAGTGCAACTAGATCAACAATTCTCGTAATGTAGATCACGAGTTTTGATATTTTATGCCTTATGGAATGTCACATAACATTGTCACTAAATCTTTAAAATTTTGGGCTAGTATCATTGTTTGATCAAAAGATCGTCAAACATATAAAGGGTAGTGTTTGGGTGATTTCAACCTTGGATCTCCTGCCAAAGCAGTGAAAACCTAACAAGCTTTTAATGAGCCTAAGGTGATCAAGGTTGGGGCTGATGGTATGATGTGTTCTTGACAGTAAGTTGTATAAACAAGATGAGAGAACAAGTGTGTAACTGTATGTGTAGAGGCGTAGAAGCGTGGGAGTATGATGATACTGCAAGTATGTAAATATGGCGGAGTATGTGTGTGTAAAATAGTGTATATGTAGTAGATGATCACACATGGGTATTTATACTCTTCTTTATTCAACGTATGCATTTAAGTCATAATTGATTAGGTTAATAATGGCCTAACATTCACAACATTATTCAAATATAATGTCATAGTTATTGCAGGCGTTACAAATGATTTGAACCAAACGATTTGTGTGGATGTGAAATGGCGTCAGCTAAGCTATGCTCGGATTCGACCCAGCTGCCGCCTACCCTTGCTTGGCCGCCGGCTATATCGTGGAAGCTTGGAAGCGGGGCGGATTACGTTACCCGGACATCAATGACGTCGGGGCATTTTAGCTTCCCAAGCTCGGGGTATCGAGAGTATCCAAGCTTCCAAAGTTCTGGGTGTTGGGCATATCCCAAGTTTTTTAAGACCTAGACCCTACTAATATTATCAATGGCAATACCCACATAATTTAAATTCGTTATTGTCCTACAAAAATGTTCTTGAGAGCTACAAGCCATTGTCAATTGGAATAATCAATCCCATAACACCTTGTTTATTGATCTAACTTTCATCAACATTGTTTTTATATAAACAAAAGTTAGGATGGTACGAATCTTACGGTGACTTCATGGCAATGGCATTAGTCTTTTCCATATCTGCGCACAATGTTGGGTAGTTTTCAATATCTTTCTCTGAATATCGACCTCTCTGATTTATGACTCGATTGACCTAATTTCAAAACCACTGTCGATATAATGAACTGATTCGGCATACGTGCTAGATTATCAGCAAGAGCTTTGTTTTGTAGGTGTCTCCGTTTTTAGTTGTGGAGCTTTTTAAGAGAGTTTTAAGATATAATTTGGTATCCAACACTTGTCAGAAGCTCCGTGTTTTCCATACAAAGATTTATGGCCGGGTGCTTTTCTATTCGCCGAGTCTCTTCGTCATGTCTGATACAAACATCATACGTGGTTTTTGTGTATCGAAACATTCAAATGTAAACTGCTTCCTTAAAGATAAGAAATATGAGTGAAGTTTTATGTCTCATCCATTTTGACATTTTGATTAATCCGAGTGATTTGTACCCTCCTCCGACGGCAGATGCTTTCAGCATATCTTGAATTGTTTCTGGATTATAGGTGAGTAGAACAAAATGAGTTCGTATAAATACACACATGCTTTCATTATAAAGACAGTTCGATACATGAGTTTATATACTTACATAAGGTTTCTATATTAATATTGTTCTTCGCCAACAACTCAACTCACATCTTTCATCAATCAAAATATACCGAGTAAATTTAAATTACACGAGAAGTTCTTCTAGCTAACTAGGAGCAATATATTCACGCTGTCAAAACAATCTAGTATTACATGTAGAATATGAAGCCTAGCTCTTCATTTCGGATTCATTTAATTGCTACCATATTGGGTTATGCATTATAATTACACTTTGAACGACTTTCGATCCATTTGACCTTTTTTCTCTTTTGATTGACCCATTTGACCGAAGAGAAACAAAAACTCAAATCGATCGATTCATAAAATCTTTAAGATGCTAGGCTTCCTCAACCACGATCATCAAATTTCTTCAAGTTTCCTACAAATCTGCTTTATATTGGGCCTGTGAGATGGTGATGGAGAGCAACAATCCATTGCCAACCGAATGAATACCAGAACACGTTCTTCATCAATCAAACCTCCGTCACCATTCTTTTCATCAAAAATAATTTTTGGATGGTACAAATCTTGATCAGGTTGTGCTATGTTATTAACTGGTTCCTTACCAGTAATTAATTCTAGTAAAATCAGTCCAAAGTTGTAAATATCAGTTTCCTCACTCGTATATTCCATTCTGCTCAATTCGGGTGCTTTATACCCCTCACCAGCAGCTGCTTCAAGCATTTCTTGAGCTGCATTTGGATTCAAAATCGTGTGCAGACCAAAATCTGCGACTAATGGCTGCTGATTTTGATCAAGAAATATGTTTTTTGACTTTAGATTTCCATGGATGATTGGATTTTGAAGCCCGTTATGTAGATAATCTAGTCCTCTAGCAATACCCGTTGATATCGTAGAAATGACTGACCATTTACGACATTCATCTTTTTCATCTGTTGATAGTTCAAAAAGGAAATTATTAGTTAGCTGAAACTTTATAATTAAGTAGTATGCGAGTTTGAGTGAGACCGACACATAAGTTTCGGGTTCACAGACAAGGGTTAAGGTGTAGAAATAGAAAAGATAGATGAAAATAATAACTAGCACTTTGGGAGATTATGAAGAAAAAGATATGATGAAACAGATGCACATTAGAAATGTTATGGTTAGCGGTGTCAAAATGAACTAAGCACGTCTGGGTAACGGTCAAAATAGTTTTATGGTCGATATGGATTAACGATTTTACGATCCCATGCCACCTAAAAAGGAATAAATATAAACACAAAAAGTGTAGGAGAATTACCTTTAATGAATTGAGCCAAATTTCGACTCCCATAAAAAGGATGAACAAGAAGCTTCTCACCTCTAGTCCCGGAATAGAACCCATAAAGAGGGACCAAATTTGGATGTCTAATTGACCCGAGAACTTGTACCTCATTCATCAAATCTTGGACCTTTTTTGTACAAGTCGGTCTTAAGAATCTTAAACAAACAAGTGAATCATTTGTCACTAAATTAGCGCGGTACAAAGTCCCATAACTCGATTTTCCAATAACTTCACCAGGTGCATCCAATATGTCAAGACTAGTAAGATCTTCGCCACCTTTAAAGCGTATTAGTTCCCCATTGATTTCCTTTTGTTCTACTCCTTTTTGGTTACTTGCTTCTTCGTCCCAAGCTTCATCTTTTGTTGACCTTTTTCTTCTACAAACACATATTAAAGCCGAAAGAATGAATATAACAAAAGAAATGGATAAAGTCCCAATTAGTGCAAGCTTGTTGATTTTCTCCATTTGTAATATATGATCAAAACCTCAAAGAAACATTAAAAATCAAATCCATAAGGGAAAGCTATCTGCCTTGTTATTGCAACGCTAATCGCATGGACTACAGAAGCCAAATGTGTCGATGCCACAACAGAAACAAAATCAAGAAAAATCCTATCTTTGTTTATAAGGATTCTTAATGAAGGTGAACATGGACGAAAGAAACCAAAGGTGTGAATAAAAAATACGTTACAAGATAATTCTGATCTTGTTAAAAATTCTTGATGAAGGTGAAAAACACGTTATGGCTGGTTTGAACAAGAAATGTAGATAAACTTGCAACGAATGTAAGTTTATATCTATTACTCATGCCGGTATATGATCAAAAACTTAAAGAGTCGATCAAGGTTCTTGGAAGAAAGGTGAAATTTGTGCTAGGCTGATTTAAACAGAAAATGAATGCGGGTTCATGTGACCGAAATCAAGAGAGTTGGAAAGTGTTAACGAAAATGTGTTTGGAAGATGGAATTTACAGAAAGAAATCTTCTGTTGAAAGAGGATTCTTGACTTGTTATGTGGAATAAGATTAACGACTTTTATTCATTTTCAAGTTATACTTAAACTTATGTCTCCATTTTACATCATCTTGTTAATTATATACATTTGTTTGCCCTTTAGACTATGCTTAAAACTTGTTTATTCTTTTAACGTCGTTATAAAATACACGATGATAAAAGTAAAACACATTTATTTAATTATTTTTTCTTGGTTGAGCTATTGATCTGTTTCAATTTTACTCATTCAATTCTTTATTTTCTGTTTCACAAATTTGTTATTTTATTTGTCAAACTATTGAATATAGGAGAACATCATAAGAGTTGTGTTGGTCTTGTACAACATGTTTTAAGACACAAGTGTTTTTTCTGATGTTGACTTTAAAGATGTTTTTTTACATGTGGTTACTATTTTTATATACAAGTTGCATAGTTATCAAGTAGGCTATTATCGTCACATAAATTAAAATACGTTTATTATGATCGCTGTGATTAAGAGACACGAGTAAAACTAAGAGAATTGAGGTTTCGTATTTTGTAACCTAACATATCTTTTATCTAACCGGTTAAACTATTAACATGAACTACACATAACGGAAAGCTTTGACCCGAGTTATATACTCAAGTTGGAAAAACTAAATTTAAAAAGGTTATACAATAATTTGGAATAATTTATAAAATAAAATACTTGAGTCAAATGAGGTGGAAATTTGGAAAGCATAGTTGGTACCATGTTTAAGGAACTTGCTTGGTCAAAAATCCATTACAACAAGAATGTTTGTATGATTGATATAAAACATATTTTATTGTTAAGATTTGATATCAAATAATGATAATTTGGATATCGGATTTTCAGTAGTTATAATGCGACAGAGGCCCAACCTATTTAGCTACATGTATTGTAATTACCAAATAAATTGACACATCTAGACTTATCTATTTTATCTAATAGAATGGACTTTAGGATGATGTCATTATAATCACGTGTCAGCACTTTAGGATGATGTCATTATAATGACGTGTCAGCTTTTTAGGTTGTCTACGAATGTTGAACAAAAATTAACCATTTTTAACGAAACATTTTTTTGTAAAACCGCATGTAACACATTAGCAATAAGCTAGTGTTTTAATAAATGTCAATTAAATTGGCATATTAGCTTTGAGGGGGAAGTTATAGATGAGTTTATAACCCATACCCAGCCTATACGAGATTTCTGGTACCGGAATTCCGTACATACAAAATATCATTTTACTAATATAGGAAGATTACTTTCGTATACCTATAACAATATCTAACACATTAATTATTTCAAATAGTTATCATTTAAATACTTGGGAAGATAAAAAAGAGCATTGCAGTTGAAATTTTATTGATATTCCAGTTGCAAATTCAAAAAAGCAACTAAATCATGGCTAAAGAACAAAAGGTCAATTCGCAGGTTCAACCATGACCGATAAAAACAAGCTATAATTCTTTCTTTGACTTCTATGTTCGTAAATCCGTTCATCAACAACGATTACCACCGACATCCTTCCTCCATTTTTCACACCACGGCCAACTACATTACAAGCTCCTTCTCCCACCAACATGGTGATAGCAAGTTGATTTTAACAAGGTTTAATGTCAATACTTTCCACATCAGCAAGTGAGCTTTATATTTGTTGCAACAAAAAGAAACATATGTTTATTCAAAGAGGCATCGACGCTATCAATATAACGACAGCCTTCATAGCTACGATTAGGCCCATTTGATAAGAGTTTAGATAATTAGGGTTTTGAGTTCTCGATAGGGGTGAACATGAAGTTTCCAGAGAACATTGCTTCTTTGTCTGCATATAAATTTATTCAAATTTGATTAGCTAAGCATGTAAAAATAATATCAAAGTGATGAAAGAAAATACCCGCTCAAAGCTAGAGGTGGCAAATTCGACTCATTTACTTACAAATGGGCTGATCCCGGTTATATTTTACTGTATCTCTTAGAGATCAGATAAGTTAAAAAGGAAATGGGTCAAATGGTTAGAAAAGGTTAAAGATCTCTTAGAGTGTTCATTTAAAGGTTAAAACTTTCTTAACCAATTTATTCAGAAAACTAAATTATTATTGAAGAAATTTAAATTATTTGACATTACAACTGACAAAAGTTATCTATTACAAGTTAAAATACTTTTAGTTGATAGTGTTCCAGGTCGAACTGTTAAAAAACATTATCAGTTTTGACACGAAACCGTTTTGACTCGTTATTTAACTTGTTCATTGTTGATTTTGCCACATCTACTCAAGGTTCACATAAAGTTAACGCGAAGTTACTTACGGTACTATTGGTAACTAGAGGTTATCCAATCCAGTTACTTAATATAAGGGCTAAATTGGTTAATATTTCTATCTTTAACAGGTGAAACATGTTACAAATCACAGAATTAAGCTGATATAGTGTTCGTAATCATGGCATTACGACTATACTTAATTCAACAAATAGATAAAAAAAAAATATGTGTATTGGTTGGTCTGACCCGTAATAACAGTCTTTGTAATCATATATTGGTAATAAGAAAAATCAAAGTCTTAGGTCAGGGAAAAGGCTTGTAAGTTCCTTTCTAGTTATGATAAGCTATGATCAAAGGTTTCTTTAATCAATTTCAAATTAACTCGTTTAAGGCCACATATTGAGCTCCTGATGATGTGCAGTGAACACCCTATCATATCAGTCTATCACCCTTGAGTGTGTCAGATGCGAATACTGGTTTTAAAATTGATTTTGGGCATTAATCATTCTTGTAAGAAAACGAATATGACACGAAGCCAGCAAGTAACTCAATTTTTCTTTCTTCTCGGTTACTGACACTGTCTAGTTTTATTCTTACATTGAGAGTAGCAAACTTTCTATATGTACTCATAGTTGAAAACTGTAATAAAAATCATGGCAAAAAACTGAGAATTTCCTTTACTAATTTTTTTTAATTCAAGTTAACTTTTGCATCCTAAACAACCGTTATTTGAAAGTTGTAACTTTATGAAACATGTTTCCTAAATAAGTGGCATTTTAAAATTTTACCACTAGTTGGCACTTTCATTAGAAAATGTGCCAAGTCAAATGTAGCAATTTTTCTACATTACTATTATCAAAGAATTACATGAATGCAAGTAAATTTATAAAGGAAGAAAACTTGAGGTACCTGTTAATGACAGGGAAGTACATTCTCTCCGAATATATCTTGTAAAGGCCTGAAATATTCAAACAAAAAGGTTGAAGGGGTATATAATTGAATGTGGGAAAGCCATATTGTTTAGTGGTTACTATTATTCGCCTCATGACAATTACACTATGTTCTGAGTATCGATTCTTTACATGAACACAAAAAATCCATGTGATAAGACACTTTCAATCTTTAGAAAGCAAACCCCAAGTCTTTGACATCACTTATAATTGGGTGATAAATACAAGATGTGGCCAAATGGGCAGCTGGGTAACGGGTTCGAATATATATTAACTTTAAAGTGAGGAGCGTAACAGGCTGGGTCAAGTTGGGTTGGCCCGCAAACTCTTTTTCTATCAACATATTTTAGTTCTATTAATATATAATGTGTTAAATATGATTACAAAAACTATATCATTACAATTTACAAATATAATCCGACATTCTTAATAAAGCTATATAAGACATCTTTATGCATTTAAATACTCTTCGGAAAACTTTCAACCCGATTGATCCAATCGCCCCATTTGACGTAATGATTAGCTTAAAATTGGCTAGAGATAAAGCATAAGCCCAAATCGGCCAATTTATTGCCACCTCTAAAAACTACATTAAGGAAAAGTTAAGAATGTACCAGAACAGCTGGTAATGCAGCAGGGTCTATTTTTGATGGACCATCTTCATAGAAGACATTCCTACAGAACATGTAAGAACGATCAGAAAACAAAAACATATTGGAACTGAATTGCGGAATTGATATTCAAGAATTTCAGAAGTGATAATGATTTGCAAAATGTCATAACGAATCAAAGAAATAATCTAGATATCAACAGATTTTAGGAATAGTGACTGGTGTTTTATTAGCTCAAAAAAAATGCAACCACTCCACTTCCATTTGAGTTTATCCAAATAAAGCCATAATATTTCCTTTTCTGGTAAGCTTTTGATCCAAATTCAATTTGTAAACAGCTGGTAACTGTTACTTACTAGTCACAAATTTTATACTTTTTTCCCTTTTTGAGTGGCATACTAGATATTTGACAAAGGGACAAACAGTTAAAACTTCAAACAATTTCATCACTAGATTATATATGCAAGTCAAGCGTTGCAACTTTTTTAGAACAGATACAGTATCTAAAATCTAAGCATTCATATTTACAAAAACATGAATGCTAAAATCAACAAGCACCGAGTTCCTTACTTCCAAATTGCAGTCTGCAAATCATCCGGTTTAGCCTCGGGGAGCATTGCGGTATCAAAAGCAACAATATTGCCATAAAATACTTTTTCCAACTCCCTCATCCATTTAGACAACAACAAATTAACCTGCATGCAGATGATGGAAAAAAAACTAACAAATTACAAAGATTATTTGTTTTTTAATGTGAAAATACAAAGTTATTGCTCCTGTCTTATTTCAAATGTAAACAACTGATTTAATATGCAACTGGGTCTAAAACTTTCCTAACTTAAATATTGAACAATGTGCACAAAGACTAAAAACTTTCTCCCAACTTTTTTACCAAGATGGTTGCCTATAATCTTTAAAAGGGAACGTAAAAAATCAAGATTGAATATGCAATGATGCATAAAATCCTGAAAGCTTGATGCCATATTATTTCAGTGACTATTCATGTTTATGACAAGTTTAGCATCTCGGAAACTTGTTTTGTCTTTTAGCTTGCATGACTATTAATCTTTATTACAATTAGGAAGTAAATTTCAAATTATAAAGTTAATAATCAAAAAATCAACCAAAGCAGATTACTAACCCCAGCTTTGGCAACTCTAGTCTCTAAATCATGATTGTAGATTTCGTACACGTATTGCCCCAATTCAACTCCGTCCTTTCCTTCTGCTTTCAAGCGACGTAAACAAAGCCACATGTGTACAACAAGCATGGAGAAATTTGTTCTAAAGGTTTTCTCCAAGCTAAAAACTGCACATTAAAGTAAAATTTATCCATTGGCGTAGATACTTTCGGATAACAAAAAGGGTCTCATGTATTAAAGAAAGCACAGCAGAAAGTATACAATATAATATATTTTTTACAAAACAAAACTACAAAAACCATGAAAGCTGATTTTAGAATCATATAATACGGAATCATTGATCCAGATTGGCATGTTCTATATGAAATGTGATGTATCTTAAATCAATGTAATTTCCTTTCCTTTCCTTTCTACGACGTCGAAAAATAAGTGCAGAGTTTCTGTTTTCGGTCCACAGAATTCATCTTCTGTTTTCATTATACTGGCTATTGTAAATATTTGACAAATAGTGAAACATCTTCCTAATGTTGTTTGTCTAGTTAGGCTTTGCATTTATTTTGTGAGATAGAACCATTCAATCATTCATCATATCTTACACTGTCACTCACATTGGCCACATAACTACAAATTTCAAGTAAGAATCAATACAACTACAGGATTACTTTTGGGAATGCAAATGAAGCCTAATGTCATACAAAAAATAAAATTAGCACGAAGCATTGTCTTGAGACATATAGAAACAATACATTTACACAACACAATCAAATCCTACCAAAATCTAAAATTGATAGTTCAATTACATGCCTACATGGCCACTAACGCAACCCGGGCTACCTGTTTTGACTTAACTATAGGCATCATACTCAATCTAACGAGAAAAACTAAAAGACTAACCATCATAAATAGCCGGTTTATCAACTTGAGATACAACACGACGGTAAATAACATTAGCTTGACGAATAGACTTGCTCTGTTTACTATAAAACAACATCATCTTAAGCATAAAACGTCGAAGACCATCGTAAGTAGGTTCCTCAATCCTCAAAGGAGACTCAACTGGCAATGCTAACGAACACGGCTTCGATCGAAACAACTTATTCAAATTCACCTACTCATGACAAATTACAAAAACATAATTCACTCAATCATCTAAATCAAAAAACAATAGATCTAAAAGTAAAAGTACCTCCGGTTTAAAATCAGGTACAGGAATTTCGACCGCGGCAACACGAGATATTCGCCGACATGGTAAGAGATGTAAATTTCTAGGAGGAATTTCTGATTTGCCTAATCTGTAGATATTAGCTAGGGTTCTGCTCCATCGAGGTGTCATTTCCGGTGAAACAAAACCTAATTAAATTCAAATTGGAGTCAAATGAAACAAATTAGTGCATAAAAATGGAGAATATATAGATATATGGAGAAGAAAGGATATACGTGGCGTAGCTGTTGAAGCTCCAACAGGTTGCAAATGGAGATTTTGATTTATTTTTTTTGTCAAATTTCTTTAAACCCTAGAGTGTTTTAAGTTTTAACAACAAAAAATCATTCTTAAATCTTCATCTTCACTTTTTACTTTTCGTTTTTTTTTAACTTTCTTAAAATGTCATATATTTCGGTTTGTGTTAGACTACTCGTAATAATGACTGAAAATCGAGGTAGTTATTGTTTATTTGGCTTGATTTAACGATGTGTTTATCTATTTCTTTCTTTGTTTTTTTTTAGACTCGCATTTACTTATTATTTTCGATATGTTATAACTATATTCTTTTCGATAGGTTTCTCGACGTATTTGAATTTAATGTTAAAACTGAAAACACGTACATATAAACATGATCACAAATATTTTGAATCACAATTAATATTTTCAATATTTTTACTAATACAAAATGATCTCTAAAAAACTTATAATATCATTATATTTTTCTTGATAAAAATTTTCGCGTATACGCGAGAAATAAACTAATTATTACGTACATCAAAAGCTATAACTTATTTTAAAAGCGAAATTTCATGTATTTTAACTATATTATAAAACATTTCCCCATACTCTTAATCTCTTAAAATATAAGTAATTGAAACTACTTATCTGTCCTTACTCAATTCAAACACATTACACACTCTTTTTTTCGGATAACCTTTCTCTCTTTGTCTCACTATCTCCTTCTGTCATGGCCTTCAGTTTCTTCATATTCTTACGTATAATTATTCGTTTTCAAATTCAAAATCAAGTTTTCATGAGAGACCACCGTTACGTTTCATCAAATTGAGTTCATCAAGCCGTCAAGGTGATAAACAAACTAAGATTTAACATAAGAAGATAATGTTTTTACCTGTTTTTGTTTCAGTTATGCTATTAATCATTAATCTATGACTCAATTGTTTGTTAATATGACTTTTATTAAGTTTTCAATTGTTAATTTGCTATCAATGATAGTCATTGTATTTTTTCCATTTGAAATTCGATTTTTGCCACCAACAATGATTTTAAGTAACCCTTTTTAAATCAATTCCAATATGTTTGTTATACATTGATTAGGGAAAAATATATTAAGTTCTTTTATATTTTTGATTTTGAAATTAGGTTGCGATTACTATTTTGATATACTTATATGCCTGTTACGTGTTCGATAAAATGCTTCTATGAACTTATGCCTTAATTCATAGGTTTGCAAATGTTAATTCATGAGCTTAAATTTTTTAATCAACTTTTAAGGCGTTAATTACTTTCTACGAAAAAAGAAGCATTAGTCAAGTAGTTTGAAACTGCAACACAAACGTCGAATGATAAGAGAAATTCAGTCTAGTAGTTTGAAACTGCAACACATACGTCAAATGATAAGAGAACACCCGATGTATGTCTGCTTTTATAAGCACATTATATGTGTGATGCATATATGAGATTCCTGATTCGCATCCTCTCGTTGAAGAGTTTAATTACCTTTTTAGTATAGTTAGCTGTATTTCTAGATATGGTTTGTGTTTGAAGATGATATTTCTAAAGCTTCACTTGTGTAGTCAATAAACTGAAAAACTCAAGTTGAATGATAAATAAACACCAAGTGTTAGTCGGCTTTTAATTACTTGTTATAAAGACGAATCCATAACTTCCTTTCTCATAACTTTTTAGGATATATTTTAATATAATTTTGTTAATTTGTATCCCCACGTAACCTTTTATATGAGGCATTTTGGATACCGGTTTATTAATTTCTCTAAAGTTTCGACTTTTGTAATTAAATAATTTGATGATAGCTGATTTGTAATTAAATACTACTTTTTCTAAACATAAAAGATTTAGGGTCTGCTTGGTTCAAAGTGGGGAATGGGAAAAGGAATACTATAGAATGCAATGAGTGGTTAATGAATACCCCGATTTAGACTATAATGGAGTATTACCTATTATTGTGCAATGATTAACTACAATACAACAAACCAACCTCCTTCAATCATTATCATTACCCCCATTTACCCTCCATTACCCCTAACCAAGCACCCAAGCTTTATTAATTTACTGGTCATATACGATTTTCTATATAGGATATATCCTTGTTGATTAGTTTATGATTTTCTCACGGCAATAATAATAAACATAAAAGCTTCAATTTTGATTTATTTATCGGTCATATACCCTTTTCTATATAAAATCCATGTTGTTTCAATAATGAACTGATAAATGAGTTGAACGAATTGACGAGGTAAAGATAACTTTCATGGAAAGAGGGATCGTATTGGCATGCTTCCATTACGAATGGATGGAGTACGTCCTAATTACTCTTGCTATTTGTTCATCGCAAGGTAAACCTCAAAACAAGTGCCTAATTGTTTTTTGATTCTGATGATGTTTATAATCATCTTTATTTTAATCCGTGTATCATAAGTTAATATTGATTTATATGGATTTTTGTATCTCGGTTTTTACATTATGATTATAGTTTAAATATTGTTTCATGTTATTTATCATTCTTCATATTAATTTTTTGTTTTCATATCTTTTAGCGTATTTATATGAAATATCAATTTCTCGTCACCGCTACACTATGCGGGTATCAACTAGTATTTTAAACGTTTCTGAAGATATTTTAGCGTATTTAGAAAGATATTTACATTATTTTAAAGTTTTAAACGTTTCTGAAGATACTGATGAAATATTTTTTGATATAATTACCAAATTAAAATCCCGTCAAATCACATTATATATAGATACACCTCTTTCCCAAGAGTCGTAACATTTACAGGAATTGGAGATGGCCTCCCTTGTTCTAAAGCAGCTTCGTGTTTCCAATGTTCTCCTAAGCAGATTCGCTGGATCGTTCCGTCCAGCGGTTGCAACAGGTCTCTCACCTTTGTACTAATTATATTGACTATTGTTATTCATGATTTTAAATGTGTTTGATCATGGCAGGCACGAGGAGAATGCACCATGAGTCAGCGTCATTGACTTGGCAGAAGACTGTTCCACACTCATTCAAGAGGGAGGATGCTCAAAGCATCTTCTTATTCGTAGACATGCCTGGAATCCCGAGGGCGAATGTTAAGTCACGTTGATCCGAATCTATATATCTAGTGTTCTAGGAGTACCCTCCTCTTCAACAAAATGGACAAACTTAATGTTTTGGCATGGCTTATAATTGCAACAAGCTAAGGGTTACAAGCAAATAATCAAATTAAACGCTAACTTAATGATAACTCCAGGGACGGAGCTTGGAGCGAACGATTTGGGGGGGCAAAATTATTCAATTCGAAATATTACATATAAAACCTTACGAATTTTTTAAAATTGTACGAATATAATACAAAATTACGAAATTCTTGAACTTTTGGAGGGGCCGTGACCCCTTCCGACCCTATATAAGCTTCATCCCTGGATAACTCGAATGAATTTGTGATGCATGGTTTAAGTCACGTGGATCCGAATTTAAAGAACCCGTTTCTAAGTTAACAATTATTTATAACTCTTTTTAAGTAAAATGTTTTTCGAGGGGTTTTAGTCTGATAAAGTGTGCAAGGATAGCCGCACAAGAGACCTTTACATATCATACACATTTTTACGATTCAAGATTCGTTTGTCTCACTGAAATTGAATGCGCTATCGAGGCAATCTATACCACATTCAATATAATTCTGGTAAACTAAAAAAGTTTAATATTTGTAAATAGTAATCATGGGTTTAAAATTTGTTTGGAAACTTAATTGGCATTGACCATATCAAAACCAGACTTATTTAAATGATTTTAATTACCAAAAGTGTTGTCTTATTTTAAGGGATTGAATATTTGTATTTACGACCTTGATTCAAAATATTAGATAGGAAATCTGGATATTGTATTACATTAAAATTAGTTTTGACCTATTTTATTGGGATTTCGTCTATATTTAAAAAAAAAAAATGTATATTAATATCATTTCAAAACTTAAAAAAGTACTATTTTACATCTTTGATATATAATAAAAGAGGCCTTAAATTCCACATGACGAAGTAAGGTCCGTTGGATGCCACATGACGAAGTAAGATCCGTTAGATGGATTAAGTTCTTTGATATCAGCCATTAAATCAGATTGATGATGTCATCAAAAACTATTTTTTTATTTTACACCTTCTTAAAATACATAATTACATTATCTCTTTTATTCAATCTCTACTAAAATAAAAAATATAATTATAATTCATTTATAGAATCGTTCAATTTGGACTATAATTTAACTTATTATTATTCTAAAATCATAATACAAAATATCAAAACATGTGTATAAAGATAAAAGTGTATATGTTATTATAGCTATAAACAATATGTATATAAACGTAAAAGTATATATATATATATATATATATATATATATATATATATATATATATATATATATATATATATATATATATATATATATATATATATAAACCATCAGGCATAGCCTGGTGGCCACCAGCATCTGTAAAAACCTTGGGCCCACCCTTGTGCTGAAATATGCAGGTCTCGTGTTCGAGTCTAAGCAAGGTGATGGGTACCATTGTTAGGATATTTACCGGGGAATGCTTCCTTTGCTGGGTAGGGGGTCCGGTCACAAAGTGACCCGTGTCAATGGTATATATATATATATATATATATATATATATATATATATATATATATATATATATATATATATATATATATATATATATATATATATATATATACTAGATTATTGTCCCGCGATAGCGCGGACAAAAATAAAGTTTGACTCGTAAATTTTTGTTTATGTAGATTTTAAGTTATTATGTAAAGATAATGTCATACGTATAATAAAATATATACGTTTACGTTTATACTTATGTTTGCTTATAGTTAAAATAATATAAATACTTTTACGTTTATATACATGTTTTGATATTTTTATTATGAGATTTTAGAATAACAATATGGTAAATCATAGTCTAAATTGAGCGATTTGTAAGTAAAATAAACATATTTTTTTTATTTGAGTGGAGATGTAAATGAAAGAGAAAATATAATTATGTATTGTATGGTAAATGATAGTCTAAATTGAGCGATTTATAAGTAAAATAAACTTATGTTTTTTTATTTCAGTGGAGATGTAAATGAAAGAGAAAAAGTAATTTCAGTGAAGATGTAAATGAAAGAAAAAATGTAATTATGTATTGTAAGAGAGTGTAAAATAGAAATAGTCTTTGATGATATCATCAATCTGATATAACGGCTAAAATCGAAGAAGATAACCCATCCAATGGACCTTAGTTCGCCATGTGGCATTTAAGGCCCCTCTTTTATTTTATATATATATATATATATATATATATATATATATATATATATATATATATATATATATATATATATATATATATATATATATATATATATATATATATATATATATATATATATATATATAAATTGGGGTTCAAATGGGATCCCTAATTTTCTAGAGATCTAGGGATCCACTTTTTAACCACCCATTTTTCCTTATATCTTTGTTTTTTTTTTTTTTTGCTTTTTTTCTAGTTTTTTTTTTACTTTTTTCTTTTACCTTTTTATTTATTTATTTATTTTTATTTGTTTTTCTTCAGAAAATCACATTTGATTTTCAACCTTACTTTTAAAAATCACATGTGATTTTCAATCTACAAATCTTTTATGGGTAAAATCATATGTGATTTTTAACCTACAAACTATTTTGCTTATAAAATCACATGTGATTTTCGAGAAACAAATATTTCAAGTGTTACTTTAAAATTTATAAATTTTGGTTTTTGAAAATCACATGTGATTTTTCAAAAAAAAAAATTCACGTGTGATTTTAAAATTTATAATTTTGGTTTTTGAAAAAATCATATGTGATTTCAATTTTTTACAAAAAAATCACATGTGATTTTGAAAAAAAAAAGTTAAGTAAAATATAGCAAAAAAAAAAACCAAATTACAAAACGAAAAAAAAAAAAAAAAAAAAAAGAATGTATTAAGGGGAAAATATGTGACTGAAAAGTGGATCCCTCCTAATTATTTGTATGGTTCTCATTTGAAACCAACTATATATATATATATATATATATTACACGTATAACATTATTTTATCATAAAAAATTAAAATCTACATAAATATAAAATTTATGATTCAATTTTTATTTTTTCCGCGCTAATGCGGAACAATAATCTAGTTTGAATAACAAACAACAATTTAAGTACGATACAAACATTTTAGTTTAAATCAATCAAATATATAAACAATCAATAAGCGTATGACTATTTTACCCTTCTTAATTTTATAAAACCCATTTTAATCTCTTAAAGGCCGAATGCCCAACCAAAATTGGCAATATTTCAATTTCAATCTTTGTTAAATATAAATCAATAACATTTGGAGAAGAATAAAAGTTTGTCGAAAACTACTAATGAAGAATTTGGAAGACTAATTATTCGAACTATATTAATCAATTAATTAACAAATATTATTACTATATAAATTCAATGATGCTCGTGAGAAGGGATAATAAAGAAATGTGTCTAATTAAACGTATGTAATTTTGAGAAAGGGGTAAAAGGCTAACATAACATATTAATTAACATTAATATGTAGTTATATAGTTTCAAGATTGAAATATTTATTTATATTGAAATTTTGTATTTATATATATTATATAGAGAAATGATCAATTAATACCCATCATTTTTTTGAGACAAAAAGACATCATTTTTTCAATTCATCAATTTTAATCTAATGGCTACATTAATACCAAAACTCATTTTTATTTTATTTTTTTAATTAAATTATTTCACAAACCGTTAATCGTTAGACGAAACAAAATATACCGTTGCAATTGTCTTGCTTTTATCTTTGATTAGAGCAGTTGTGTTATATAATTTCGACGATTTTTTTTTTTTTTTTTTTTTTTTTTTTTTATGGGTATTGAAATTGTAACAATAATATCACATGTGATATTACATCAATATGTACATATTTATAAAAGAGAATTACTATAAAATGTATAAACTACCTAAATTTAAAAAAAAATTCGAATTTTAACTACTTTTATTTTTTTATCGTTTTTGACATAAAATATGATATACTAAACTCACATATAGGGGTGTAACCGAGTCAAGCCGAGCTCAAGCTTGACAAGGCTTGAATTTGGCTTGAAAGAAAAATAATAAGCTTGAGCTTGGCTTGATAGCTTGTCAAGCTTTAATCATCTAGGCTTGAGCTTGACTTGAGTGGATTCAATCAAAGCTTGAGTTTGGCTTGAAAGCTTGAATGTATACAAAATCATTGTATGTAATAGCCAAACGTCCAAGCTTATCAATAAACATATGTATAAAGTAAAACAAATAAAAATTATAACTGAACACCATTAATAAAACCAACAATAACATTCTCGTACCAAAGTTCAATATTAGAAACAAACAGAAGCCAAAGTACTAATTAACATTCAAACGTACAAAACAATAACTTTCCGCCTAACTTACAATTTTTCTAAAAAAGGTAAAAAGATAAGATGTGAACAATGATCGGAGAAGAGACTGAAGTCCTGATGAATTGGAAAGTGAGAAAATCTATGAAGAACTAGAGAATATCAGTCGTTAGGTTAAACTTAAATCTCCTTCTAGAATACTTAATCACATATTTTCGAATTGAGTCCTTATAATTAGGTTATTACTTATAAATTAACCCCTAATTATTTATAAGAATTTGTTATGAAAACATATATACATTAAAGCTTGAAAAAGCTTGATAAGAACTCGAGTCAATCTATATAAAGCTTGAGTTTGGCTTGTTAAGGGTTTCGAGCTTATTTTTGGGCTTGAGTTTGGGCTTGAGCTTGATAAAAGCTTGACTCAATCGAGTCAAGCTCGAGTTCGAGCTCAAATTATTTGATAAAAGCTTGATTTGATTACACCCCTACTCACATATGATACTACTATATCATATGTGATATTACTATAAATCATATGTGATATGAATACAAATCATATGTGATATTATGTATGTAAAATTTCAAAAACTCAAAAGACAATAACACACATGATTTTAACTCCAAATATCATATATGATTTGTAACGATAATATCACATGTGATATTACATCAATATGTACATATTTATAAAAGAGAATTACTATAAAATGTATAAACTACCTAAATTTAGAAAAAAAAAAATCCAATTTTAACTAGTTTTATTTTTTCTCGTTTTTGACATAAAATATGATATACTAAAATCACATATGATAATATTATATCATATGTGATATTACTGTAAATCATATGTGATATGAATACCAATCATATGTGATATTATGTATGTAAAATTTCAAAAACTCAAAAGACAATAACACACATGATTTTAACTCCAAATACGAATTTTAATACACAACAATGTCATACAATGTATAACCTATATGGACCCGGAAAAAAGTTTGAATTTTGACGACTTTTTATTTTTCCGTTTATGACCAAGTGTTGAAATTCGTAAGGCAATATCACATGTGATTTGAACACTAAATACGAATTTCAAAACATAGATTTGTTGTATTACGTACATTCAACTACAATCAAAAACAAAAACAAAAAAATAATATGTCAAACTACTGATATCACATGTGATAAAACAGTGATTAATAATTTCAAAACCCGTAAAGAAACCCGAAAATAAATTTCGTCAAAACTATATCGAGTGGGTGCTCTATAGAAAGAGGAGAAAATACTCGTTTTAATGGTACAATTTATTCGTTTAATACATTTATCGTTTATGAGATAATTAATTTTTAAACAAAAATAAATTATGGTGGGTTTTTAAAATGGAGGGATGTGATTGATCCATTTGGTCTCAAGTTTTTTCATGGTTTTTCTTGATCTCGACCAATATAGACTAACTAGTTTATTTTCCTTTCTTTATTTATAGACTAACTAGTTTATTTTCCGCGAATACATGGAGATCTCTATCGAAAAAATAAAAATATAATATATAGAAACCGAGAGAACATTGTTTGTCATTATCAATTTATGATAATATGAATTGTAATCCCAAATATTTGTCGTTTCGTTTATATATATGTACGTATTTTCAACTTCACCTTTAAATTTATATACATACAAAAGTCTATCGAATATGTATAATGCAACAATAACATATAATTTTATTTAAATATGTATTAAAGCATGTTATTAAATATATGTAGTTAACTTTAACCCTACCTTTAAGTTCGTATTGGTACTGGTTAAAGAATGACAAAAGTATATGAGGTTGACTTCAACTTAACATTTAATTCGTATTAATATGGGTTAACAAATACAATTAATTTAGTTGGTATTGCCTACATAAATATATAAAAACATAAAATACAACTAACCAATACTCATTACTCAGATCTATCTCACCTTGCATTTCCTCAATTTATCAATCAATTCATGATACCCATTTCATCATATGGAATTTACAGAAGCATTTAAGCAAACTGGTAATTGTTGTTTTTCCCCTAATTCTCGGTATCTTGCTGTTGCTGTCGATTACCGTCTTGTCATTCGAGATGTTCTGTCTTTTAAGGTAATTCTTTTTTCTTCAAGATTCAACTTTTTTGTTTAAATTCGTTTAATTGATGACTAATTTGTGCCTACATTACAATTTAAGAAGTTCCCATATTATTTACTAAATCAGAGGGCTTTTGTATGTCGTTAATGTGTATTTAGTGAGTGTTGAAGTAGGATATGATGATATATAGTGTATTTGAGTTGTGGTAATGTGATGCTTGTAATCTAGAATGTAGTCATCTTTAGGTCCTTACGAGACTGTATATGCTGTTTTCGTAAAGAATGATTAATTGACAAATATAGAAAAATGAGTGTTCGAGGCAGATATGAAAGATAGACGAATTATAATGATTGTCTGATTGTAAATATAGGCCATAAGATTTAGAAAATGGATAGTTGGAACGTGGAAATATAAGGGTGCGTTTAGTCGAGGAAATGTTTTTGATTTTTCAGTCTCTTTTTTTCTTCAAAATGAAAGCTGTTTTATTCCTTAAAAAACAAATCGAAATTGTGAAAACAAGTTTAAATGAGAAAAAGTGTTAACATTTTTTATAAGGAAAATTTGGAAACAATAAAAGGAGTTTCGAATTGTAGTTGCAAAAATGAAAAGTGGGGTTTTTGTTTTCGGTGAAAAGTTTAAAAAAAACCCAATTTGAACGTGTTTTCTATTTCTAAGCCTTCTTTGAAAGATAATCTTGAAAAGTAGCTAGTTTTCTCCAACTAAACACACCCTTAACATTCATGGTGAAAAACTCGTGCTTTTGTTAGTATCTCGTATTTGATAATCTTTAAACTGTTTTTTTTTAATTAACCTGTGATTTTGACATCCATCTAGGTTGTACAATTATTTTCTTGTATGGATAAGATAAGCTATATCGAGTGGGCACTGGATTCCGAATACATACTTTGTGGACTTTATAAGAAGCCCATGATACAAGCATGGTCATTAGCACAACCTGAATGGACATGCAAAATAGACGAAGGTCCAGCAGGGATTGCTTACGCCAGGTGGAGCCCAGACAGTCGTCATATACTCACTACATCAGAGTTCCAGTTGCGGTTAACTGTTTGGTCACTTTTAAATACAGCATGTATACATGTGCAGTGGCCTAAACATGCTTCTAAAGGGGTGTCTTTTACTAAAGATGGGAGTTTTGCTGCAATTTGTACGAGGCGTGATTGCAAAGATTATGTAAACTTAATATCTTGTCAATCATGGGAAATCATGGGTGTGTTTGCTGTCGATACGGTAGATCTGGCTGATGTTGAATGGGCCCCAGATGATACTGCTATTGTCATATGGGATTCCCCTCTTGAATATAAGGTTTGGAATTTTTTCTTAATATTTTTGTTTGATTCTTCTTCATATTACGTATGTTCTATTACAATTGGCTCCCTGATAGAAAGATAAGATCTTGATGTTGTAAATTTGGTTATTAATAAAACAAACGTGTTATTACTTACTAGGCCATCTAATATTTTAGAACATTCCTTCGGCCTTTTTTACTACATTGTTATCTAGGGGTTGTTGGTATTTGCGTTTTTAAAGTAATTATGTGATGTTGAATTATCAAATCAAGTAATCAGCTGATGTTATAAGACGGAGAAGCTGAAGTGTGTGGACTATGGTCAAGTAGGCTAATTTGGATTGTAACTTTTCATGAAAAAAAAAAATCTTGGGGAATTAGGGGAATTAAAGATATTTTTAGGACATAGTTGTTTTTGTATGTAGTACTTTCTCAGTGACGGTATGTGTCATTCTTTCCCCATGGATGAATTCCATTTTTGGTGAAATTTTAATGCATGCATAATCAGTGATACCGAGATCTTGCTGTTTTTTGGCCAAATTACCTGGCTTTCTTAATAGCTTTTGCATCATACTTTCTTTTGACTTTGAAGACGTGTTGTTTACAAATTAAACCTGGCTAGGATTAGGTTGAATATGCAAATCTTGCCGGTGATTAGAAAGAGCGATAACTTTCTCAGTAACATAAAGTTTTTGACCTAAATGGCGAGGTGTTCATCATGAAATCTGAAAACACTAAGAAAGAAGTGAAGCCCTTTTTTACAATAGTGCGAGGTGTTGACCTAAATGGCGAGATGTTTAGATGTTTGTATAGGTGTTTGTGGTCTGACCTTGTCATCTATTGATCTTACTTATTATGAAGACCACCCATCTTCTATATATTTTATTTATGATAACTGTTATTTGCCCCTACATTATCCTTATAAACGACATGGTGTTTTTTTACTAACAATTACATGACTTTTTCTTTTTAGGTTCTGATATACTCCTTAGATGGAAGATGTTTATCGAAATATCAAGCATATGAAAGTGGATTGGGTGTCAAAAGTGTTTCATGGTCCCCTAATGGGCAGTCTCTAGCTGTTGGTAGTTATGACCAGATGTTAAGAGTTCTAAACCACTTAACTTGGAAAGTATTTGCCGAATTTATGCATCTATCAACTGTAAGAGCTCCCTGTTCTGCCGCAGTTTTCAAGGTATTTAAATTCCCCGTATTTCAGTTATCGTACTCCCTCCATCGTGAGAATTGACTTACCACTTAGTTCAATCAAACTCTTATTAACATTCAAATACCCCGAATAGGCCTTAATAAGAGTTATAAGGCATGATCGAGAAATGTTGTGGACCACAATTATTCTTACTAATATCTTGTAAAGGTCGCTGTGGTCAAGTACACGGATATGGATTGAAATCTTTCGATAGAGGTGACAAATTTGACCCCATTTACTTATAAATGGGTAGATTTGGGTTACATTTGATCTCTAATGGATCAAATGGGTTAAGCTAAATAATCCAACTAAGTAGTATTCAGATCAAGCGTTGGGAGTCAATCCAAATGTATAATATCCATATATCTCTTTATTGGAGAAGTTGTTTATATTGCAATAATATAGCATGTAATGTAGCAATTTTTTTTTTATAAAATAAAAATGGATAAAAAAACGTGTTTCCGGGTTGGCTCAACCCATTTTGACCCACAAACAAAATGACCCGTTTTGACTCGTTTCCCACCCGTTTTGCCACCTTTACTAACTCGCAGATAAAAAGTTCCATTATTTTGGACAACCGACAACCCACAATACAAACCATTGCAGTTTCGGGAACAGGGGGAGTAATATATTATGCATATATTGCAATTTCTTAAATTGTTTCAATCGTTTATTTCAGGAAGTTGATGAGCCCTTACAGCTAGATATGTCTGACTTGTCTTTATCAGATGATTTTACCCAACACAATTCTGGTAAGAAATCGGACTCAGTGACTATAATAGAAGTATGGCCATAAGTAATGCTATTAGCAATGATTGATCAAAATGTTAACACGGGTTGGAGTTGGATTATACCTGTTTGACCCATTCCCCTTGTAGCTAATATGATATTTGACTTTTTGACAAAACCCATATCGATCCGTTTGTAACTAAATGTCTAAATGTGTCTAATTTGCCACCGCTAGTTATTTTGGCTCCTAGCGTGCCTTGATTTCAAGTTACCTCACATTGCTTCTGCTGTGTTAATTATGTTACTTGCCTTTTCACAATACTTGATCTCCCAAAGTCACAATAATTTCTTGTTCCATAACAATTCAAGTGTTTTTATTTTTGCAGAATATTGTCCTCAAGGACTCATCGATGTTAGATATGATGTTATGGAATTGCCCATCACCTTACCATTCCAAAAGCCTCCTGCTGACAAGCCCAACCCTAAACAAGGAATAGGTAAGTTTGACACATTCTCGTGTAATTGTCTTTATGATGTAAAAAAGAAAGCAGTGAATGCAATCGAAGAAATAGGTTTTAACTCGAACGTCCGTATGATTCTTAGTATAATACTCATAACAAGTATATCAAATTCTTAAGAACTTTTTCATCCCAGGAATACTACAACATTTACCGTCTTAAGATGTACCTAAAATTTTTCAGCGTTTTCATTTATGGGTAACTTTTAAGCTAAATAGAGTAGAGGTTTGTTTATATTATTGAAAGATATTTAGATGTTTGGACAAAAATAGTTAAATTCTTAGGTAAAACTACAAGCCAGGTCAAATGTGGTATGAAAATAAAATACTAATAGTCAAACGGGTTCTGCTAATTGATTTTACTTTAAAAAAATTGGTTCAGGTTGGTTGAACGGTTGAAGGTTATCTGATGTGTATTTAAATGAATAAACCTTATATATCACTTTATATGAAGATTTAGCTTTTTATTGCAATATTAATCGTCTTTCAAACTAATTATTCATAAAATTACTAAAAATATGGACAAAAATTGTTTATATGGCATTCATCCCAAGCCTACCCGATTAAACACGTATCAGAATTTACCCTTTCTGACCTGAATCCATTTTGATCTGCTACACAACCTACCCAATTTGTCACCTCTAGAACATTAGTATTTTACATTCTCTTTCGACCTGCCTTATAATTCAATTCAACCAAACTGTAGGCATCATGTCATGGAGCAAAGACAGCCAATACATTTGCTCCCGCAACGATAGCATGCCAACCGTTTTATGGATATGGGACATGAACCTTCTTGAACTTGCGGCCATTCTGGTACAAAAAGACCCTATTCGAGCTGCAGCGTGGGACCCAACCTGCACTAGACTAGTTTTGTGCACCGGGACCCCTCATTTGTACATGTGGACGCCTTCTGGTGCTTACTGCATAAACGTTCCACTACCACAGTTTTCAGTAATGGATCTAAAGTGGGATTTCAATGGAAGCTGTCTTCTTCTCAAGGATAAGGAGTTGTTTTGTTGTGCTGCGGTTCCGTTGCTACCAGATGACTCTAATAGCGACTATACTTCTGATGATTGAGGCGATTTTTAAGAGGTTAGAGTAGTTTTGTATATGTATGATTTGTGTAATTGTGTGTGCTAGATTCTGATAAATTGTTCAGAGTTCAGACCATTCAAAGCTTCTATTGACCTCGGGAAGCTTGTGCATTGTGACATCTAATTGAAGCTTGATGATTTTGATTTTTAAAACGAAATTTTATGTACTATTACATGTACACTATGATATGTCATGTTGAAAAGTTTGATGATTTTACGATACTTTTAGGTTTTCAAAAGAATTCAATGGCATTTTTACATTGTTTGATGATCGTCTGATACCTACGATGTTTTAAATAGAAAAACCTAAGTTAAAACCGGAGAATCTTGTGTAATTTCATAGTTACATCCAGTTATGATTTATTATACTTTGGATGGTTAAAAGTGAAGGGTCTTGTGCACCAAGTCATGTTTTTGATCATTTCCATTTTTAAAACCTAAGAACTTTAACCAAAATTTTGTGATTCTGTGCCGATTTGAAATTGATGAATGGGTATAATGTCGAATGCCACTTCTTTTTTCATACACGGACATGGTTGGTGTCGTTTGAGTTATGCTATAAACATTTTTGTAAAATTGTCGATTTTTTAGAATGAGTATAGCAAAACCGACCCTCTAACGGATTGAAGACTAACCTATGATAATAAGATAGAATCATATTGATGGTTAAAAAAAACCGAATTACTTGGTACGGTTCTCACTTGCTTCCTTTTCTTTCTGAAAACAATACACATGAGTTACTTCTCTTTTTATAAACAACGAAGTATTAAACCAAAAAGACAACGAAAGATGAAAACCGGTTTGAAGTAAGTTAAGGTTACTAGTAATTTTCGAATTTTGAAGTGGTCTTTTAAACTTTAGAAGGTATAAATATTAGATTTTATACTTTCGCCTCCCCAACTTAATAAATTTGTTTTTATCTCCAACTTTGACCTTCAAGATCCGTGACTGCATAGATCTCACAATTATGTAACTTACTTGGAAGGTTATAGAAACAAAACTATAGTTACGGGGTTTAAATATAATATTTGTGAATAACATCGAGCACACATGTTGGGGCAGGGCCCGATTAATCATATTATCTTAGACCATACGTCCATATCTTCTTCTTTGATTCGGTTTTTAAGATGTCGACTGATGTACTTAGATAACGTTTTTCTTCATTGACAATAATTCATAAAATAGTCACCAAAAACTATTTTGTGGTCCTTAACGTTATATCTTTAATCGTTACACTTCATTCACTTCATTCGTACCAAACTATAGATTATATATATTTACTATTACAATCCTCACATATAACTCAAATTAATATCGTTTTTTAAAAGACGTATTTTAGGAAATGCTATTTTTTGAGATTTTTAAAGATGTAACCGTGTTTGCATAAACAAAATAAATGGTTGTCACACCCCGCTAAAGCGGAAACACGAAAGTGTGAAGAGCAAAGATATCATTGCACGAGTTATAATAAAAACATACGGTTTCAAGTCATTAAGAAGTAAATAAGAGTTTACAATTTAAAGATAACCAAGTATTGAAAAGTACATCACGACATAACATAATAAATTGTTTGATAAAATTCCCAAATAAACATGTCCAAAACAGGTCTTCTCCCGATTCATAACTTCACATGACTTTCCATGACCCATCCAAGTATTGCATTCCGTGACTTACACTTGATTTCCTGAAACAAGAGATAAAGTGTCAATTACAATAAAGTAGTGAGTGAGTTACAGTTTTCTAGTCCTCGACTAAAAAGGTTTTGAGCTAAGTATATCTATACTTAGTAGTTTCTAAAAGTAGATTAAGACTTAAAGAATAGTTCGAACCAAAACAGTTGATTTAGAGATAGATGCGGAAGTCGTATAACTCTATACGCGCATGATAAGTAAACTATGATTGATTACATGTATAACGACTACTTGGCATAATAACTTAAGTGTTCACACTAAACCGATTAACCAACCGTGATGCCTCTTACCCCGACTACAACGGGGAGTCATTTCTGATCGAGTAATATGTACTTAAGCTGCCGCCTAAGTAAGGAACGGTTATTTCCTAAGTATCGATACCCATAATTACTAAACGGCTTAACAAAGCTAATAGTGTGTGGTGAAAAATTAGGCACTGATGTTATTTTTAAACTAGTAGTAGTCACTTAGAGTAGTTATATTCCTCAAGAGTCATGGTAGTTATACGATCAATCAAAGTACATATGAGTGCCGAGAATGGCATTAAATGAATTTAATATGGTTTTGAATCAAGAGCCGAATAAAGGTGGCGAACCATTAGTTTATTGCACTTGGGGTTCGTCCCCGTGTAACATCGGTTCCCAGCTGGTGGTGGTGGTGGTGCAGCAGTCACTGCGTAATTGCGGGTGGTTCTCTGTTTCTTGTTGTTTCTCCGAGGGTTATGATCTGACTTCCTTTTCTCTCCCTCCTCCTTCTTGGAGGGTGCTGTGCCGGAGAGGAGATCGCTGGTGAGTCGGTATGCTAGAATGATTGCGCTCTGCAAGGTTTGAGGTTCAGCGGAGAGGACATTTCCCCGGATCTCGGGAACTAAACCAGAAACGTAACGGTCAATGCGGTTTTCCTCGGGGGTTACTAGTCTCGGAACTAGTCGGGACAGTTCATGAAATCGGGTGGTGTACCCCTCGATGTCATTCCCAACCATCATGAGGTTCCACAGTTCCGCCTCAAGCTTCTTGATTTCTCCCTTAGGGCAGTATTCAGTAATCAAAAGGTTCTTGAATTGCTCCCAGGTGAGAGCATAGGCGGTGTCACGCCCTCTGGTTCTAACCACGTTGTTCCACCATGATAAAGCCTTCCCATGTAGAACGCATGAAGCGTACTCTACTTTGTCGGCCTCGGCACACTTGCTAATGTGCAAGACTGATTCGATGCTCTCGAACCAGGACACAAGTCCTACGGCTCCAGAAGTGCCGTGGAACTCTTTGGGCTTGCATGCCATGAAGCTTTTGTAAGTACAAGCGGGAGGGTTTTGGTGCTGGTGATGATTTTGGTTTTGGTTGTTGTTGTTGTTGTTCTGGTTTTGGTTGTTGTTCTGATTCTGGTTGTTGTCCTGTTGTTGATGTTGTTGTCGCTGGTGGTTGTTGACGTTGGCATTGATTCCCGCCGTGATCTGAGCGATCATGTTGGGCATCGCTGCATTCAACTGCTCAGCGACCTGCTCAGCGATGATACTGGCGTTGGTTCGGGGTGCCATGATTCTACAACAGACAACAGACAACAGATTCAGTTTAGATCGCACGATTAGAGTATGATAAGAATATGATTTAATGTGTAAAACAACAATTCCGCAAGAGTAAGGTAATAGAACAGATAGAATACGCACGACAGAGATTCACGCAACAAGATACAATTCAATAAATAAAGATTCACACGACAATAGCACAAATAGATAATAAAGTAGAATTTCCATTCATTAATAGTATAGAGTTGAGTACAAGGTTCAAAATGAGAATGGAATACAAGTACAATACATATGAAATAAAATAGATATGGCTTTGAGTTGTGTACACTGGAAAATTACAACTCGAGCCTACAGTACAATAAGTAAAGGAAAATGACTAACGACGCTTCTCGAAAAGCACGCCAAGAGAGTCCCCATAACCAAGCAAACTCCCACCAGACGTTGCACCGTCCGGGCAGTGGCCTGAGCCGTGGAGAGGTGTCGCAATGCCTGCTCCGACAATCGGTGCGCGACGTCAGAGACCTCACAGAGGAGAAGCCCTTGTTGCTGGGCCTCCTCGGATAGTCCCCTTACCTCGCGGTGAAGGTGCAGGAATGCGGCAGGAGGGGGTAGCTGCTGGGTAGGCGGTAGACTTTGCCTGGCTGCTTCAGCGTCGCGGGCACGCTGCATCTCCTCTCTCTCGAGCTGACGCTCCCACGCGTAGTGGTCACACATGGAGGTGGGCGGTGCCTCGGGAGAAGGATGACCGAACGGGAGATGTGAAGGCGTGGGTCGGGATGATCCGGCCTGCTGTGCGGCCATCCTGTCAGGCAGTCGACCTGGGAGGACGACCTGCTTGCGTGCCGTAGTGACAACGCGAGGTCCTCGCCTCTGGGGCGGTGCCTCAACAGGTGTCGGGGGTGCAGCTGGTAGCACGGTCCTCGGGCTGGAGGTACCCATGCTGCTCGAGTACGCCATCGAGCTCTCCTCAGTCGGGTCAGTCGTCTGATGACGCTGACTCTCGGATACTGCGGGGTCCTCAGATGGTCCGGGGGAGGACGCTAGTCGTGAAAATGAATGGGACTGAGATCGTGAGTGCGATGACTGAGACATGTCGGATCTGCGAATAATACGTTACGTGAGTACAGGAAAATAAGGAAAAATGTAAACGAAAATGCATGTATGGGTCAGTCACGTGAGAATCGGGAAGGAGTAAGACTGGGAATTTTCGACTCGAAAACCGTTTGACAATAGCAATTACTTTCCGTTCTCGCAGAATTTATTTTGAACTAGGCATAGGTGATCCAGTTACGCCTAGTTAAAAGCAAACCATGCGATTGCGGAATTAATCTACTAAAGTTTGAAAGCTCGTGAAATGATTTTTCTGAAAAGCCTTGGTTATAGTTTGGTTTCAAAAATTTTTTGAAAAATTCTCAAAACCGTTTTCGCTATTACCAGTGCTCTGATACCAAGTCTGTCACACCCCGCTAAAGCGGAAACACGGAAGTGTGAAGAGCAAAGATATCATTGCACGAGTTATAATAAAAACATACGGTTTCAAGTCATTAAGAAGTAAATAAGAGTTTACAATTTAAAGATAACCAAGTATTGAAAAGTACATCACGACATAACATAATAAATTGTTTGATAAAATTCCCAAATAAACATGTCCAAAACAGGTCTTCTCCCGATTCATAACTTCACATGACTTTCCATGACCCATCCAAGTATTGCATTCCGTGACTTACACTTGATTTCCTGAAACAAGGGATAAAGTGTCAACTACAATAAAGTAGTGAGTGAGTTACAGTTTTCTAGTCCTCGGCTAAAAAGGTTTTGAGCTAAGTATATCTATACTTAGTAGTTTCTAAAAGTAGATTAAGACTTAAAGAATAGTTCGAACCAAAACAGTTGATTTAGAGATAGATGCGGAAGTCGTATAACTCTATACGCGCATGATAAGTAAACTATGATTGATTACATGTATAACGACTACTTGGCATAATAACTTAAGTGTTCACACTAAACCGATTAACCAACCGTGATGCCTCTTACCCCGACTACAACGGGGAGTCATTTCTGATCGAGTAATATGTACTTAAGCTGCCGCCTAAGTAAGGAACGGTTATTTCCTAAGTATCGATACCCATAATTACTAAACGGCTTAACAAAGCTAATAGTGTGTGGTGAAAAATTAGGCACTGATGTTATTTTTAAACTAGTAGTAGTCACTTAGAGTAGTTATATTCCTCAAGAGTCATGGTAGTTATACGATCAATCAAAGTACATATGAGTGCCGAGAATGGCATTAAATGAATTTAATATGGTTTTGAATCAAGAGCCGAATAAAGGTGGCGAACCATTAGTTTATCAAAGGCCAAACGGCCATAAAACTAATTAAGCATAAGTTTGTCAAAAATGTTCAATAGAGTTCATAAAAGTTCATTTAGATCTCTTGTTTCCCCCAAAAGATAATTGAAAACAGTAAATAAGTGGGGATGTAACTCACTGTTTGCGGGGAAGAGCTAAGCGTGCAAGGAGTAATCGAAATGGACCGGAATCACGAGAATCCTAATGAAATACCAAGGTTTAATGAGTATTAATGTTTATGTGTTTATGTGTTAAGTGTCGGGTTTAGGTTTATAGAAAATTGGGCAGCGCTTCCGCGCCAAAATCATTGATTCCAAAATTTGTACACTTTCCCGCTTAACAATTTCAATGAATACATTTCCAAAACAATGTCACATAAAACTTGTCCATTTAATTCCTTTTTATGTAAGTTAATCACATTACAGGTTATGGTTCATATATCTCAGTTCCGAACATAAGTTTAGATACACGTTTAAAGTTACGATTCAAAACGGTTTAGACTTAGGATGTGCAGTCTGTCAGCAGTATGACCGCGCCACGGTGGGATGACCGCGCCGCGGTCACTGTGACAGGTTCTTGGTCAAGTTCGTTTTTGAAGAAATCTGATGTTTTTGGGTTAGATTTTGACATGCAACCTGATCTAAGCTTAGGTAATTGATGTCTAACAGTTTATTTAGTGTTTTTAACTATAAATTCAAGGATCTAGCCATGCAAATTGTAAAAACCCGTTTTTGTTCATAAATGACCCAAAATCTTCATATAAATTCATTTTTAGGTGATGGATGACACATGCAATGAATATATAATGTAAAGACAGTAGATTAAAAGTGTTTTTACCGAGTGGATTGTGATTTGAAGATGATTGAAGCAACCCTTAGTGATTTTTAACCCAAAAGCTTGTAAAAATGGATTTTTGACCCAATGTATGAAATCCCTTTCTTCCTTCTAGCTAGATGACGATTTATAGGTGTGTTTATGTGGATGATTTTACTGTATTTGTGGTGTAAAAATTCTGTATGTGAAGAGAATGGAGAGAGTGTTTGTCTAAGCTTCAAGTGAGAGAGAGAGTGTGTGTTTGATTATTGTGTGTGTGTGTGAATGTGTTTGTTTTGGGGTTTTTATGTGACTCAAAAGTCACTGGACCTTTGCAAGGGCCTTGGATCGGAGTTTCAACTTTGGGCTCAAGTCTAGACTCATTTGATCCAGTTTTAAAAGTTTAACAAAATGCTGTCTGCGCACTCCACCGCGGCGCGGTGGCCTGACCGCGGCGCGGCAGGAGTGGCAGGCTTGCCTTTTTCGTTTTTCGTTCGTTCTGTTGTTAAGCGTTTTCGTTTGTTAAAAGTTTCCGTTCTTTTAAAAATAGGAACTTAGACAAGTTCACTAAGTGTTTATTTGGTATTAGGATTCGATTATGTGATTCCGAGTTCGATTCTACCCACTCGAGTTGACGAGACAAGTAATAACAAGATTAATTTGAGTTAAGACAGTGATAGAGAATGCGGTTTTCACCTGAAATAGGACGGTTGTCACAATGGTCGGAAAAAATTGAATTTAACAAAGTAAACTCAGTTTTATAATTTGTAATATTGAAGTTTAATTGTTTAAGATATTATGTATAAATGAACTGAATGATTTTGTAAGTTGATGTTTTTTATGCGCGCGTTTCGCTGCGGACACATATAATAATATATCAAATATAAGTTATAAAATTAAAATATATAGAAAGACAGGGGCCACTACAAGCATTGTTCATTAGCAAAATCCTTTGCTAATTGATACGGATATATTTGGTAAGCTTTTAAATTTAAAAAAACAATCTTTAAAATATAAAAGACTCGTTTGATGACGAAGAGCTTCAAGTTTTTAAATTAAAATAAAAGCTCAAATCAAAAGCTTTTTCAAATAGCTTGAGGTTTTAAAAAGATAAAAATCCTAAAATACAATCTACAACTTTCAGCATCCAGTTACACACTGTACCTACAGCTTTTAGCATCATTTATGCCAAAGATGTCCTAATAAGTGCTAATTTAAAGTTACAAAATATAATGAAACATTCAATTACTTTGTTTATTACCTTACGTTAACTTTTTGAATATGAGTGTCACGTGTTTAACACGACAAAAACCTTTTTACTTTATGCGCGAAAATTATAATGCGGCCGGAGTGGCAGGCTTGCCTTTTTCGTTTTTCGTTCGTTCTGTTGTTAAGCGTTTTCGTTTGTTAAAAGTTTCCGTTCTTTTAAAAATAGGAACTTAGACAAGTTCACTAAGTGTTTATTTGGTATTAGGATTCGATTATGTGATTCCGAGTTCGATTCTACACACTCGAGTTGACGAGACAAGCAATAACAAGATTAATTTGAGTTAAGAGAGAGATAGAGAATGCGGTTTTCACCTGAAATAGGACGGTTGTCACATTCTCCCCGGGTTGAAAAGAATTTCGTCCCGAAATTTAGTTCGCCTCATCGGAGGGAAGATCTTTGAACAGGTGCGGGTACTTCTGACGAATCTGGTCCTCACGTTCCCATGTGAATTCGTGACCTCGTCGGGAGTTCCACCGAACCTTGACGATAGGGATTCGACTTTGCTTGAGTTGTTTGACCTCTCGGTCTACCACGTCAAGCGGTTCCTCTATGAAATTAAGTTTGTTGTCGATCTGGACCTCATCCAGTGGAATGACAATGGTTTCGTCTGATAAGCACTTTTTCAAGTGCGAGACGTGGAAGACATTGTGAACGTTGGAAAGAGCTTGAGGGAGTTGAAGTCGATACGCCACTGGGCCGATACGCTCGATTACCTCAAAGGGGCCTGTGTACCTCGGGCTCAACTTACCGCGTTTCCCGAAACGGATTACCCCTTTCCATGGCGATATTTTCAGGAGTACTCTATCGCCCACCTGGAACTCGAGGGGTTTCCTTCGGTGATCGGCATAGCTCTTCTGCCGAGTACGAGAGGTTTTCAATCTTTCTCGGATGGTAGTGATTTTGTCGATGGTTTCCTGGACGATGTCGAGCCTTGTTAGTTGTCGATCGCCAGCTTCTAGCTAACAAAGCGGCGACCGGCACTTGCGTCCGTATAAGGCCTCGAATGGAGCACACTTGATGCTGGCATGGTAGCTGTTGTTATAGGAAAACTCGACTAATGGCAAGTGAGCGTCCCAACTTCCTCCGAAGTCAACTACACATGCTCTCAGCATGTCCTCAAGTGTCTGAATCGTCCTTTCACTCTGACCATCGGTCTGAGGGTGGTAAGCGGTACTGAGGTCTAGTCGCGTCCCGAGCGATTTCTGAAGTGCGTTCCAAAACCGGGACGTGAATCGACTATCTCTATCGGAGATAATGGAGAGAGGCGTTCCGTGACGAGAGACGATCTCGTTAATGTAAATCTGTGCAAACTTCTCCATTGAATGGTTCTCTCTTACCGGCAGAAAGTGTGCGGATTTGGTCAATCGATCCACAATCACCCAGATTGTGTTATTCCCCCTTGCCGTACGAGGCAATTTAGTAATGAAGTCCATGGAGATCTGCTCCCACTTCCACACGGGGATCTCCGGCTGTTGCAATAGCCCAGATGGTTTCTGATATTCTGCCTTGACCTTCGAGCAAGTAAGGCACTTAGCCACATACAGAGCTATGTCCTTCTTCATGCCCGGCCACCAATAGTACTCCCGTAGATCCTTATACAGCTTGTCGGATCCCGGATGAATAGAGTATCGGGATCGGTGGCCTTCGTCCAAGATGAGCTTGCGAAGGTCTTCAACTCTAGGAATCCATGCTCGATTCTTGAAGTAATGGATTCCGTCCAGTTTAAGCTCAAATTCCTGTTCATGATTGTGCAGGGTTTCGCCCTTTAGGTTCTCAGGTTTCAATGCTTCCTGCTGAGCTTTAGAAATTTGCGATTGGAGGTTAGTTTGAATCTGGATTCCCAATGCTCTAACTCGGGATGGTTTAGCCCTTTCCTTACGACTCAGGGCGTCAGCTACTACGTTTGCTTTACCCGGGTGGTATTTGATCTCGCAATCGTAGTCGCTTAAAAGTTCGATCCATCTCCGTTGTCTCATGTTGAGCATTTTCTGCTCGAGAATATGTTGAAGGCTTTTGTGATCCGTGAATACTGTGCACTTAGTGCCGTACAAGTAATGCCTCCAAATCTTGAGTGCAAACACGACAGCTCCCAGCTCTAGGTCGTGTGTTGTATAATTCTGTTCGTGAACCTTCAACTGCCTCGATGCGTATGCGATGACTTTTTCCTTCTGCATAAGGACACACCCAAGTCCTTGGTGAGACGCATCGCAAAATACCACAAAATTATCCGTACCATCCGGTAGGGACAGAATCGGTGCATGGCACAGTTCATACTTCAGTTTCTGGAAGGATTCATCCTGTTGTTCTCCCCAGGTGAAGTCCGTATCCTTTTGAGTGAGTTCGGTCAGAGGCTTAGCGATTTTTGAGAAATTTTTAATGAATCTCCGGTAATAGCCCGCCAATCCCAAGAACTGTCGGATTTCAGTGGGAGTCGTGGGGGCTTGTCATTTCTCAATCGCCTCGATCTTAGCTGGATCGACATGAATTCCCTCTTGGTTGATTACATGGCCAAGGAAGTGTACTTCTCGGAGCCGAGAATTTGGCGTAAAGTTTCTTGATCCTTAAGGAGTTCGAGGATGAGTTTCAGATGTTTCGCATGGTCCTCCTTGTTCCTAGAGTAGATGAGGATGTCATCAATGTATACGATTACGAATTTGTCCAAATACGGTCGACACACCCTGTTCATCAGATCCATGAACACCGCTGGTGCGTTGGTCAGACCAAATGGCATGACGAGAAATTCGTAATGTCCGTATCGGGTTCGGAAAAGCGGTTTTTGGAATATCGTTTTCACTGACTCGAACCTGGTGATATCCCGAGCGGAGGTCGATCTTAGAAAAGTAAGTTGCCACCCTCTGCAACTGGTCGAACAGATCATCGATCCTCGGAAGTGGGTATCGGTTCTTGACGGTCAGTTTGTCAGTTCTTTCTCGGTAATCGATGCACAATTCGAAAGGATCCGTCTTTCTTTTTGACAAAGAGGATTGGGCTTCCCCAAGGGGACGAGCTCGGACGAATAAGACCGTGGTCCAGCTGTTTCGACAGCTCTTGCATCTCCCGGTGGGGCTAGACGATATGGTGTCCTTGGCAACCGGTGCTGCGCCAAGGAATTAGGTCTATTCGGAGATTCCACTTGTCGATGTGGAGGTAGCCCAGGTAGATCCTCAGGAAAGACTTCTGGAATGATCCTTGACTACGGGAATATCTTGTAGTCGTTTTTCCTTAGGCTTACGCTCGATGACATGTGCTAGTAAATGCATCAAAAATCCTTTTTG
>CAJVGC010000592.1:27557646-27621995 GCA_910822075.1 Senecio squalidus
TATTGCACTTGGGTTCGTCCCCGTGTAACATCGGTTTCCCAGCTGTGGTGGTGGTGGTGCAAGCAGTCACTGCGTAATTGCGGTGTGTGTTCTCTGTTTCTTCTGTTGTTTCTCCGAGGGTATGATCTGACTTCCTTTTCTCTCCCTCCTCCTTCTTGGAGGGTGCTGTGCCGAGAGGAGATCGCTGGTGGTCGGTATGCTAGATTTGCGCTCTCAAGGTTTGAGGTTCAGCGGAGAGACATTTCCCCGGATCCGGGAACAAACCAGAAACGTAACGTCCAATGCGGTTTTCCTCGGGGGTTACTAGTCTCGGAACTAGTCGGACAGTTCATGAAATCGGGTGGTGTACCCCTCGATGTCATTCCCAACCATCATGAGGTTCCACAGTTCCGCCTCAAGCTTCTTGATTTCTCCCTTAGGACAGTATTCAAATCAAAAGGTTCTTGAATTGCTCCCAGTGAGAGCATAGGCGTGTCACGCCCTCTGGTTTCTAACCACGTTGTTCCACCATGATAAAGCCTTCCCATGTACGCATGAAGCGTACTCTACTTTGTCGGCCTCGCACACTTGCTAATGTGCAAGACTGATTCGATGCTCTCGAACCAGGACACAAGTCCTACGCTCCAGAAGTGCCGTGGAACTCTTTGGGCTTGCATGCCATGAAGCTTTTGTAAGTACAAGCGGGAGGGTTTTGGTGCTGGTGAATTTTGGTTTTGGTTTTGTTGTTGTTGTTTTGGTTTGGTTGTTTTCTGATTCTGGTTGTTGTCCTGTTGTTGAGTTGTTGTCGCTGGTGGTTTTGACGTTGGCATTGATTCCCGCCGTGATCTGAGCGATCATGTTGGGCATCGCTGCATTCAACTGCTCAGCGACCTGCTCAGCGATGATACTGGCGTTGGTTCGGGTGCCATGATTCACAACAGACAACAGATTCAGTTTAGATCGCACGATTAGAGTATGATAAGAATATGATTTAATGTGTAAAACAACAATTCCGCAAGAGTAAGGTATAGAACAGATAGAATAAACGCACGACAGAGATTCACGCAACAAGATACAATTCAATAAATAAAGATTCACACGACAATAGCACAAATAGATAATAAGTAGAATTCCATTCATTAATAGTATAGAGTTTAGTACAAGGTTCAAAATGAGAATGGAAATAAAATAGATAGGCTTTGAGTTGTGTACCCTGGAAAATTACAACTCGAGCCTACAGTACAATAAGGTAAAGGAAAATGACTAACGACGCTTCTCGAAAAGCACGCCAAGAGAGGTCCCATAACCAAGCAACGCCCACCAGACCCCCCGGTTGCACCGCCGGGCAGTGGCCTGAGCCGTGGAGAGGTGTCGCAATGCCTGCTCCGACAATCGGTGCGCGACTCAGAGACCTCACGGAGGAGAAGCCCTTTTTGCTGGGCCTCCTCGGATAGTCCCCTTACCTCGCGGTGAAGGTGCAGGGAATGCGGCATGGGGGATAGGGGTAGCTGCTGGGTAGGCGGTAGACTTTGCCTGGCTGCATTCAGCGCGCGGGCACAGCTGCATCTCCTCTCTCTCGAGCATGACGCTCCCACGCGTAGTGGTCACACATGGAGGTGGGCCGGTGCCTCGGTAGAAGGATGACCGAACGGGAGATGTGAAGACGTGGGTCGGGATGATCCGGCCTGCTGTGCGGCCATCCTGTCAGGCAGTCGACCTGGGAGGACGACCTGCTTGCGTGCCGTAGTGACAACGCGAGGTCCACGCCTCTGGGGCGGTGCCTCAACAGGTGTCGGGGGTGCAGCTGGTAGTACGGTCCTCGGGCTGGAGGTACCCATGCTGCTGGAGTACGCCATCGAGCTCTCCTCAGTCGGGTCAGGTCTGATGACGCTGACTCTCGGATACTGCGGGGTCCTCAGATGGTCCGGGGGAGGACGCTAGTCGTGAAAATGAATGGGACTGAGATCGTGAGTGCGATGACTGAGACATGTCGGATCTGCGAATAATACGTTACGTGAGTACAGGAAAGTAAGGAAAAATGTAAATGAAAATGCATGTATGGGTCAGTCACGTGAGAATCGGGAAGGAGTAAGACTGGGAATTTTCGACTCGAAAAGCGTTTGATAATATCAATTACTTTCCGTTCTCGCAGAATTTATTTTGAACTAGGCATAGGTGATCAAGTTACGCCTAGTTAAAAGCAAACCATGCGATTGCGGAATTAATCTACTAAAGTTTGAAAGCTCGTGAAATGATTTTTCTGAAAAGCCTTGGTTATAGTTTGGTTTCAAAAATTTTTTGAAAAATTCTCAAAACCGTTTTCGCTATTACCAGTGCTCTGATACCAAGTCTGTCACACCCCGCTAAAGCGAAACACGGAAGTGTGAAGAGCAAAGTATCATTTGCACGAGTTATAATAAAACATACGGTTTCAAGTCATTAAGAAGTAAATAAGAGTTTACAATTTAAAGATAACCAAGTATTGAAAAGTACATCACGACATAACATAATAAATTGTTTGATAAAATTCCCAAATAAACATGTCCAAAACAGGTCTTCTCCCGATTCATAACTTCACATGACTTCCATGACCCATCCAAGTATTGCATTCCGTGACTTACACTTGATTTCCTGAAACAAGGGATAAAGTGTCAACTACAATAAAGTAGTGAGTGAGTCAGTTTTCTAGTCCCTCGGCTAAAAAGGTTTTGAGCTAAGTATATCTATACTTAGTAGTTTCTAAAAGTAGATTAAGACTTAAAGAATAGTTCGAACCAAAACAGTTGATTTAGAGATAGATGCGGAAATCGTATAACTCTATACGCGCATGATAAGTAAACTATGATTGATTACATGTATAACGACTACTTGGCATAATAACTTAAGTGTTCACACTAAACCGATTAACCAACCGTGATGCCTCTTACCCCGACTACAACGGGGAGTCATTTCTGATCGAGTAATATGTACTTAAGCTGCCGCCTAAGTAAGGAACGGTTATTTCCTAAGTATCGATACCCATAATTACTAAACGGCTTAACAAAGCTAATAGTGTGTGGTGAAAAATTAGGCACTGATGTTATTTTTAAACTAGTAGTAGTCACTTAGAGTAGTTATATTCCTCAAGAGTCATGGTAGTTATACGATCAATCAAAGTACATATGAGTGCCGAGAATGGCATTAAATGAATTTAATATGGTTTTGAATCAAGAGCCGAATAAAGGTGGCGAACCATTAGTTTATCAAAGGCCAAACGGCCATAAAACTAATTAAGCGTAAGTTTGTCAAAAATGTTCAATAGAGTTCATAAAAGTTCATTTAGATCTCTTGTTTCCCCCAAAAGATAATTGAAAACAGTAAATAAGTGGGGATGTAACTCACTGTTTGCGGGGAAGAGCTAAGCGTGCAAGGAGTAATCGAAATGGACCGGAATCACGAGAATCCTAATGAAATACCAAGGTTTAATGAGTATTAATGTTTATGTGTTTATGTGTTAAGTGTCGGGTTTAGGTTTATAGAAAATTGGGCAGCGCTTCCGCGCCAAAATCATTGATTCCAAAATTTGCACACTTTCCCGCTTAACAATTTCAATGAATACATTTCCAAAACAATGTCACATAAAACTTGTCCATTTAATTCCTTTTTATGTAAGTTAATCACATTACAGGTTATGGTTCATATATCTCAGTTCCGAACATAAGTTTAGATACACGTTTAAAGTTACGATTCAAAACGGTTTAGACTTAGGATGTGCAGTCTGTCAGCAGTATGACCGCGCCGCGGTGGGATGACCGCGCCGCGGTCACTGTGACAGGTTCTTGGTCAAGTTCGTTTTTGAAGAAATCTGATGTTTTTAAGTTAGATTTTGACATGCAACCTGGTCTGAGCTTAGGTAATTGATGTCTAACAGTTATTTAGTGTTTTTAACTATAAATTCAAGGATCTAGCCATGCAATTTGTAAAAACCCGTTTTTGTTCATAAATGACCCAAAATCTTCATATAAATCCATTTTTTGGTGGTGGATGATACATGCAATGAATATATAATGTAAAGACAGTAGATTAAGAGGGTTTTTACCGAGTGGATTGTGGTTTGAAGATGATTGAAGCAACCCTTAGTGATTTTTAACCCAAAAGCTTGAAAAATGGATGTTTTAACCCAAGGTATGAAATCCCTTTCCTCCTACTAGCTTGATGACGATTTATAGGTGTGTTTATGTGGATGGTTTTACCGTATTTGTGGTGTAAAAATTCTGTATGTGAAGAGAAATGGAGAGAGTGTTTGTCTAAGCTTCAAATGAGAGAGAGTGTGTTTGATTATTGTGTATGTGTGTGAATGTGTTTGTTTTGGGGTTTTTATGTGACTCAAAAGTCACTGGACCTTTGCAAGGGCCTTGGATCGGAGTTTCAACTTTGGGCTCAAGTCTAGACTCATTTGATCCAGTTTTAAAAGTTTAACAAAATGCTGTCTGCGCACTCCACCGCGGCGCGGTGGCCTGACCGCGGCGCGGCAGGAGTGGCAGGCTTGCCTTTTTCGTTTTTCGTTCGTTCTGTTGTTAAGCGTTTTCGTTTGTTAAAAGTTTCCGTTCTTTTAAAAATAGGAACTTAGACAAGTTCACTAAGTGTTTATTTGGTATTAGGATTCGATTATGTGATTCCGAGTTCGATTCTACCCACTCGAGTTGACGAGACAAGTAATAACAAGATTAATTTGAGTTAAGACAGTGATAGAGAATGCGGTTTTCACCTGAAATAGGACGGTTGTCACAATGGTCGGAAAAAAATTGAATTTAACAAAGTAAACTCAGTTTTATAATTTGTAATATTGAAGTTTAATTGTTTAAGATATTATGTATAAATGAACTGAATGATTTTGTAAGTTGATGTTTTTTATGCGCGCGTTTCGCTGCGGACACATATAATAATATATCAAATATAAGTTATAAAATTAAAATATATAGAAAGACAGGGGCCACTACAAGCATTGTTCATTAGCAAAATCCTTTGCTAATTGATACGGATATATTTGGTAAGCTTTTAAATTTAAAAAAACAATCTTTAAAATATAAAAGACTCGTTTGATGACGAAGAGCTTCAAGTTTTTAAATTAAAATAAAAGCTCAAATCAAAAGCTTTTTCAAATAGCTTGAGGTTTTAAAAAGATAAAAATCCCAAAATACAATCTACAACTTTCAGCATCCAGTTACACACTGTACCTACAGTTTTTAGCATCATTTATGCCAAAGATGTCCTAATAAGTGCTAATTTAAAGTTACAAAATATAATGAAACATTCAATTACTTTGTTTATTACCTTACGTTAACTTTTTGAATATGAGTGTCACGTGTTTAACACGACAAAAACCTTTTTACTTTATGCGCGAAAATTATAATGCTACAAGACCTATGTGAAGTTTAATGTCTTCCGAAAATACATACGTTTTGAAAAAATATATCTGTTACGTTAAATACTTTTATAGCTATGATACAAGTTTGACAATTATAGTAAGTTTGAGGACCAAAGAGATATAAAGTTGTTCAATGGGTGGAAAACTTGATAAAAGTATCCTATGAGACCAAATTCGACAGTAACAATAAGTTTAAGGACCATTTATATAATTTACTTACATACACGTGTCAAATATATGCAAATCTGTTAAATATGACGGAAATGTATAACGGTTCTGACAATCTGACCTTGTGGGACATGCACGAACACGTTTTAAATATATTCACATGTATTTGACATATGATACAAAGTTTGCTTGAAGATATAGTTAAGCAAATCGATATCGTGTTTATATTGCCCAACTCCGAATTATTTCATAACCTTCCTTGTCGATTTGTTAAGATATCTTAACGTAAAAGCAACCATCCGATATTGAAGGATGTGACGGAATTGTTAACCATAGAGAATTTTCTCATTATCATGATCACGAACTTGAGATATGTTAAGTATGAAAATAAGAAGTAATTAACGTGTTTTTTGACACAGATGATATACGTGTCATTAAAACTTTATAGTTAAATGTGATTGAGATGTATAATACATAACTTCTACAAAAAGTTCTCTTATACTCCCAAACAAAAAGTCATGAGAACGCGGACAAAGGAAAGGGGATATATTGTCGACATAATAGATGGTGTGTTACATAAATAACAATAACTTTCTTTTGAAAATTTGGTACTTTTTGGGTTGATGTTTAAAATTTGTGATTAAAGAAAAAAGGTTATATACTAGAAAAAAAGGGAGCGCATAATTAGGCCTCGTTTATTTTTTTAAGAGTTAATTACATAAATCGTCCCTATGGTCTACCCAAAATTATAGATTTCGTCCCTAAGTTTAAAAAGTTACATAGATCGTCCAAGTTTAAAAATTAATTACGATTTTCGTCCCTAATTTCTAATTTGTACCCGTAATTGGGACAAATCTTAGGGACGAAATCCGTAATTGAAGACAAACCTTAAGGACGAGTTCCGTAATTGGAGCAAATCTTAGAGACAAAAAAGAAAATTAGTTTATAAAAGTGGATGATTTATGCAACTTTTTAAACTTAGAGACAAAATTCGTAATTTGATATAAACCTTAGGTACGATTTATGTAATTAACTCTTTTTTTAATTAGGATCTCAAAATAGTCTATTTGTATTATTCGATCAGAAGAATATTAAATAAGATGTTTTGAATTTTTATTTGATTAAGATCTTAGTATCCTCTATTTTCCTCCAATTCAGTCAGACCAATTTTAAATCTGAATCCATCTTATTAAAACTAAGACTCACGTCTTTGTTAGAGTACTTGTTTGAAAATGGTATTTCAATCAATAAAATTAATTGTTACTTAGGTTTTATATTTATCTAGTTTTTATTTAAAACATGAAATTTGTTTGTTTTGTAAATTAGTTTGAAAATGACAAATATTATAAAACATCAAATATTTATCTCAATTTTTTTATAAGACACGAATCTATTACATGTATGTTAATGGGGCCCTAAACTAAGAATAACATTATAATGTTGGTTAATTTTTATTCCACGACTTCAAACATTTATGTCGTATACGGTTGACGCACTTGCACAAAGTTTTTCGTAATGAGGAACAACATTATTTTCATATTAGTTTATAGTTTTGCTTTTAATCGTATGTTGATTTTAATGTTTATTTCAAGGACTTTTTAGTTGTTGGTTTTGATGAACCAAAATTGTGTTTATTATATTAAGAGTAAATTACATAGATCGTCCCTAAGGTTTATATGGAATTATGGATTTCGTCCCCAAGTTTGAAAAGTTGCATGGATCGTCCCATTGTTTAAACTAATTACTCATTTCGTCCCTAATTTGGACGTCCGTTAATTTCCACCGTTAGTCTGTCCCACGTGTTAAACACGTGAGGGGTATTTTGGTCTTTTCGCATTATCCCTAATATTTTAACCTAATTTCTCTAAAATAAAAAACAACCGGACATTTCTTTCTCCTTTCAAAATCGTTAACAGGGAGGTTTCACCTAAAATCGTCCCATAACTGTGGTCTCTTAAACAACAATCAGACATTTCTTTATCCTAAAATCGTTAACCTAATTCGAAATCCATAATTAGCGCGAAATGAGGTGAATAAGAAGGGGGTAACCGGTTAGGTGGAGTGTGTGGAGAGTCGAAATTGATGTTCGACGGCTTGATGCTCTGGCGGCTGGAATTGCAGCGGCTGTGGTGGTCGGAATCGGAGCAGGAACGGTGGTTGGTGATGATAATAAATGGTGGTGGTTTCGACACTAAAGCTGCTAATGTCGTGCTGACCTCAGTCCTCTCTGGTTTCCTTGGAATGAAAATCGCCACATACGCAAATGCAAGAACCACTCTAGAAGCAAGAAAGAGTGTCGGCAAAGCTTTCATTGTCGCATTTAGATCTGGAGCTGTAATGGGTTTTCTCCTTGCTGCTAACGGTCTTTTGGTTCTTTACATTACCATTAATCTTTTCAAGTTATATTACGGTGATGACTGGGAAGGCCTTTTTGAAGCTATAACTGGTTACGGGCTTGGTGGTTCTTCAATGGGGTTTTGTTAAAATGAAAAAGAATAGTGCAAAATGACTAAAATACCCCTCACGTGTTTAACACGTGAGGGAAGGCTAACGGTGGAAATTAACGGACGTCCAAATTAGGGACGAAATGAGTAATTAGTTTAAACAATGGGACGATCCATGCAACTTTTCAAACTTAGAGACGAAATCCATAATTTCATATAAACCTTAGGGACGATCTATGTAATTTACTCTTATATTAATAATATTGGGTTAGTTTAATGATCTCAATATCAAAGTCTTAGATGATACATGTATTCATATATTTTTATAATTTAATTTTCAAACACTCTTAATAAATCGATATTCAGGTTTCAGATGTTGTCTCTTATCATTTAAAACTGGTTTTCAGCTTTTACCTTTCAGTATTTAGAAAAAATAAAAAACCCCTTAGAGTCTCTTATATGAAAAGGAAAAAAAATATTACACAAAATCACATTTTGAGTTATTAATTAATATATAAATTACACTTTTCTTAATACATAAATTACACTTTTCTTATAATAATAACAATAATAATTATTATTATAATAACAAGAGTTAATTACATAATTGGTCCCTGTGTTTGTTCCAAAACAAAGGGTCCAGTCCCTGGGTCACAATTCGTTCGGGTCCAGTCCCTGGAGCCTATCTTTGGTTGCACGTTTGGTCCCTCCCACTAACTTCCGTTTATTTTGGCTGTTAAATGGCATCACGTGAGAAACACGAGATGGGCATTATTGTCTTTCTATGATACAAGGGCCATATATGCAATTAACATAATCTACTCCTAACCATTCTCTCTTTCCACACCCTCTCTCTCACCTAATTTCCTCAGTTCTCTTATCTCAATGCAGACAACCATTCCCCAACATCTAAAATTTCAAAATCACCACCATTTACACCAACTCACCAACTGTAATATATATATATATATATATATATATATATATATATATATATATATATATATATATATATATATATATATATATATATATATATATATATATATATATATATATATATATACCATACAAATTAAATCTTTAAATATAGACCTATTGTCGGCTTCTTTTTCCCTTAATCCTTTTCTTTTCTTTCTCACACCGAAATGATTCTCCATAGCCTAAACACGTCACTATGGTCGGCATAGTCAATGCATTTGTTACCGGTCACCACCACAACAATCGTTCACCAATTTTTAACCTCAATACCCTCTACAAATCTTTTAAAATAAATTAATCTTAGGGTTTTTAGAAATCAAGGGTAGATGAAACAAACACCCAAAAATACACTCAAATTCAGATCCATGGATCTCATCTTCGACCCTTCCTCTTCAGCCCTAGTTTTTTTCTTCCCCTTAACTTTAATGGTGGCGACAGGTGTAGGTCTGTGACTGATGGATTTTCCCTTGTCTGAGATGGTTGTGGTGGAGTTTCGATAAGGTTGACAAATTTGTAGCATTTTGATATTTGGAAAGTTTCATGTTTTTGATGAAGGTATCTTGTCTTTTGTTTTTTTTATTGAAGAGTGTAAAGGCAGAAAAGAAAGGTGAAGAAGAAGATGGAGCAAGGTAAAGGGGAAAAGAAAAAGGAAATTACTTTTTTGCCCATCACATGTCTGGCACGTGACACATTTAACGTTAAAAATTAACGATTGTTAGAGGGAGGGACCAAACGTGCAACCAAAGATAGGCTCCAGGGACTGGACCCGAACGAATTGTGACCCAGGGACTGAACCCGTTGTTTTGGAACAAACACAGGGACCAATTATGTAATTAACTCTAATAACAACAACAATGATAATAATCTATCAACTAACTTGAAAGAAATTACAAACTAAATCGTAAAAGAGAAGTGTTCCATAATATATAAGGATTAATGTAAGATACTTGGAGTAAGGGAACGAATTTATAACTGATAATCTTTGATCATTTTTGAATGATGAGATATTTTTTTAATAGTTTTACTAATAACTAGTTTATAGATCTGCAATAAGACGGACAATTGTATCGAAATAACTGATATAGAATAAATTAAATCATACATAATAAAAAAATATACAATGTTAGTACATTGAATGCTAAAGTATATGATAAATGGATCAAAAACCATATAACCATCACACACTGTAATCTTATAAATTTGCTCACAAAACAAATAAAAAAAATTGGTTCATTATGCCATAAACAACCACCTCGAGCACCGGAGTGGCTCGTTGTTGCCCTCACAACGAGCGTTTTCGTCGTTATCACTCGGACACCCTCGTTGTGGGGCTCGTTGTGAGACGATCGTTGTCTCCACGGGTCGTTTTGAGATTTTCTTTTTTTTTTTTTTTTTTTTTTAAACAAACGGTAATATTACCGGTTTTTATTAGATAAATTATTAATTTTTTTTTTTTTTTTTTTACCAAATTTCACCTATAAATACAACCCCATTTTAACAAAAAAAAATCACACATTCTTTCAGCAATCTTATTTTTAATCCAATTCAGTCTCATACCAATCCCAAAACAAACACAAAATGTCTTCCTCTTCCTCAAACACTCCCCAAACAAACACAAACAATCCCTCGACGCCACAATCACAAACACCATCCGGTTTCGCTAACTATTTCGGCACAACAAACGCCCTATATCCAACCCAAATACCAAACTTTAACCAACAACAATCCCAACAAATTCTAAACACTTATTTAACCCAACAACCTCTACAACCACAACCCTCACAACCCTTCTTCTCTCCCGAACAATTCGCAATGCATCAACATCTTATGATGCATAACCAAACTTTTCTTCCCCAAATTTTTCTTTCCCAAACTTTTCCAACCCAACAAACACAAACTTTTGTTCCAGAAACCCAAGAAATCGTCCAAGAAACGGATGATGTGGTCGAAGTAACCCCACGACCGTCCACGTCTAATCCGAAAAAGAAAAAGACGTGCAAAAAGATGCCATGGACGGTCCCAGAGGAGGTCCTTTTGGCGGAGATGTGGTGCGCTATCTCGGAAGATGCCGCCGTAGGAAACGCCCAACCCGACGCGACATTTTGGCGACGGATCGTTGCGGGTTACAACAAAGAGGCGACGAAGCAAGGATTGTCGGAGAGAGGCAAGGAGTCCATCAACTCTAAGTTTACGGCGATGAGTGCCTTGGTCAAGGTTTTTATCGGCCACCATTGCGAGGCGGTAAGAAATCGGGAAAGCGGGACCGACGACGCGGCGGTTTACCAAGCGGCTCGGCAAATGTACTATGAGGCCGAGGGTTCGCAGTTCAAGCATGATAAGGCGTGGGAAATCTGGAAGGATCACGGCAGATGGCGTGCATTTGTCAAGTTAGACCCTCCACTCGATACCGTCAACCTAGACGACGTTGACGTAGGGGACGATATATTTGAGGATGACGTAGAACAACGACCTCCATGGAAAAAAAGAGGTAGTAAAAGAAAGGAATCATTCGACGCCTCCGAAAAGGCGCAAACATCTTCGTCGTCGACGCTTTGCGGGCTCATCGCGTCACACTTGAAAAAGATTACGAAGACAAAAAAGCAAACCGCGGAAAAAAGGCGCAAACCCTCCAGGCTCAAGAAGAAACTGCTATCCGACAAGAAGAAGCGGCTATCCGACAAGAAGAAGCGGCTTACTCTAGTGCAAGAAGAGACGATATGATGTTTCTTCAACAAAGCACGGAGGGGATGCCGCCGGCACAAGCGGCTTGGGTCGAAGCGGAGAAAATAAAAATCCTACAAAAATACGGAATGAATTACTTTAGTTTTTATTTGTATTGTTTTAATTATTTGTTTTTGTTTTAATTATTTGTATATTTTTTTATTTATCTTATTTAATGTTTTAATTATTAAGTTTTAATATTTTATATTCTTTTAATTATTTATTTATCTTTTATTTAATGTTTTAAGAAAAAAAATAAAAATAATAAAATAATCCCACAACCTCCACAACCCTCATTATCATACCACCCAACAATCTCACAACTCACATTATCACTGCCACGTCATCAGTTTTTTCTCCACAACCCCCACAACTCACATTGTCACTCATTATCACTCTGGGTGCTCTAATTCCTCGTTCTGTGAAAGAATACTTGGTCACTGCAAAAACAAAGATACATTGTTAACAAATATTTAAGTCATTTTCGTCCCACACGCCGTAGTTTCGCAGTGGTTTATCATTAACATTTTTTTATGAGTAGTATAAAAGGGTTTTGCCTATTTGTTTTTTTTATCACATTAAAAGGGTTGAGATTAAAAAATACTATTAAAAAATTCACATCAAATTGACAAATCACAACTGTTCATTTTAAAAACTCACCATAATTTATTTTTTGTTTAAAAAATAATTATTTCATAAACGATAAATGTATTAAACGAATAAATTACACCATTAAAACGAGCATTTTTTTTTTTTTTTTTTTTATAGAGCACCCACTCGATATACTTTTGACGAATTTTATTTCCGGATTTTTTTACGGGTTTTGAAATTTTATACTATAAATCAGTGTTTCATAATATGTGATTTTAGTTGTTTGACATATTATTTTTTTTTGTTTTCTTTTTTGATTGTAGTTGAATGTACGTAATATAATATATCTAAGTTTTAAAATTCGTATTTAGTGTTCAAATCACATGTGAAATTGCCTTACGAATTTCAACATTTAGTTATAAACGAAAAAATAAAAAGTCGTTAAAATTCAAACTTTTTTCCGTATCCATAATGGTTATACATTGTAAATTGTAACTATACAATGTATAACCATTTAAACGTTTTTCCGTGTCCTTAAATATTTTATAAAATTTTAAACTTTAGAATAAACGATGTTTAATACATTACCAAAGTAGGTAATCTAATAAAAAAAAATTACATTATAAATTATAACTGTATTATTTTTATTTTAGACAAAAATTTTTTACGAGTGAGGGTATATTTTGAGGAATAAAATATATTGATGTCGGTTTTTATTTTTTATTTTTTTCATGTCGATAGGGAATTATTAAAGTTGAATACAATAAGCAACAACCGCCCCCGTTAACTCCTTCCGTCACCGTTACCTTCACTTCCAAGCCTTTCCTTTTTTACTTCCACAATTCAACACTCCCATCCACCATAATCATAATCACAATCAAATTTCCTATTCACAATTTCATTCTTTAATCATTCTTTAACAATTACTTAAAATTAATAAAATGAAATCCGGCGATATCTGTTCATCGGAATCAGTTTCCGGCGGCGAAAATGTATTCAGTTGCGATGAATCGGATGTTTCTTCCGCCGATCATCTCGTCGTCATGGTTAACGGAATCCTCGGAAGGTTTGTTAAATTAATTATCAAATTACGTTTGTTTTATTTGCTTAATTATTGACAAGTTAAGTGTTTATCCGTTACTTGATATTTCTAGTCTTTTTTCTTTCTATTATGAGATAATAAACATTATAATGATTATAATATTATAAAATATGTCTACTAGTGTATATGCAACTAATGTATATTATTTAAAAATAAATAGATAAATAGATAAAAATTGGTCCGGTGCTATGGATAACATATAAAATTCATGTCTAAGTTACATCTACTTTAACCATAAAAAATTAAACGTCAAGAAATTGTTAACCAAACTTTTAAGCATAGCCTCGGTGGCTATGTTTAACATTTTCCTCAACATGTTTGAGGTCAACTTTATAGCTACAGTTATTATACTGGAGATAACTATTTTATATTATAATATATAAAACTTAGATTTCTTATGGAATGTATGTGAATTTTATAGGCACATGTTTGAGAAGATTATATTAGTGTATAATTCGTAAACTACAAAATTGATTTTAATATTATGTTAAATGAGATTCATGAACTATGAATTTTATATGAAACTCTGAATGCTATGAATTTCTGGACGCGTGTAACTATAGTGCAGTTGACACTTTTATAATGAATACTAGAATATTGACCTTGACAACCTACAGCCGATAAGTAGCTGATATAGCAGGTTTTAGTGTCTATGATGATGAATTGCTTTGATTATTTGCTTTCAGGTCTTAAAACGTCTTCTGCCTGTCTATTTTCTGATTGTTAAGTAATGTATATCGGATGTATATATTTCTTTTTACTAGTATGTTGAGGTTTAGACAGCTATTATATTCATGGTGACTGTTTTGAAGATATTTTTACTTCCTATTAACATAAAGTGAAATATTTTGTTGTTTTACAGTTCTGCGGATTGGAAGTTTGCTGCAGAGCAGTTTGTGAAGTCACTACCAGACAAAGTCTTTGTTCACCGTAAGTACACTATAATTTTGGGCATATTTTCTTTCAAATAACCTGATGAACAAGTTTTATCTTGACTTCTATGTTTTGACACATGTTGTATAACATTAATCTATCTGAGTACACGTTACTGCTACTGCCAACAGAACTTCTTTAGCTTATACTTTTATTAGTTTGTGCTTTAGTCGTTGACAAATCCAATTAGCCATAGGTCTTCAGTGAAGTTTTTCCATATTTATATATATATATATTATGCTCCGAGTACACATGATGTTTGTCATATTCGGTATCCTGTTTGCATGATTATATGTTACACATCAGGTCTAACATTTAAATTAGTTGTATTTATGCTGGATTATTACCCACATTTGCTCTGTTTGTTGCTTGTGTAATGTAGGCAGTGAAAGGAATGCAGCATCTCAGACGTTGGATGGTGTTGATGTAATGGGCGAGCGATTATCCCAAGAGGTTAGTTTATCATTTTCATATATATTTCTGCTACCCCCTCCTTTCAAAAGATATCCATTAACCAAGCACTTTAGCTTAATGCTATGGTAATTTCAGGTCCTTGAAGTGATTAAGCAAAAGCCAAATCTTCGTAAAATATCTTTTGTTGCACATTCTGTGGGAGGTTTAGTGGCGAGATATGCTATTGGGAGATTGTATAGGCCTCCAGTAGATATTGCAGAAAATTTGCCAGTTGAAAGCTACGAGGAAGCAAAACCCACTATTGGTGGTTTGGTTCCGGTGAACTTTATTGCTGTTGCTACACCTCATCTTGGTTCAAGGGGTAATAAGCAGGTAGGTTTGCTTCTCTCTCTTTCCACCCTTTCAGAACATGATCTTGAAGGAGTAACGTAATTGGAACTTCGGTCCATGTTTACTTTTAAAAATAGCATATCAGTTTCAGGGAAGAAGTTGCACCATATTCTGCTATCTTCCGTTCACTTCTTAGTTTGTTGATTGTTAGTAAATCAGAAATTAGCTAATGATTGTTTAATATAACTTGTGGGGCAACTTCTCAATTAATACACAAAACATCATCTAAATTTAGGAAACCAGATATGATAAGTAACCCTCATACACGAGTAACCCCTATATGTAACAGTTAGTATCAAAGAATTTGGTGCAGTTGTTTATTGTTTGGAATTGGTCAGTCATCCAATGCAGTTTTGTGATTAAAAAAGCCTTTACTTGGACGAGTTATATGTGTAGAATTCATATTAGAGATCCTAATTTAGACCCGTTTACTTATAAGTTGGTCGATTTGGGTTATGGTTTATCCAAAATGGGTCAAATATAAAATTAGCTAGAAGGGAAGTGTGTCAGGTTCAATGTTGTCCAAAGTGAATGTCTAAGGTTTAGATCCTCTTAAATCATATATTTAAAAATAGTTAGCCATTATTAAAACTTAGTTTTTGTATTTATATTGAACTTGTTAACAATTCATATAAAATGGGCAACAGTGTTTGTAGGTCGACCCTAAACTGCTCATTTTGCCACCTCTACAACATAGTCCTTTTTCATATTTTTCATACTTATTGATGATAATGAACAATAAATATGCTCTAAGCTAGAATTGGAACTTTTGATTCCTCCTCCACACACACACACCCCTTTATAATTTATGAGGTCACAAAAGTTTGGATATATTTTCGATAAGTTCTTATGAGGTCTTGATATTTAATAGTATGTCTTTAAGGTTCTACCATATATGCACTTCACTGTCTTGTCCACTGGTTTCTATTCCATAATTCCATATATTTTCTCTTTTTTCATTTGTTAGGTTCCTTTTCTTTTCGGCCTAACTGCTTTGGAAAAAGTTGCTGTTCTTGTTATACATTGGATATTTAAAAGAACGGGCCAACATCTTTTCCTTACTGATAATGATGAAGGAAAGCCTCCACTACTTAAACGCATGTTGGAAGATGATGGGGATTGCTATTTCATGTATGTCCTGCATAATTGTTTTCCATTTGAACTACACTGTATAATTGTTATATAATACTGCGCTTCATGTGACATTGCCATTTTCAAACTGACAGGTCAGCATTACGCTCGTTCCAGCGGAGGGTGGCATATGCAAATGTTGGCTATGACCGTATCCTTGGCACCATATCAGTGGCCTAAAATTTGAGTGGCAACATGGATGGGGTCTGGAATGTTGAGTATAATGGGTTGAAATGGTTTTGGGTTGAAGCATGTAATTTATTGGTATGGTTGGAAACGGGTTGACTCGACCCCAAGACACCTTTTTTCGAAAAATATAATATTGCTATATAAGATAGTTTGTCAATAATGATTACAACAATTGTATTATTTCGATAATAATACAATCGTTGGGATAATATAATTTAGGAGGTTTTATTCAAAAAACTACACTTTAGGGCGACTTTTGACCCGTTTCCTTTTAAGCTAATATCTTTTAATTTACATGCTTGACCTGTTAGAGATAAAAGATAAAGCCTATCGACTTAGTCACACGTAAATGGGTTGATATTTCAACTTCCTATATATTATTCCCTTAGTGGTATAAAATTTTCTCGGTTTCTCTAACCAGCACAATTAGATATCGTCGGATGGAGAACTTCATCAATTAGGCGTAACATAGAACTGCCAAAGGTACATTATAAGCTTGGACAGTGCTCTTATCTTTTATGTCATTTCATATTTCAGATTCAGATATATTTTTGGTTTCAGTGGGAGGACTCGGTAAATGAGAAGTATCCTCATATTGTGTATGAAGAACGCTGCAAGGCATGTGATTATGAGCAGGATTCATCAAATGGTGATAATACAAATGATGGCGATAATGCAAATGATGTCGAAGGTTTGTTACTGTAAATGATTTTCAGCTGTCTTAAGTTAAGGTTTGTTTTGGGTTATTTATGATGTCAGTTCAGATCGCAATTTTTGGCAAAGACACCATCTGTAGCCGTTTTTTTTTTGTTTTCACATATTTATGATATAGAATCTATATCATCTTGGTTTTAGGACCAAGTACGGGAAATACAAATGAATTGCAAACAATTAGAAAATTCGTATACAAGATCCCTTTAAAAGAGTAATTTGTTGTGGAATGAATTATTGCAACACATATAGGTCTCCCTTTTAATTATAGAGGTAAAACAATGGCGGTTGGTAACTGGGCAAAACGAGCAATATTTTGGTACAAGTCCAAATGTGTTAGCTTGAACCGACAAAACTTTGAAACTAGTCATATGACTTCTCAAGTCAAACTAGGACACCCCTTTGGAACTATTTTAAAACAAGCACAGTTCACCCGACTATTTAAGCTTGCAGGGTTTTCTTCACTTTCTGGATTATTTATTAATGCATCTCAATTATCATATGGATTGTGTGTGCAGAGGAACTGGTAACGGGTCTTTCGCGTGTATCATGGGAAAAAGTAGATGTCAGTTTTCACAATAGTAGATCGAGGTTTGCTGCTCATAGTGTTATTCAGGTACACTTCTTTCTTTAGGTATTTTCCTCATATTTACACGCACACGGAATGACAGAAATAGTAAAACTTAAAAAGTAATAAGTTTTTTCTATATGAGTCCATGCAGGTAACGGGTCTTTATGTTTATTGTTCTGTTCTGATTGTTTGGTCACAACTATATGAGTCCATGCAGGTAAAAGACCACAACTTGCATACAGACGGGGCAGATGTTATTCAACATATGATCGATCATTTTTGTCTTTAAAAGTCATCCCCCAGCTATATACTATTTTACACGCCCTGCTTCAAAGCATATGCAATCTCTAGGTAATGGTAAAGTTTCAGCCATTTTTTGTCGAGTCAAATATTAAATTCTGCTAGATGCTATTATTTTGTCTACTAGAGGTAAGGGGTCAAAAAGGGTAATTTTGGGTAAGGGTCGAAATGTGTTGGTTTTGGTTTACCCGAAATACTTTGTCTAAGAAATTTACAAATCTGAAGTATGACGAATAAGATTAATCTTATTATTTCGATAGTAATTGTATTTTTTTTCTTGCTAAACTTATTTAAGAGGTTTTATGCATAAAAAGTACATTTAGGCTATGTTCAGCTACCCGCCTTAAAAGCTTTTTATTTTTTGCATTTGCAGGAACAATGTGTTTAGAAGATTACCCATTGAACATAAGTTCACATCCCAAGGAGTTATAGAGCGTAGTTTGTAATGGATACCAAAGAATTATTATGGGAACAAATTAGAATATCGAACCGTATCATATATTTCGGTTTAAATCTTTTCTTTTTGTTCATTGCAAAATCGTAGTAACTCGTTTAATCCCTATTTCTGATTGGGGAATATCACATGCACATATTTCACCCGCCTTAAGTACTGGTTTGGTGTTTTGCAACACGTTTGTATACCCGAAATCATAATACAAACTTAAGAGTTGCACAAAACACTCCTATTTTAAAAGTTAATGATCAAGTAAGATTTGTACATATCGGTTATTTTTTTTCTTTCTGAACATTCCTAAGTAAAAGATCGTTGAAGTTTGTGTAGAAGTGTGTTACAGGTCTGAAGTAACAAAATTAAAAAACCAAATATGGCTGCAAATGGCAAGTGAGGCGCGAACCTTTGCCACATTAGTTACCAAACGACTGATAAGAAATATTTTTCTTGAATTCTTAGTTTTTTAAAAACATGCGACCCTTTGCGGTCACCAAGGGTCGGTCCACAATTGTGATGTAGTCCGTATGCATGACTATATACGTTGCTGGTTACGGATTTACCAAGTTTTAGCCTATAAAATCTCTAGACATGAAATGGTGGTACAATGTCATCAAGAGAATGATGTTAAGGTTCAAAGATAAAATGTAAAATGACTAAGAACAAGGAATTTTGCCACCTACGCGGGTTAAAAATACTTATCTTGAAAATTATAAAATTTAAAAGATAAAATTTTATATCGATTTTTCTTATATTACATTAACATTCACTTAACCTCTTAGATGTTTAAACTACAGAGAAATAAAATTAACAATTTCTTTGAATAAAAGCGTACATATTTAGTCACTAACCTAAATTTTAACTTCGGCCATATTTAATTTCTCTAGGTTAAAGTGTCCAAAAAACAATTTATTTGTATTTTGATTATAATTATTAATAATAACTATTAGTATAATAAATAATAATAATATTAGTAATTTCATCTTAATTTTTTAGTTATTTATTTTAGATCTTAATATTTTCTTTTAAAAATGAAAATATTATTATTAGTTTTTACAATAATAATATTAATAATAATTATCAAACTTTTTATAAAAATTACAAAAAATGGTACTAACATAATTAATAATCAAAAATTTAAAGGAATTAATATTGCTTGTGGGTTATATATATAAAATAGTAACAATTTAGGATTACAATGAAAATAAGGAAAAAATAGGATGGAAAAATATAAAATGGATGAGGGGTAGTAACTCATGAACTCTATCCACATATGTAAAGGGTGTTAACCATTTTGACATAACTGAAGTTTGTAATTAATTCCTTTATATATTGTTTATATATTAATCTAAAAATGTTACTGTTGACTAGCCAATTAGTTTATAAATTGAATATATTGTTAATGTGAAAGACAATATCGATACGAAATCTTTATCGTCAATTCTATGTGGTCTTCTATTGTTGGTGTGTAGTAGATATCGCCACATCCTCTTTGATTTTTGGCATACAAATATGATGTTTAAAATCACATGTAAATTTTCACTTTTTCAACGACCATCCATTACCGTCAATTATCATTGTTGTCATCGCCTCCACCTCTGTTGAAAATCATTTGTGATCAACGTTGGCGGTGGTGGTGGCGGCGACGATGATCAACGTTGACGGATGGTCGTCAAAAGAATATGTGAAATATTAAAAGTGATTTTAAATATAATTTTTATATACGAAAAAAACACATGTATTTAAAGAAAAGACAAAAATATTAAAAGTTTATTAATTTAAAAATAAATAAATTATAATTATAATTACATATTTTGTCATTTCATTTTATAAATTAAAATCAAAATTACATTTTGATCATTTTAGTTAATTCAGTTAACAATAAAGATAAAAGTTAATTATAACTTAGACGAAGAAACAAATAAAGTGTCACAATTAAGCTCAAAGAAATACTCCCTTAATGTTTTAACGATTATTCGTGATAAAAATCTTCGTATCTCTCCCACCAAAAACAACTATTTGATTCATTGATTCATTCAAAAACCAAACCAATGGATCTTTCTCTCACATCTCATTTTTCTCTCACTAAAACCTCATTATCACCATTATTTTGTTCCAGATTACACAAACCAGTTTTGATCAATTTCAGTTGTAAACCTCAAATTAAGTCGTTAACTTATCAGCCGATCAGATCTCAATCTTTGAATCAGACTCCAACTAATGATGATGATGACGGTTTTATCCTCGAAGACGTTCCTCATTTAACTAATTTCCTTCCTAATTTACGGGTATTTCTTTCGACCATTCCGTTTCACTTTTCAAAGTTAAATGGAAATTGTATCTATATCTATATCTATATATATCTGTTGTTTATGTATTAAATGTATAATAATTATGTTGCACCCATATTATTTGTGACCCTCATTGATCATTTATCCTTACTGATATGATGACTGACACTAACTGAAATCTGTGTCTAGTAAATATTCGATGGACGTATTTATCTTAACGACACTATAGATTTCCCATTAGATGATCGGAATTATGAGAGCTTAAATGTAAACACTTATTAAACACCATTTGACTAAATAATACACACTCCTAATTTGAGTGTGTATATAAGGGATATAATAAACCCTTAGAAGGGTTGGTCATTTTTACCATCATCCCTTTTATCCTAAAACACACACATAAGTGGTTCTAACATAACCAAAATACCATCGTAATACGATCATCTTGTTTTGGGAATCAATGCTAATCTATTCAACAATATCACAGGATCATCAGGAGGTATTTAATTTACATGAACTAATCTAATTTAATCCAACATGTGGTATCAGAGCCAATGGCTCGTGATTATCCATTGGTTCATGTTTATTTATTGCTTGGCTATTGCTATTATTGATTCTGCAAATTATCTGGCCGGCGATTTTGGTTTTGGGTGAAAAATGGTGGTTTTTCAGACCTGAGGCGGCTGCTGCAACCCTAATTTCGACGAACTTCGTCCGTGCGGATGAAGGCTCATCCGTATGAACCTGATTTGTTCATACGTACGGATGAAGTCTCATACGTACGAATGAGTTTTCTTGATTTGTGCGAACCTAATTTGTTCATTAGCACGAACCAAAGATTGTCTCGTACGAACCTGATTTGTTCATACGCACGGATGAAGTCTTATACGTGCGAATGTGTTGCTTGATTCGTGCGAACCTAACTTGTTCATTAGCACGAACTAAGGATCATTTCGTGCGAACCTAATATGTTCATACGCACGAACCTGGACTTACATCCGTACGAATCAATACTTATCCGTACGAATATAATCTCATCCGTACGGATGACTACAGACCCTAATCTGGTCAGTTTTTTAGAGTTTTACTGGTTGCCTTATTTGCCGTCTGACCCAAAATCAGCCCCTTGACCCCTGCTTTACTGTCGTGGTAACTCTGTCACCTTATCTATATGTGACCTTATTATACTTATGCACTAATATTCATGTTTTCATCTTTTGTTGCCCAAAGGTCAAAGGTGATTCCTATGATTGCATTTTTTCCTTTAGCATAATAAACACGTAGGATATTAATTCTGCCCAAAGGTGATTTAATATACTTGTGTGCTTGAAAGGATTCTTATTATGCCTTAAAACACGATGTTCTATTTTGTTGCCCAAAGGTCAAAAGACAAACATTGTGTTGCATAAACCTTATGCTCATAATTTTACTTAGATATTAGTTATTTCTGCCCAAAGGTGATGTAACATCTAAGTAGAGCCTTACTTTAGCTTATTATTTTGGTGTTTTTTTTAATAGGCTTACCTATCACTGGCTTCATTATTAATATGGTCTTAGTCTCAGGAACATTACTGTTAGGTCTACTTATTTTAGACATTACTCTAGTTCTATTGCCTTTAGAGACATTACTTAGTCTGCCTCATATAGCTAACTCTGTCACTATAAAATCTTCTAAAACTCGTATCATAAACATAAATCCTCCTTATTATCCACTACAGGAGTACCAAACTTCGGCATTGAGGCACTTACTGGTGCTAATTTCACTTCTTGGAAGGATCAACTTTACTTAACTCTGGGAATGCTCGACCTTGACTATGCTATTCGCCATGATGAACCCGCTGCTATTACTGCTGCGTCTACTGTGGCTCAGAAAGCGGACTTTGAGAAGTGGGACAGGGCGAATCGGCTGTCACTAATGATGGTCAGGAACTCTATTCATCCCAGCATCCGAGGAGCTATCCCTAATGAAGACAAAGTGAAAATTTACCTCACATATGTTGAGGATCACTTTAAGGGATCGTCTAAGGCAACTGCGAGTAGTTTAATGCTACAGATGCTAACCCTTAAGTATGAAGGTTCTAATGGTGTCCGTGAACACATAATGAAGATGGTTGATATGTCTCATAAGCTTAAGAATCTGGAAATGGAAGTCTCAGATAATTTTCTTGTGCATTTCATAATGACTTCCTTGCCTGCTCGGTTCGACACTTTCAAAGTGAATTATAACGCTATGAAAGATAAATGGTCGATAAGTGAACTGATTGCTATGTGCGTTCAAGAGGAAGATCGTCTTAAGCACATTCAACCTGAAGCTGTTCACCTTACTACCACTTCAAACTTCAAGAAGAGGAAATGTAACTACAGTAACAAGACTGAAAATAAAGTCCAAAATCATGGTGCTACTACCGCTGGCCCTAAACCCTCAACAAGCAATACTAACTGCAAATTCTGCCGCGCCAAAGGGCACGGACAGAAAGATTGCTCTAAATTCAAGGACTGGCTAGCTAAGAAAGGTAACATTCTTTACGTAGTATTTGATTCCTTTACTACTGATGTTCCATTTAATACATGGTGGGGTGACTCTGGTTCTATGGTCCATGTGACCAATTCCTTACAGGGATTCCTTACAATCCAGAAGCTACCAAAGGACCAAAGAAAACTTAGAGTTGGAAATGGTGATGTCTTAGATGTCGAAGCCATGGGAATTTTAAATTTACATATGAATACCGGAAAGTGTATTAGATTAATAGATACCTTATATGTACCGAGAATTACTCGGAACCTTGTATCTATATCTAGACTTGATCTTGAAGGTTATGTAATTACTCATGGTTGTGGCAGGATCACTTTTACTCTTAATAATGAATTGTTTGGTTGTGGTTTTTTGGATGGATTACTGTATAAATTAGAACTAGATCATAATTTCTCACAGTCTTTGTTGTCTCTTAATATTGATGACAACTAAAACAAAGACAAAATCACCTAAACAAGCAGAGAATTCCTCCACATTGTGGCATAAACGTCTCGACCACATCTCACGAGATCGCATGGCACGACTCGTAAAAGAAGGAATCTTACCCTCTCTTGATTTTAGTGATTTTGAAACATGTATTCAATGCCTCAAAGGCAAAATGGCTAAAGGGAATAAGAAAGGAGCCACCAGATGTTCCAACTTGTTGGAAATAATTCATACTGATATTAGTGGCCCCTATCCCGCATCAATAACAGGACATACATCATTTATTACATTCATTGACGATTATTCACGTTATATGCACCTTTATCCGATTAAAGAAAAATCTGAATCCTTACAAACTTTGGTCAATTATAAAACTTTAGTTGAAAACCAACTTGATCATAAGATAAAAGTTGTCCGATCAGATAGGGGAGGTGAGTATTACGGTAAACATACTGATATTGGTCAAGCTCCTGGTCCCTTCTATAATTTTTGCAAGTAACAGGGCATAATTAACCAATACACCATGCCAGGTTCTCCTCAACAGAATGGTGTTGCTGAAAGGAGAAACCGAACTTTAATGGACATGGTGAGAAGTATGCTCGCCAACACTAACCTACCCAAATTTCTTTGGACCGAGGCCTTAAACAGCCGTTCATATACTCAATAGGGTTCCATCAAAATCTGTCCCTAAAACCCCTTATGAGATCTGGACAGGTAGGAAACCGAGTCTAAAATATATGAAAGTATGTGGCTGTCCTGCCGAAGCAAAAGTCTATAACCCTAACTTAAAGAAACTGGATTCTAAAACCCTTACATGTTTCTTCATTGGTTATCCCGAGAACTCCAAAGGTTATCGGTTTTACTGTCCTTCTCACTCTACCCGCATCATAGATACGCAACATGCCACTTTCCTCGAAAATTCAGAGATCAGTGGGAGCACGACAAATCCTGATTTAGATTTGCAAGAAGTACAAGAAGCGGGGGGAAACCACTCGTCGGTTATTATGATTCCTCCGATAACTCCTCTTGTACCCAACGCTGCTCCCGTTACGCCTGGATATCCTAATGAACCGGTTGAACCTCCCATGCCTCCTAATCTAAACGCCGAAGAACCCGTAATTCAGCTCAGGAGATCATCAAGGGCTCGCAGAAACACAAATTTTGATGATTTCGAAACTTATCTGGCTGAAGTCGAAAACATTGGGAAACTTACTGATCCAACCTCTTACCGAGAAGCTATTAATAGTGATCAGGCCACTCATTGGATTGAAGCCATGATTGAAGAGCTCAAATCCATGGAGCGTAATGGCGTTTGGGTATTGGTTCCACTTGCTAAAGGATCCAAAGTAATTGGATGTAAATGGGTGTTCAAAACCAAATTAGACCCGAATGGAAACGGGCCAGACTGGTTGCAAAAGGCTTTACTCAAAAGGAAGGAATCGATTATCAAGAGACCTTTTCTCCTGTCTCTCGTAAAGATTCCCTAAGGATCGTCATGGCACTCGTAGCTCATTATGATTTAGAGTTACATCAGATGGATGTCAAGACCGCTTTCCTAAATGGTGACTTGCAAGAAGACGTATACATGCAGCAACCTGAAGGATTTATTCCAGAAGGTAAAGAGCACATGGTCTGCAAGTTGAATAAATCGATATATGGGTTGAAACAAGCATCACGACAATGGTACCTTAAATTTGATGAAGTCGTAAAATCTGATGGCTTCCTAAAGAATCAAGTGGATCAATGTACCTATCTCAAGATCAGTGGGAGTAACTTTATTATCCTTGTTTTGTATGTGGATGATATTCTACTTGCAAGTAACAACTTGGATTTGCTACATGAGTCGAAGCGAATGCTTTCGCATAATTTCGACATGAAAGATCTCGGTGATGCCTCTTATGTTATAGGTATCGAAATACATCGAGATAGACGTAATGGTGTTCTAGGTTTTTCCCAAAGGGCTTATATTGACCGTATTCTAGAACGCTATAACATGCAGCACTGCACACCCACCGTGGCTCCGGTAGTTAAAGGGGACGTATTTGGACCTCATCAAACTCCGAGCACTGAAACTGAGAAGGCTGAAATGAGGATGATACCTTACTCATCTGTAGTTGGGAGCATTATGTACGCTCAGGTCTGTACTCGACCGGATATCGCTTACATCGCTGGTATCTGGGGCGTTACTTATCTAACCCCGGATTAGCACACTGGAAAGCGGCTAAAAAGGTTCTACGATATCTGAAAGGGACCAAAGACTACAAATTAACTTATAGAAGAAGTGACAACTTGGAAGTAGTAGGTTATTCTGACTCTGACTTTGCTAAAAGCAAAGAAGACCATAAATCTACTTCTGGGTATATTTTCATGTTAGCTGGCGGACCAATCTCTTGGCGGAGTCATAAACAGAAACTGACCACGACGTCTACTATGATGGCTGAATATGTTGCCGTTTATAATGCAACCTGTCATGGGATGTTGTTAAGGAACCTGATCAGTGGACTCAAACTCGTCAACTCAATCTCTAGACCATTGAAGCTTTACTGTGATAACTCAGCTGCTGTAACTTTCTCGAACAGTAACAGTTCGACTGACGCTGGGCTGTATCTCGACACAAAGTATTTGTTTGTACGCGAACGGGTTGAGGAAAATGTTCTTTGTGTTGAGTACATAAGTACACATGACATGCTAGCGGATCCGATGACCAAAGGTCTTCCTCCTAATATATTCGTAGGACACGTGTCGAATATGGGGCTTACAAAAGACTTAATTTAATAGCATGTTGTACTTATTGGTCATTATTATTTATTAATGAAAATTTTTCCTCCTTATTCAGATTTTGTTTGTCTATTATTTACACCTTATGCGCATAACTGTGTTGGACATTATTATAACAAAATTTGTCTTAGTTGGTCTATCATTGCTTATTCAGTTTTGAATTTGAGTCATAGTTTGACTAGTGGGGGTCCTGAGTAGATGTTCTTCTCTACGACTGTATTTATCAACTATGATTTCGGTTTTAAACAAAATGAGTATTATCTCGTACGGACTTATTAATACTCATAGATAAATGATCCACTTGGTCAAGTGGGAGAATGTTGGACCCATATTATTTGTGACCCTCATTGATCATTTATCCTTACTGATATGATGACTGACACTAACTGAAATCTGTGTCTAGTAAATATTCGATGGACGTATTTATCTTAACGACACTATAGATTTCCCATTAGGTGATCGGAATTATGAGAGCTTAAATGTAAACACTTATTAAACACATTGGACTAAATAATACACACTCCTAATTTGAGTGTGTATATAAGGGATATAATAAACCCTTAGAAGGGTTGGTCATTTTTACCATCATCCCTTTTATCCTAAAACACACACATAAGTGTGCTCTCTCACTTTTGGTTCTAACATAACCAAAATACCATCCTAATACGATCATCTTGTTTTGGGAATCAATGGCTAATCTATTCAACAATATCACAGGATCATCAGAAGGTATTTAATTTACATGAACTAATCTAATTTAATCCAACAAATTATGTTCGGAAATAAAAACAATACATATGAAATGAAATGAGGATATACATTTTTAAGTAGACTACTAGTTAAGAATTATATATGTAATGGCAAGCGGAAATGCGGAATAGACACATAGACTGTAAAAAATTCATGATATAGTACACTCGGCGATATAACTTAAAAAAAAGTGTTGGTATACGCCCCTATTGACCGGTCCCGATGCCAACATGAAGAAGGGAAATCACATGTCCCATGGCAGGTGGTTGGTGCCCAGGTTTGAACCTCTAACTTCCGTTACAGATTCCTATCTCCTTACCTGTGACTTGTGAGCCACAAGGTGGGGACAAAAACGACTTTCATTTGTTTACATATTTGTTACTTTTATTATCATTACAACGGCTAGTATTAGCTTTGTCATTTCCTTTTTTTTTTGCTTTATTTGATTTGTCCAAATATGTGATTGTGGGAGTGAGTTACTATTAGCAAATGGATTATAGTAGTTTTAGTAGTTGGGAACTCTTTCTTTTAAATCTTTCTACGTGCAGACATATCCAAACCCGTTAGAGTACAGCCAAGCCTATGCCATAGTCAAGTAAGTTATTCCTAGTTTTGAAATTTTTTATGTTTATCAAATATTTGTTAAGCTTACGAAAAGGCATATTACAATCTTTATCAGGAACACATTTGTTAGTCCAGAAGATGTTTTAGCACAACAAGTATGTCAATTCTTACTCTTAAACTATTCCGCGCAGACCTTTCGCCATCGATCTAATTTGGTCAACGTGATATCTTATTGCAGATTGTTGTTCAGAAGGGCAGTCCAAGAGGAGTGCACTTTAGACGTGCAGGACCCAGAGAAAAGGTATCTTTTAATTACTTGTTTAAGTTAGTTGGGGAATTAGTTTGTTTTGGTCTAAGCATTTTTCTAATGTTAGGTTTATTTCAAGCCGGAGGAAGTGCGAGCTTGTATTGTGACGTGTGGTGGTTTGTGTCCAGGGATTAACACGGTGATTAGGGAGATTGTATGCGGCTTGAATTCTATGTACGGTGTTAATAATATTCTCGGGATCGAGGTTGGCCATTTAGTCATTTCCCCTGTTAGTTTATATTATAATGTTATAGTATTGATCATACAGTTTTGAACGTAATTATCACAATTACCCCAATCCATAACATCTTATGTGTTCCTGTTAACTTATCATTACGAAAATCAACACCCTGGGTTAGTATTTAGCAATTACATAGCATATACAAGGAATCGCCATATATTACGATTGATAAGCAGTCAAGTCTTTTTTTGCCTTCTTTTGTATTGGGGTGTTTGAATTTGTGTAATTAAATATGATTAGTAATTGGATAAAATGAATCTGATTCTGTTCTGTGATTATTAAGTGTCTAAGAATCAGCTTGCTTCATACTTGGTGGCGGTGTTACAACAACACTACTTATTGAAGAAATATTAAGATTACTTATGTACCACCATTTTAACTCACATTTTCGTTGTTAATATCAAATAATACCTCCAAATTATAAGTAGTGTTCTTGCAAACAAAAGAAACACGTCCAAACACTATTCACACGTTTTTACTGCTGATTATTTGATTGTTATTATTTGGTATCACCTAATCAGTTTCAAAACATACATCTAAGCACCCCAACATGTGAAAAAAGGGAACAATTTTGTTTCTCATAAGATGTGGCAAACGGATTAAATGAATGACGACTCTTACTGATGGAAGTAAACCTGAATGTTCAAAACAAATTTTAAATAAACTTAAGAATCATAGATCCATTTGATTTATACAAAAGTTAAAAATATTAAATAACCAAATGAATTAAATGTTTGGTTACCAAATTTGAGTTTGTATATGGCAGCAATTTATCTGACATATTCCGTTTTATTTTCAGAGAGGGTATAGGGGATTCTACTCAAGAAATACAATGGAACTAAATCCAAAAAATGTTAATGATATACATAAACGTGGTGGTACCATTCTTCAAACTTCACGTGGAGGTCATGACACCAACAAGATAGTTGATAACATCCAAGACCGTGGGATAAATCAGGTGGATGCTATTTCCTACTACACAATGTTGGTGGTAAAATCTGAACTGTTTAAGAAGGCTCGTAAGAAATTTATTTATGTTCCAGGTGTACATAATTGGAGGTGATGGCACTCAAAAAGGAGCAGCTGCCATTTACAAGGTGATTGCTTTTTTTAAAGATTATGCTTATTTTCAGTTTGCTTGTCAATCTGGACATATTTGGAGAAAAAGTTGTTTTTAATTTTTTCTGAAAGGAAGTTGAAAAGCGTCGTCTTCACGTGGCTGTAGCTGGGATCCCAAAGACGATCGATAATGATATTGCTGTAAGTTCTTTGAACCATTTCGTATCTGATTATAGGCAGCAATTTTGAACCATTTACTTATGAAATGGTTGTTTAGGGTTGTGTTTTATGACTTTATCCTAAACGGTTTAAATGGATCAAGTCAAACCTGTTGAAGGTAGTAAATAGTTTATATTTAATGCATACAACCTCGTAAGCTGTTTTATTCGAAGAATTAGAATATTAGTGTAGTAATTTTGTTTTAGTAATCATAATTAGTGCGTTCGTTATTTATAACAGAATAGACAACATCGTGTTAACTGGTCAATTCGACCAGGGACAGCCTGGTCTGTTTGGACCCATTAAGCAACCCGTCAATCTTGCCACCTCTATATCTAATAGATTCTCTGTAGTGGCTTAATTCCAAATGTTGAGCTACAATTTGTCTTAGAGACAATGTCTTTGTGTCATCTATTAAGTATTTACGTTTATACATGAGGTGTTACTGCTCAACTCATGGTTTGTTATGAAGGTTTACTATAAAAAGAAAGAAGTACAATTGACCCTGTACGCATATATGTCTCAGTTGTATATACTTAAAATAATAATCAATATTGATCCAATTTCTATTTTAGGCAACTTCTATATTTTTTGCTAGAAAATACCCGTAAACTCTGAAAATTTTAAGGTATTCCGCTAGGTTACAAGGTCCAATTGAAAATGTGGCAGCTGCTGTGTCAGTGTCTTTGACTTTTTTTTCTTTCACATGGCGATGAGAAAGTGGCTACATATTGTTAAGATTGAAGATTACCTTAAATCAAGTTTTATTGAAACTCTGATGGTTTTTCGTTACCCGAAATTGATGTTTGGACCAAAGCTGGTTACCTTTATATAAATTTTACCTTTTATTGTTTTTGATACTCAAATGGTAAACCATGGACTTCATTTACAAAATAGTTTTCTAGTGATAGGTCTGATATGTAATTCATATGAAGCTAGTATTCAATGTTTGTAGAATAATAGTTAAAATTTAATTTCTCAGAATGGATAGAAAATTAATCGACCTTTTAAGCTTTCATTATAAAGGTTAATATTACATAAATGTTTCAGGTGATAGATAAATCTTTTGGATTTGATACTGCTGTAGAGGAAGCTCAGAGGGCAATTAATGCTGCACATGTGGAGGTGGAGAGTGTTGAAAATGGAGTTGGAATAGTGAAACTTATGGGTCGATATAGTGGCAAGTATCTTGAGCAGTTTATTGTATATTTCTCTTACTCTATATTTTGCGGAGTTTATAAGTCTTATTTAATCCAAACTCATCTGAAATTTTCAGGATTCATTGCTATGTTTGCTACGCTGGCAAGTCGAGATGTGGTAAGACCTTAAGTAACGAAATCTGAAATCAGTGGCTTTAGTTTGAACATATGTTGATATTGAACACGGGTTATGTTCTATCCCTAAAAAAATAGCTAAAAAGGAAATGGGTCAAACATGAGTCAAGCTTTCTAATTTAGAAAGTTGTAGGGCTCCAAACGAGCTCCACCTTTTTATCTAGCAACTCGAGTAAAGCTCATATCGAGTGTGAGTTTGAGCTTGAACATAAAAATGAGCTCAAAATTATAACTAGCATAGCTTGAGCATTTAAGGGCTAGACTCGAGTTCTTATCGAGCCTTTATGGAATATGTAGGTTTATATATTAGGTTATCTAAATTTGAATAGTAATTTCAAATGGTTTTATTGTTTAGTTTTATCATTGCTATACACATATAAATGGGTATTTGACTTCTCTTCTTAGTTTCGTAGTAACCTTTAGAAATATGCCAAAAGACTTACGCTAATATATAATTTGTTTTTGACTTATATCTGAATTTAAAAAATAGATTTATTTAAAATTTTGAGCTTTTCGAGCCGAGCTCGAGCCGATCTTGAATTTTCCTTGAGCTGAGCTCGAGTCTTCCACATTAAGGCTCGTTGAGCTATCGAGACATCCTCATTAAGGCTCGTTGAGCTATCGAGTCATCCTCATTAAGGCTCATTGAGCTATCGAGCCTTCCTCATTAAGGCTTGTTGAGCTCGAGCTCACCCTAAAGTTTTCGAGTTGAGACCCCTCGTTTGCAGCCCTACTTCTAATCGATGTATTTAAATATTTGGATTACTACTGAGATAATATATTTTGTATTCATATAGAATACTCTATTACTAGTAACTGTAAACAGGAAACATAGAATTTGCGTGATTAGATTTGATCAATTATAATTATCATTCGTTCAGTTAGTTTATCAAAATCGTACTTCGTAATTATTTTCATACAAATATATGTCTATGCCATTTATGCAAAGAGGTCTGGATTGTAACAGGATTGTTGCTTGATTCCAGAGTCTCCGTTTTATCTGGAAGGGCAGGGTGGTCTTTTTGAATTTGTTCAACAGAGACTTAAAGAAAATGGGCATGTGGTCATTGTGTTAGCAGAGGGTGCAGGTCAGGAATTTGTTTCAGAAAATGTGAATGCAACTGAAGAGAAAGACGCATCTGGTAATAAGCTGCTTCTTGATATCGGTCAGTGGTTGACTCAGAAAATGAAGGTAACTAGTACGGGATGGGCATCTTTTTTTCAGTTTTATCTTATCCTTAATACTAAATGGGTTGATTTGGTGTATATTTTATCTCAAACGGGTCAAATAAAAAAGTTGAACAAAAGAGGGAAGGGGTCAAAATGTCAAATGGGTTGAACGACTCTCAAAGTCTGTTTTTACAACCTCCTAAATCATAATATTTATGAATTTATAATAATTATATTTTTGTAATTATATAGTTTCATCTAATACGCAATTTCTGTAGTTATATTTAAGACAAAATATTTATGAAAGAGTGAAAGTACATGGTTGTGGGTTAGCCTCAACCTGATCCGTACTAAATTTCACCTGTTTTGACCCGTAACCCTACCCGCCCATTTCATATTTTTTGTTGCAATCATACTACTTTGTAAAATGAGGAAATTATATGGAGAAAGAATGTAGTAAATTATAAAGAACATGGTATATATACAAGTGATTGGTAATGTACAGTAAATCAATGACCGTTTTCAAGAAAGCAGGTGATTGTGACATTACTCCTTTTTGTACGAGTTTTATTGATTTTTCTCATCAAGATTTTTGACCCATGGACTGTTTCAGAGTTCCGAGTCCTTGATAAGTTTCTTATCCGACTCATTTTAGCATACACAATCTAGTTAAATGTTAGCCACTAGTCGTTGATGATTTTTTTTCTATGACATCTTGTAATCTGTATTATTATGGCCCATGTGAACTATTATTACTATTTCTCCATAACAATGCTAAATTTCTTTGAGTTTTATGTCACAGGAACATTTTACAACGGTGAAGAAAATGACTTTAAACATGAAATATATAGGTGCTTTTTGAGATTAAATACTACTTTTGCTATTATGTTTTCATCTTTATCACTTTCCTTCATCTTATATCCAAGTAGGTTATGCACTTTTTAAATTTTATGCTCCTTTATAACTATTTTATTTTGCAGATCCAACATACATGATTCGTGCTGTTCCAAGTAACGCATCAGACAATATTTATTGCACACTTCTGGCTCAAAGTGCAGTACATGGGGCTATGGCAGGATACTCTGGTTTCACTGTTGGGCCTGTCAACAGCAGACATGCATATATTCCAATTGAGGTAAGATCTGCCTACTATCACGCCAAAGCTTTAAACCACTTTTTGTAGTCTACCAAAAGTATACCTTCATCTTGGTCATCCTTAAATGCTAGGCGAAGAAGTGACAATTTCAAGTTTTGAACCATTTGCCTACAAATAGGTTTATTTGGATTTTGTTTTATCTATAACGGGTCAAATGGGTTATGTTATAAGATTTAACTTGAAAGGAAATGTGTCGAACGGGTTGAAAACTTATCCGAATTGTTTCAATGCAAAAAAATCTCCTAAATTGTTTTTATAAAATATTAAGCGCATTAGTTATCTGTAAAAGCAAAAATGGATAAAAGAAAAGTGTTAATGTGTTGTTTCAATCAGACATGACCAGTTTTGTTTCACAAAAACTTGCCGCCTGACCTAACCAATTTATCACATCTACATGCTACTAGAGGGTTTACTCAGTTACGGAAATGTTTTTTGGGTAATGACTCTTTGAGCCGGTAAATGCCTCCTTTAATTGTGGGAAATGGCTAGAGTCGGTGTGGTGTTATTGAACTACTTGCATGAGTAAAACCTCAAAATCCAAAGAACATATTTACTTTAGTATGCTATTCTAAGAAAGATACATATTTCATTGATTTCCTAAATGCTTGTGTTAGAATAACGCTTTTCCAGGTTCATATAACATAGAGGTGGCTTTTTCAGCCATCTGAATCGGTCATAATTTCAGATTATATCTCTAATGGGCCAAATGGGTAAACCTAAAAAAATAGCTAAATAGGAAACAGGTCATACGGGTCGAAAGTTGCCAAAAGTGTATACAACCTCCTAAATTACTTATAAAAAAACTTAGATTATCTGTAGTAATATCGTTTTCTCATATATAACACACATTAATTATATATAAAAGTATTTGTGAAAATAAAAATTACTGTTTGCCACCCGGCGAACAATACCAAAATCACCTAATTTGCCTGTTACCCAACCCGCCTAAGCCGCCCAATTTGCCACATCTACTATAATATCCCTATAAAGCTCTTTAAGTGATGAGCTTAAACATTTTATTAGACCTGTACACATTAGAACAGCCTTCAAGGCCATACATAAGGTTTTTAATTACTGGGTGTATAAAGCGAATGTAATATTCATCCATGGATATGCATACAAACATAGAACATAGAGGTTGTAAATTGGGTTGGGTAATTGGTCAAAAGTGGATTTTATATCAGGGGTTGGGTTGAGCCACTCTGTATAAACACTTTTTTCTGTTTTTCCTGAATTATATATAATGAATAGCTAATCGTAATTTAAAAAATTATATTATTTCAATTTAACAAATATAAACTTTTTTCAATACAGTGATTTAGGAGGCTTTATGCATTTGGATACACTTCGGATGTCTTTCCATCCGAAAATGACCCATTTCCTCTTTAGTTAAATCCTTTAGCGTTTAGCATAACCCATTTGACCCATTGGAGATTAAAACATAACCCAAATCTGCTGTAGATAGATAGCTTCATATGTCTCTATGCAAGCATATAACACAATTTGTTTTAACTTTTTTTAGATTGAGAATTTGGTTAGAATTCTCTTCCTGGTTACTTTATAATATGGCCATTAAAACCTTATCAGAATGTAATGTGTATATTATTGCAGCGTGTAACGGAGGCTACAAATGTTGTGAAATTGACGGACAGGATGTGGGCTAGACTTTTAGCTTCTACTAATCAACCCACTTTCTTGAAACATGAATAGATTTCAACCCGATTCTCGCTTGTTTCTTTTCATCAATTGGTGCTCTACAGGATTCTCATTAGGTGGCAAGTCAGTTTTACGTTCCACATTGGTTATTTGTGATAGAAAGATCTCAAGTTTATTCAACGTCTGTTTATCTTTCTTATTGTATATTTAATAAGTTCTCGCATATGCCAGTTATGTAGCAACCTGCTTGGAAGGTCACATCATATGTTGGAGTCAAGAAAAGTTGATGTACAAAGGTCGTTTTCTTTTTACGTTAGTAACTTTTGTTGAAGGTATAGAACTAGTATCCATTTGTTATTCTGTGATGTATATTAAAACAGTAACATATAGAGGAGGCGGCATGGAAAGGTTTCACAACGGGTTAAATGGGTATTTATTGGTACGGGTTGGGAATCTGGGATGACCCGAAACACTCTGTGTCTCTGTCCAATAATTTCATCGAGTTTAAACATTTTTCATACCATTTGAAGTTAGTGCAGAGAAATCGGCTATCATTCGGGGCTTAAAGTTCAAATAACCCCAAAACTGCTTAATTTGACGAACCACGGATAATGATCCAATAAATATAGAATGATGGCCTAATTTTAGAAAGTAAATTATATTGTCAATGTCATTTCCCATTGTTTTCCTCTCGAGGCTTACACGATGCCTTCGAATCATCATCTATCGAACATTATCTAGAAAACTCATGGTGGATAAAAACATGAAATCTCTTTTGTTAAATATACAAAAGTTTGAGGAGTAGATTTTCAAAAATCAAATAAAAAATGAGGAATTATTAGTGTTAGTTGGACAATGATGAGTCAACTAATTAAGTAATAGATAGATTTCTATTGGTAGGAGGTTGTCCTTCCTAGGGTAGGTTTTGGGTTCGAAATTTTGGTGTAAGGTTTGTGGGTCGTATACTGTCCAAATGAATGTCACTGTGGCCCCGAATAATTAACATTACCGTTAAAAAAAAAATAAAAAAAATCCATGATTTACTTAATTCTGATCATATTTACAAATTGATTAATAGTTTATAATGTAAGTGTAACGATTAAATAAGTAATATAAAATATTTTCAGAAATGATTATTGTCCAAGAATAAATATGGATTATTTATGTATTTTATTAATATTAAAGATGACAATAAAGATTCTGTCAAACAGAAAAATAATGTCTTACATGTTATCCACCATGTTTTTAATTCATTATTTAATTGTTTTCAAGGGGGAAAACATCAATTAATTAATTTATACAAAATTTAAGACCTCAAATCACCATCATATTATTGCATCGAAATAGTTAGTTTTTGCGCCTATGAGAGAGATTTATTTGTAACATTTATTTTTAGAGATATTCTAATCATAACTCTTAATAATATGATTAAAAAGATGGTTTTCATGCTTAATACAATTATTCCATAGCTACTAGGAAAAAATAGTCTAAAAACCATAAAAAAAAAAAAACCATTAATGTTTTTTCAGTTGAACGTTAATCGTTTAACCATTTTTAATCATAATCGAAGGGCTATGTTTAGTATTTTTTTTTCCGTTATATTTGTATAGCATATTTAAGTGGAGAAATGTGCAACAAATAGTTTTTTAAGACTTGGCATTTGAAAAAAGAGAAAAGAAAAGGAGAAGTTGGCATTTGATGGTAGTTTTCAGGTCATGGGTCATAGTGGTTTCCTAGTTTTGATTCATGATTTGTGTTTCAATACTCAAATGGAGATGTGGTTGATGTAGTTGGTTGTGGTTTGTGGTTTTTGAACTTGTTCGTTTTGTTCCCGACAATGTGAAACCTCTAACTTTTGGTGCCTCGATTGTCATTCATACCTCCTTGACCCACCATTTTGTCTGATTGCATAACTTTCGGCTTTGATTTTATAGTTGTTGGAGGTTGGAGTTTCGCGGCGAAGTGTCTACTATATGTCGTTGTTATGTAGTTTAGGAATGTTTTACTCTCTATGTGGTTATGTTTTTGGTAGGATTGATGGTGTCATGAGTTACGACTTCATGTTTAAGATCAAATAGTTCGGGGATTGAGTTATGTTATCAGCTCTTACGGTTTTTAGGTCCTGGTTTAAGTTTTGTTTGGTTTGAGGGGCATATTTCAACGTTTGTGGTCGATATAACTTGTGATTCAAGAGGCATGTTCAAGGTTCGAGGCTCCAAATAACTTGTGGTTCATGATTGGTCGTGTGGTTTATGTTTATGGTCCATTATTCGTTGTTCGGAGTTTGATACCATTTTGAGTTGTATAATTTTGTTGTATTTGAACCAAAACTTCTGAATAGAAAGTAAAATATAAGGAAGTGATATTTATGTTGACAAATATTTTATGATTTAGGTTTAATTATTTATGAAAATATAAATTTTTATATCCCGTTTTTTCTTTTCTATATAAAATAAACTCATTTTTGGCAAAAAGCTTCATACTTTTAATAAAAAAAATCTAGAAAAATGCCAAAGTCTTCTAGACTATAGTTAAGAATGAATTTATGATTAATGTAAATATAAATATGCACACCCTAAAAAGTTAGTGGTGGTTTTTTAACGATATGATTTTAAATATAAAATCTATTTTTTAACCATAGCTTTTATATTTCAAAAAGTGAATGTCTACATAATTATGTTCTATTCAAAGCTTTAGTTGCACATTATGCTTTTGAATTATCTAAAACTTGATCTAACAAAATACGAGGAAGAATGGTGGAACTTGAAGGTCGGGGTTTGAGGGTAAAAAAAAATTTCATAAATTTTCGGAGAGCAAAACTATAAATTTATACACTATAAAAATAAAATAAAAATCTAAAAAATTCCAAAGTTACCATTAAGCGATCGAAATTTTTGGAGGCGACCTGTCTTCATTATGATCCGCCCTTGACGAGGAACTATAAACTAATAAATAAACATGGTATGACTTATCATAATAAATCTTTTCTTATTAAGTAAATTAGGTAAAAAAAATCAAACACCACTTAACTCTATAATAATAGTGAACAACATGACCGCCCTCGTAATTCTTCTTATTGTTATAAATTGCCCTTAGTAGCACATAAAGTTTGATTAGTTTCTATTTTAATAAAAAAATTATCAATTAATTAAAGATTAAACAACGTTTTAACTTATAGACAAAACAAAATCTAAGGTTATCGTTATCCTTGTTTATATTTGAAAAATGTTTAAATTCAAATATATCATTTTCCCTATAAAAAAACAAGCAATATATTAATGAGGTTGATTGTTGTTTATAACTATTTATCTTATTATTTTTGTCTTAAAGCTGGTATAAGTTTTTATGTGGGAACCAACAAAATAATATTTTTTTTTCAGACATAGGAGTAATTATTTTTTAATTAGTATAAGTATTAAATGAATTTTAGAGTCAATACATGTTTCTCTTTCTAAGAAGTTGTTTATCTGTCTATTTTGGTTCTCAATTATTTCTAAGCGTCAGAAATTCAAGCAAATCTCGGTTCTCAATTATTGACCCGATTTCAACCCTTCTTCACTGTACAAATCATAGATCTGACGCTTCTTCGAATCGCTGAGTACTTAATACGCTTCCGAGATTTGCTTGAATTTCGATTCGGGTCAATTTGATGAATTTTTATATCCTAAGGTATCGTCTTTTTTTAACTAAACTTACATAAAAGGTATATAACATTTCTTTCAATTTAAACAAAAATACAAACTTAAATGGATATTAAAGAGTCAAAAGGGCATTTCGGTCATTTTAAGTTAATGAGGGACCAACCGTGTAGCCAAACTAGTGTAAGAGAGACTGAACTCGTATGATTTGCGACCCAGGGACTGAACCCGCTTTTTGATACAAGCATAGAAACCATTTATATAATTAACTCTTATTATAATAATAATAATAATAATAATAATAATAGTAATAATATCAATAATAATTAAAAGAAAAAATAAAAAAATTGATAGTAAAGTGGTTTTACAAAACCATTACTTGTATATTATAATATTAATTTAATCAAAAGCGGTAAGAAATAATAATAAAATAATTTGCTAATTGTAAGATATATAATTTAATCCGATATAAAATTGGTTTTTATTCGTGATATTATAATTTTAAATAATTTTAATATATACCCTTTTATTTTATAGTTAATCAGCAAAATTTTTGCTCTAATATGTTTTCATAATATTGAAGAGATAAATTTTAAATATATTCCTATTAATACAAAAAAAGAAAAAGAAATAAAAAAGAATGTTTTCATTTAAGATTAAAGAGTTCTTTTACATCTATATGAAACTGCAAATATTTATATAAATACGTTTTATAAACATCAAATTTGAATTTTTGTTGAATCATTGTATTTGCTATCAATAATTAGGTGATTTCAATCATTAGATTATTAACATTAAATCTTTTTGTTGAATTGCAATTTGCAAACTTGTAATTACGAATTGTTTGTATCCCTCACAGCTTGTGTTAACATACCATCGGTTTGGCCTTTGTCGGAACCTTGATATGTCTGAGCAACGACAAAAACACACCTCTTTGACCAACACATAAATCAAGAAGTAAGGGGCTATTTGCAAGCATCAAAGACTCAGACTACGGACTCGGACCACGGACTTGGTCCATTGTCTGCACGTTTGATAAGTTTATGAAAAGCTTGGACCACAGACCGAGTCCGTGATTTTGCCTCGTTCTCGGTCTGCGATTTTTCTAAGAGGACCGAGTCCGAGGCAAAATCACGGATTCGGTCCGTGGTCCGAGCTTTTCATGACCTTATCAAACGTGCAGACCGTAGTCCGAGTCTTTGATGCTTGCAAACAACCCCTAAGTATATTCGGATTACCCATAGGTCATTTGGGAGTGTTTCAGATACAAACTAGAAAATAGGACATTAGCTACAAGGCCAATACACTGACATGTGGTACACGTTATTACCCGAATCTATATCACTATAAATAGCGGACAACCTGATCAGTTCTAAGAGCACCCGGAGTGATAATGAGTGACAATGAGGGTTGTGGGGGTTGTGGGGGTTGTGGGATTATTTTTGCTGACGTAACAGTGAGAATGAGGATTGTGAGATTTTGGGTGGTATGATAATGAGGGTTGTGGAGGTTGTGGGATTATTTTATTTTTTTTATTTTTTTTCTTAAAACATTAATATAAAAGATAAATAAATAATTAAAAGAATATAAAATATTAAAACTTAATAATTAAAACAGTAAATAAGATAAATAAAAAAAATACAAATAATTAAAACAATACAAATAAATACTAAACTAAATCATCCCGTATTTTTCTTGGATTTTTATTTTCTCCGCTTCGATCCAGGCCGCTTGTGCTTGCGGCAACCCCTCCGTGCTTTGTTGAAGAAACAACATATCGTCTCTTCTTACACTTGAGTAAGCCGCTTCTTCTTGTCGGAGAGCCGCTTGTTCTTGTCGGATAGCCGCTTGTTCTTGAACATGGAGTGTTTGGGCCTTTTTTTCCGCGGTTTGCTTTTTTGTTTTCGTAATTTTTTTCAAGTGTGTCGCGATGAGCCCGCAAAGCGTCGATGACGAAGATGGTTGTGCCTTATCGGAGGCGTCAGATGATTCCTTTCTTTTACTACCTATTTTTTTTCCTGGAGGTCGTTCTTGTACATCATCCGCAAATATATCGTCCGATATGTTAACGTCGTTTAGGTTGACGGTCTCGACTGGAGTATCTATCTTGACAAATGAACGCCATCTGCCGTGATCTCTCCAGATTTTCACACGCCCCCATATGCTTAAACTGCGAACCCTCGGCCTCATAGTACATTTGTCGAGCCGCTTGGATAAGCGCCGCGTCGTCGGTCCCGCTTTGCCGATTTCTTATAGCCTCCGCATGGTGGCCGATAAAAATCTTAACCAAGGCACTCATCGCCGTAAACTTGCTGTTTATGGACTCCTTGCCTCTCTCCCCCAATTCTAGCGCCCTCGCTTCTTTGTTGTAACCCGAAACGATCTGTTTCCAAAATGCCGCTTCGGGTTGGGCGTTTCCTTTGTCGGCATCTTCCGAGATGTGGCACCACATCTTTGCCAAAAGGACCTCCTCTTTTTCCGTCCCTCCCACTTTTTTGCACGTCTTTTTCCTTTTCGGATTAGACGTGGACGGTCGTGGAATTTCTTCGACCACATCGTCCGTTTCTTGGACGATTTCTTGAGTTTCTTGAACTCGGCTTTGTGTTTGTTGGGTTGTAAATTGGGTTTGTTGGGGAACAAAAGTTTGGGATTGTTGGGTATATTGCATCATAAGTTGTTGATGCATTGCGAATGGTTCGGGAGTGAACATTTGTTGTTGTTGTTGAGGTTGTTGCGGTTGTTGCGTTAAATAAGTGTTTAGAATTTGTTGGGTTTGTTGTGGGTTAAAGTTTGGTATTTGGGGTGAAAAAGGGGCGTTTGTTTTGCCGTAGTAGTTAGCGAAACCGGATGGTGTTTGTGATTGTGGCGTCGAATGATTGTTTGTGTTTGTTTGGGGAGCATTTAAGGAAGATGAAAACATTTTGTGTTTGTTTTGGGATTGGTATGAGAGTAAGAATAAGATTGTTGAAAGAAGGTGTGATTTTTTTGGTTAAAATGGGGTTGTATTTATAGGTGAAATTTGGTAAAATATATATATATATATATATATATATATATATATATATATATATATATATATATATATATATATATATATATATATATATATATATATATATATATTAATTAAATAAAACGGTAATAATACGGTTTGAGTTAAAAAAAAAAAAAAAAAACAACAAATCTGGCAACGAGCCGTTGTGGAGACAACGATCTCCTCACAACGACGCCACAACGAGGAGCCTCCGAGTCATAACGAGCAGGAGGCTCGTTGTGAGCTCCACAACGAGCCCACAACCTAAGCCACTCCGGGTACTCTAATGCATCGAATGTACACTACTTTCAACCTTTACTTCATAGTTTTAACCCTTTTTTTTCTTCTTTTTTTCTTTTTTATTCTATAATTAAGACATTTGGGGGTGTTTCGGATACAAAACAAGAAAAAAGGGACCAGGAACGCAAAGTAAGATACACGAATACAAGATGCACACTATCCCCTGAATTTGGATCCCTATAGATAGCCTACTTTTATCACTACCTTTTCCTTTTATAATCAATATTTCTTTTTACCTGAGGTAAATAATAAGAACTTGTATCCGTTCGATTTACTTGGTTTTTTCTCTTACCTCATGACGAGGGAGCATACTACCCGTCCGATTTACTTGGTTTTTCTCTTACCGCATGATGAGAGAGCATAAAGGGACGTATTGGGACGAGGGTCTTCTTTGGATCCGAAGTTTCATTTCCTTTATGTGGAGACGAATTTCTCTCACAACATAACATCTAAACCGTATGATATAAAATATCTTTACTGAATTATTGTACCCATGCTTTTAGTAAATTCAATAATTAGTTTACAACAACAATAGCAAAACAAATATGGTTTTAAAAGGATTTTGTCAGCACCTATAAATGTAACAAATTGACAAATTAACAAACTAACAAAGCATAAAAACAATATTTAACAAATTGAAAGAGACATAGATATGCATGCCACTTATATGTTCTTTCTTAATTGTAAACATTGTATTTAACACAAAAATTTGCCATTTTTTGGATTAAAAACAAATCACGAAAAAAAAGACCGATAACATTTTAAGTTTATGTCCTAAAACATAATCAACTATCATAATATACAGTTTAAAACTTGTAAGTAAACGTGAAATACTGGTTAAGTAACTATACATCCCGATTTAAAGTCCGCGCTACGATAAGATCATAATGGTTGCACCTCTTTACCGTCACCACGGGCAAACTAGTCCTATTGGCTATTATTGACAGACGTAGGGTTCAATCTTCACTTCTTTACGACTTCCTCTCGCATCCACTTCACACTTTTCGACCGCTCTTTTTCGACCCACCACTGTTTGATCAGTAGCCGTCTCTTTCGCTTCATCTAAAATTCCTATTTCAAGCGGGAAATTCAAAATAGCTTTGTTTCCACGTAGCTTAAACGCGGCCGAATCATAAGCTCTAGCCGCTTCCACAGCCTTGTCGTAAGTTCCAAGCCAAACCCTAGCTCCTTTTTTATTCGGATCGCGAATCTCCGCAGCAAATTTTCCCCATGGGCGTTGTCTTACACCTCTATAATGTTTTTTCTCTTCTAGATTAGTGGTTTCGCTTTCGAGATCAGATTTCTCGACTTCATGAGGATGTTGTAGTTCGATTTCGAGTGCAGGATTAGAAACAAGAGAATATGTTTGAAGGAAGGATGAGTCGTCGATGAGAAGGTGTTGACGGATGAGATCTAAAGCTGAAGATTCATCGAGTGACGCCATTGATGAGTTAGTTTTAGAGACAGGTTTTGTTTGAAGAAAGAAAAGAGGTGGATAAATATATATACACGACAATATCCACCGAATGCTAGACCCGTAGATGAATAAGGGTAATTTTTTTTCTCCATTTGTAAAAAAAAAAAGTTTATATGTTACCGATTTTTGAATTTGATGTCCCCTAACTATCCTAAACACACACAATTACCTTTATGGGAGATTTTCGTCTATATGCTTATAAAACTTCAATATTATATCAATTTCCTTGTAAAAATCAAATTTACACTAATATCCTTCTAAAACATGAAAAATTCTTATATATATCCAAAATAATAAATTAATAATATTTAAATAATTTAAATATTTAAATTATTCATCTAAATATTAATTAAACTTTTTACTCAAGAATATTAGATTTAATCCAACATTAACCAATGTATCTCAATTTCATAAACTCGCAATATAGATTTCAAAAAGATTGATTTCTATAATTTTGAGGATTAACCGGAATAAAAAGGTTGCAAAACTTCCTCGTCTTGATTGATTAATGTTTTGTAATATATGTTTAAAACAATTTATTCATTGAATTTAATTTATTCAGTTCATTCGGTATTTGATTCTTCATTGACATATTTGTTTAAATAAGTATTTGGATTAGTCTTATTGATTTATTCAATAATTTAAAATATTAAAATCATTTAATTAATATTAGATGAATAATTTAAATATTAAAATTATTTAAATATTATTAATTTATTATTTTGGATATATATGAGAATTTTTCATGTTTTGGAAGGATATCAACGTAATTTTGATTTTTACAAGGACATTGACTTAATATTGAAGTTTTGTAAGGACGTAGATGTAAATCTCCCTAACTTTATATACGCCTTGTTTTGAACTTCTTTATTATAAATGTGGTTCAACACTAATTTCAATAATATGTCCTTGAAATATACTAGTAAGTTAATCGCGCGTTGCAATAACGATTAAGATAGTAGTTAAATAAAGTGTATGCAATTTTGAAAATTGTTATTCATGACAATAAATTTACGGCTAACTCAGAAATGTGGTTATCATAAATAAATTAATGCAAATATTGAGTGTGAAATGGTAATAAGGTTTTTCCACTCGATGGAAAAATTGCGTAACATACATTTGTTTGTGCTCTAAAAAATCATATATTTGTTTGTGCTCTAAAAAACCATATATGAAATCTATAAGAAAACATATATTGCGGTATGCAATAGCTACTCGTCATATAGAACTTCTCGATACACTATGTTCGAAGTGTATACTCCACCTCCATCAAATTTCTGGCATCCTTACTAACACCTTTGTATTTCCACGTGAAATCCCTCTATATAGTGCCACGTAAAGTTGTCCATGGGAGAATACCGATTCTGGCAGGTAAACACCAACGTTTGAAATTGTGTGTCCTTGAGCTTTGTTAATTGTCATTTCAAAGCTAAGTCGGACGGGAAATTGTTTTCTTTTCAGCTTGAACGGAAACATGTCCCTGTCCGAAGGGCATAACAGAATTCTGGGAATAAATACTCTTTTTTCAGCATGCTGACCAACAACTATTTTCGCGTCCATGACGTTTGGCTGAAAAGCTTTGCATATCAATCTCGTGCCGTTACATAATCCATTAGAGGGGTCAATATTCCGTAACAGTACAATCAGACACCCAACTTTGAGGCGAACGTAAAGGGGGGGGGGGGGGGGGGGGGGGCACTAACAGTTATTAATATCATCTATCGCTTCATCGAAACTATAGTAGATTTTTTCTTCGCTGCAAAACCTGCTTATTAACTGATCATTAATCTAGTCAACGTTCTCGGTTTTTTGTTGATAATATCACCCTACAAATAATGTAATCCGAAGAACCTCCATTAATGAGCAAAAATGGAAAGATAACATCGATTAAATCATTTTTTTTTATCTAGTTTCGTCCTTGTAAGGTATGACCATGTCATCAGGTATCCGAATATAATTTCCATCAATCGTTTCTTCATCTCCGTTTCTATACAATTTTTTTATCAATCATTTTTTTTTATCTTATAACGAAAACCATGGATCTGTCAGTGCTCTCAATTCAGAGTGAGCGGGCTCTTTAGGCTTTTCACCAAAATATATTTGAAGTCGAATGAATCCTAAACAATTATAGTTTATAAAGATTTAGTAAATCAAAATAAATAATGTTTAATAGTAATAATAAAAGAACATTATATTTAAAAGACCAACCTCTTTAACCTCTTCACCAAAAATATCTTCGAAGCTGAAATGATCCTACAAAGTTATAGTTTAGAAAGATTAATTATATATAAAAAAACTATTATTTAACAATAAAAGAACATTAAATTTAAAACATCACAACCTCTTCATCGTCAATTTCTTGAACAATAATTTTTTTAACTTCTTCATTAGCAACCTCTTCAATAACATCATTTTCAACAACAACATCTCGAGCAACGTCTTCATCAACAACTTTATCATCCTCGATCGCAATAACATCGTCCCAATTCCATTTTTTTCAACTCTTCCTCCCTTTTTCGTTTCTTATTAATGCGACCAATCTTATTTTTGAAAAAATATATTAATATAAAAAATTCGATATAATAGTATAGAAATGACATTTTTACAAGATTATTATTATTTTCTTATGGTTTCTAATAAGTTGATTTTTACCTCAACAGTATTATTGATGTCATCCTCGGTGATGATTGGATCAATGATGATGTTATCCGTAGTTTTACTATGATGACTATATAAAGAAAAAAAATGGAGAAATCAAATGTATTAAAATAATATAATTTTGATATGTTAGTGTAGATTGTTTATATAGTGTTGGATTGGAGGGAAACAAAAAAATTTTAATTTTTCCCACAAAAAATTTGTTAGTATTAATTCTTGACAAAATTAGTATAGTTAAAACATTTGTTTGTGTATACTAAAATGCAACACATATTCATATTAGATAAAAAAAAAATCAAAACATATTCAATTAAATGCAAGGATATTATCCTTTTTGTAATTTTAAAAATATAAGGAAGATATATACTGATGACATGTTACGCGTAACAAATATTCATATTAGTTAATATGGTATTTAAGTAATTATGGTTTAAATTAAGGGTAAATTAGTAATTTTAATATATTTAAATTTCAACACAAATACTCAAATGCTTTATAGATAGTATGATAAGAATAATGTTTTTCAAAGTTAACATTCTCCGTGATGAAAGCTTCATAACTAGCTATAATATGTCGAGATTGAAGCTATTGTGAATGAGATATCAATTCCCAAAGTAAAATATTTACATTGTAAGTTACTAGGTTTTGATGTTTGTTCGACATCTTTGAGAGAACGAAACCTTGTCGACTCAATTATCCCGATAAATAGAGATCAAATTCTCACGAACTTATATTGATTAACTCATCACTCTACACTTGTTCTCTACGCAGTCAAGCTTGATATGACCATCATACAATTTAGGTAACCAAAAGAAAGTACAAGTGTAAGAAATAAAATTTCTTATTGCGATAACTTAGAAGAGAGTACAAGAACGTGTATTGAGATAACCCTATATAAAATTAAGAGTATCCAATTCAGAATTATGTTTTCTTAATGTCTTTTATATATTTTTATGAAGTCATCATAGTTTTGATAAGATGGATTTGGTTTGTAAAACCAATCGAAGATATATAGATAGAATAACTCACAAGCTCTCTATATTTTCTATGCGTGATTAATAAATAATCTTTCCCTTAAATCCATTATTGTTAGTATCATCCCGTTGAAATGAGTCCTTACTTCATTAACCATCCAATTGACGATATATGAAGTAACTTATGAATTTTATATTGGAACAAAAACAGTGATAACGACAAACAACAAATTGACATATATACTAACTAATTTGTATTTGTCCCTTTTAATTGTCAAGTTGTAACTAGAATTGTCTTCTTTTTTCTAATCATATATGGGACCAGGTATGTTGGATTTACATTCAATTTTAATACTATATTAGTACATGATAGCCATCGGATTTAATGACCCATGATTTATCCCCCATTTTCTAATCAGCTTAACATGTTTAATAGTATTAGTATGTACAATTTTACGTCCATTATAGGCAAGTAGGCAACCCATCCACCCTAAACCGTGTTTATGAGGTGTTTTGCGTATTGTTTGATACAAAGCATGGCGCATCCTCGCGGGTAGGTGTGGTAATTAGTTAAAAGAAAATCGACATCCGTTGCACATCGATCTAAACTCAAGTTGCTTTGGACAGAAAGTATAATTCTTGATAATATGAAAGGGTGTCATGTTCCCTATAAAACTATAATCACAACTTCAAAAACATGTCATTTAGGGTAGTATTTTATTGATAATGCCAAACAATAATATATAATTTTACCTATAAAAGAAAATGTATCACATCTGAAACATGTCATTTAGGGTGTATTTTATTGATAATGTCACTAACTTAACCTAACACGTCTCATTTTGATAAGTACTTAAACTAAAAATTACTCTATTATAGATATATGTCAAATTAAAATAGTTGAAAATAAACAACACGTAATTGCCAATTTTACATTCAAATAGTTGAAGCTGATAATTTGTCAGAATAGAAGTTGATAGATTAAAAAAGGTTATTGTTTTTCGATTAAAGAATTCTATAAGCTTTCAATAATTTCAATCAATCTTTTATGTTTCATTTTCCAATTTCATATCTCAATCATATTTTCTAAACCAATTATACCATTATATCTTTAAAATTAAATCACATTAGTTAAAAAACTTTCACACATTTGTGTATCAACACATATAATTCATGTAACAAATTAACTGTCCTTGCTAGTTAAGTTGATTAAAATTGCATAAATGCAACAAATATGTTACAAAATTTAAATTAAAATATGCATTTAATTTATATTTTAATTTAACTTTTAGTTGCATAATAATAAGCTATAAACAATAGAATTATATAAATTTGTAGTTTTTAACTATAAAAGCATAGATTTGAGGTTCATAGTGAGCTCATACCCAGTCCAGGACCAAAACCTGTGGGTTAATTAAGTGGCCCATTATTCTTTAATAAAGTTTAACATATACCAGAAACCAACTCTTCGTCCAATATTCCAACATGATTTGTTATACACTCAATTTCGTTCTTGTAAAAATGTTTTTATGCAAAAATGTTTGAGATTTATTTTGCATGTTATATTAGTATAAAATAATCTCATTAGAACTTATACGCACTTTCATTCGCCTTAGAAATAATATTCACTTTCATTCATTTTAGAAATAGAATGAAAGGTTGAGAAATGCATATCCATATGTGGCGTGGTAAGTTGTTTATGAAATTCTTCCTTTTGTTTAAACGTTTTATCTTGTAACTTGTTGTTCTTAGTTGAAAGTAGGGGCAAACAAAAGTATCATGATACCGATACGATATTTGGTACTAGAATAGTTTTAAAAACAAATTGGTACCAACCGGTTCGGTAAGGTATAGTATGGTACCAATTCGGTACAAGATTAGTACAAAAATGAGTTAAACTATTATAGTACCGGTTGTATGCATTATTCGACATTATGATTTCTTCTCCAAATAAACAAGTACAAACACTATGATATTCGTTCAGTACATGACTAGTATCACGCTAACCCCTAGTTGATAACAATATTTAGAATTAAGTTTAAGTCATTTGAGTATATAAGCCCATTTACGTATATTGAGTATCATCAAAATATAAGTGACGTTGCATTATTAAATGTTGTGAACGTGTATGCACGAACATTGATGATTAAATAAACTTTTAACATTTGCTAGTTGAATATAATTCGTACGTTAGTTGCATAAATCTTTATTGTTGTATTGTCAAATTGCAATCTTTGTCCTAACATTTTTTAAAATGCATATACACTTGTTATAAAAAGGTTTCTAATGGTTATCGTATTTGAGAAAGACGGTTTATCTATATCTATATACTCCTATATAAATCATATTTAATCTTTTTAATTTAAGTTTCTTTTTAGGAAGATCATATCTACACCATCCATTGTATGATGCAAAGATTATCATTAATCAATAATGACCATCCATTTAATACAAGATTGTCAATTATGTGTCTTAAATAATGTATTAATTTTGTTTGATCATTATAAATGTAATCATTCAATAATAATTAAAATGTAACTTTTTATCATTTTAAATAGTAGTTAAAATGTAACTATTTATTTTTATAATAAAAATCTAACAATTGAAAAATATTATTACAAATCATTTTGAAGTTTACTTTTATTCCTTCTCTTTGAAAATATGTGACTCTTAGGAGGAATTAAAAGAGTATTAGTGTTTTTTGTCTTTAACGAGATAGGACGTCCCGCGAGTTACAACGGACGAAGTCTTTTTTAAATTAAAAAGAAAAACAAAAAACGGAAAAAAAAAACTCACCAAAAGCTAAACAACAAAAACCTACTAAAAAGTCACAAAAAAAGAAAAACCATCAAAAACGTTAACAAAAGAATATAGCCACATTTTTTTATAAAAGTAAGGGTGTGTTTGGTTTATTTCTAAGAATCACTATGGGTTTTACCATATATAAAAATGGGAATGGGTTTTGTAAACCCCCCAAATTAAAAGGGTTTGAAATATGTTTAATATAATGGGTTTGATTTCCATTTTTTAAAACAAGCGCTACTAACCAAACTATTGATCTGGGAATCACACCCATTCCTCATTCCCATACCCATCAAGCAAACACCCCCTAGACATTAACTCAAATCCAAATTATCTATTCATCCATTTGGCTAAACTCTAACTTAATCCCCCTCTTTAAAAACAAATACTCAACTAGTTTGTAGGCATTGTTAATTATTAGTCTACACATGCCACGAACACACCATTGACGATTCCACATGTCAATTAAAACTTCCGTAGAAGGTAAATAAAATGAAGGAAAATAATTCAAACAATCCAAAACTTTAAACAAAGTTATATTTTTCTAACACAAAAGAAAAATTATATGAAAAAATGCTCATAGTCAGTTAAAAAAGTATAAAATATATATACAAATTGTTTAAATCTATAGGCAATAACAAAAAATTTGAAAAAAATTAAAAAAAAAATTAAGATTTGTACATTTGATATGTTTTTGTTTTTTTCTTTCCCGCAATGCAAGTATAATGGTTCGGGGTCACAGCGACATCTAATTGGACAGTATGCAACCCACGAACCCACACACCCTCACAAGGAGAAATCTTACTTAAACTCAAAAGAGGAAATCCTCTGACGAGACCCGAACTCAAAACCTCTCATTCATCAGTAAAACCCATATGTTACCTAATGCGTACCAAAAAAGTAAAATAAAAAACCAATACTGATAAGTAAATAAATTAAAAGAGAGAATGTCACAAATAGTCTTTGTGGTTGGTCTGTTTTTCATTAATCGTCCTTTTTTTTTTTTTTTTTAGCATTAACCATCCTTTAGATATGTATTTTTATCACCGGCGGTCCTTTTCACACTTAAAAAGACTAAAATACCCTCTCTTTTTATATTTTCTTATTTTTATATCTTTTCCTTTCTCTCTCATCTCATCCCATCTTCATAATCATTTAAAAAAAACCCCAATTTCTCATAGATTCATAATCAATCTCAATTTTTTTTACTTTTTTCTTCTCATAATCATCATCAAAACCGAACAAATCAACTTACTTTCCGGTCTATGACCAAACATCCTATGATAACGAGCTAAAACAACACTAAACCTATTACTAACCAAATCACAAGAAACACCAACTAGGGTAGCTTCACCATCATGATAAAACCGAGAAACGGGTCGTTCTCGACTTCTAGGAAGCAATTTAAACTGTTTAGTCATGGGATTACAAATATAATAAACACCCTTATCAGGAACACTAGAACAACATAACAATCCATTACAAGAAGCCCTAATTTTGCCTCTGTCTTTAATGAAATCTAATGGGAATTCGGAAACACCCGATTTGTTATCGACAAGTATCAAATTTGATGATGATTCTGCTGATGATACAGTGAGTTCTAGAAGAAACCATAGCGGTTTAACAGATTGAGAATTGTAAAGATGAGTGAATGATTTGTGGGAGGCTAAATTGTACCAAAGTTTGCATACAGATTTTGATCTAAATAAAGATTTGATGGGTAGTTTTGATAAGATTTCGGCAATTATTTCTTCTGCAAAATACCCATAATTTGTTTCGGGTAAAATATCCATTTTTATTCAGATTTGTTTCATGAAATCGAAGAATTAATATGAAATTAAGAATCTTTCTTACCAATTAGATCTTGTTGAATCATGGATTTGAATGAATTGATGTTAAATTGAAGGATGACGAAGAAGAAGTGTTTTTGATTCGTTTGCCCCTATTCCATTTTCATTTTCAGGTGGGTTGTGAAAATGGTGGTTAATTAGGGTCGGGTCAGTTAATGAGATGAGAGAGAGAAAATATGAAAAGAGAGGGTATTTTAGTCTTTTTAAGTGTGAAAAGGACCGCCGGTGATAAAAATACATATCTAAAGGATGATTAATGCTAAAAAAAAGTAAAAAGAACGATTCGTGAAAAACAGACCAACCACAAGGACGACTGTGACATTCTCTCAAATTAAAATTTCTACATTTGGTAACAAATCATTCAAACACATACACATAATACACACATACATACACCGGAACCCAAATAAACATTTACGCCTAATTGTTTCTCTCTCTACAAACCTTAATCTTTCAACAACTTCTTGAATCTACCTCCATTTTAGCAGCCACCTTTGTGTCTCTCTCTATCTATGTCTAATCCAAACTTCCTCTCTCTATAAACCTTAACCTATAACATTTTGTTTTTTTCATTTCGGTGGTGTAGAGTTTGTTTTCTGTTGTTGGTCTTCTTTTATAATCGAGAACTTGGTTAAGGATTTTGGGTTTTGTTTTAGTAGACCATCATGAGTTTTGGAGTTTAGTTTGTATGTGGTTCTTCGTTTGTAACCGGGTGGATACGGGTCAGCTCGGGCGGATGGGTTCGGGCAGTGCCTTCGGGTTGGCGCGGATAAGCTCTGGTTGTGCGGGTCGGCGCGGATCAGCTGTAGTTGTGTGGGTCGGGTTGGCTTGGATGGGCGGGTTGGCTTATGAATAGTGGCTTAATGTTTTTTTTATTAGATTGTTAAAAAGTTATTATCATTACTATCTATTTTAAGTTAATGCAATCATAACCATCAATTTCAAACTAAAAAATTATAATCAATCTAATCTTAATTATCCACTAAATTAAAAAGAGTACTCGACAAAAAATTGAAAAATAATCAAAAGTTTTCTTTATTAGTATATGATAACTCTTTTACAATGTGATTAAAATCTTATTACAAAACGTAGCAACCATTACATGAAAAATGTCAAATCAAGGATCAAATTTAATTTTTTTCTTCACCATTCATTAATTTAAAAATTAGTCAATAATTCTTTAAAAAATAGTAAAAGGGTAACCGAAATCTTTCATTAGTTAGTCAAGATGAAGTGAAACTCTTTATTTGTTTGTCCATATGTAACCTAAATTCTTTATTATTTGGTCAAAATATAACCGACTTATAATTATGTATATAAGTAGATAATGATCACACTGGAAAACAATACGTTTCGCCAAAACCATACTAAAACAACATTATCATCTATATTGCTCTGTAAGAGACTTTGTGAACACTCTTCATAAGACAAACGCATATATTGAGGTTCTTCATTAAACACGTTAAAGAAATAAGGTAAAATGATATAATTTATGTTTTCCATTTTAATGCATTGGCCCTCAAGCAATCACCAATTTCAGACCTATATGATATTGATATTTAATTTTTTATGTCAGTATATCATATCCATATAATTTATAGAAAGTGGAAACAAAAAGAAATTTTAGAGAGATGGAAATGGGAAAAAATAATTGAGAGGGGCAAATATGATGAACAGGTTGAGTTTATAATTTACATATATTACACTTTTTATTGTTATATGATATTAACCAATAAAAACTTGTGTATATTATTAGGTTCTTTAGGATATTGATTTTCTTTCTAAAGTTTGAGTTGAAGAAAAAAGATTTTTTGAATGTAATAAGAGTACAAAGATAGAGAAAGATGATAATAGATGAATAAGTTGTAGTTTATAATATATATATATATATATATATATATATATATATATATATATATATATATATATATATATATATATATATATATATATATATATATATTATGGGCTTTATCATATATGGTTGTTTGCTACATCTAACTCACATGCAACATAGGTAAAAAATAATTTAAAATAATAAAAACACAAAAAGCTATTATATTTACATTTTATATCCTTATTTCAACCTTGCAATATATATGTTTATATGCAGCATGTTGCACCTAAGATTTTCTCATATATTATATATTCTTTAGTGTTACCAATTGTATATATCTATATAGTGGTGTAAAATCTGAGCTTGACTAAAACCTGAACCGGGTTTCGTCAAACCATTTCGACTGGTTTGGCCAAAAAGTGGGTCGGGTTCTAACCGATTTTGGTTGTATGTGGGGTAAACCCGGTTGGTCGGGTCCAAACCGGTTCGGGTAGAAAACCCGGTTAAAAACTGGTTTTGATATTTAACAAAAACAAAAAAAGAGTAACTTGCAAAAACACGTTAAAATTCGACTTTTTTTAAACAATCTTGGCACACATCATACATAAACGTTGTATTCTACTAAAAAAGCTTGAAACACATCTTCAAAGCTTAATATTTCGATAATTATTAAGCAAAATGTGTGAAAAAGTACTATTTTTTTTATATGAAACATAACTAATAACATTGGAAAAAAAAGCGTAAGTTGAAAAACACGTTAAACTTCAACTTTTATTAAAACGCGTTAAACTTCAACTTTTATTAAACGTTGTATTCTACTAAAAAAGCTTGAAAAACATCTTCATAACCTTAATATTACGATAATTGGAATAAAAATGTTCGAAAAAAAATACTATTTTTAATATGAAATGTAACTAATAACATTGAAAATTTGAAATTGATTTCTTTATTCTTAATCTTCGTCTACTTCAATAAAGTCATCTTCAACGGGTTCATCTTCGGAGCTAGACGCTCGGGAAGCTTCATCGATAGCGATTTCTTCATCGGAAAGTGATATTGCAACTCCTTGTTCCACCTCGATATCCAGTACTTCGCTTTCATATTCTAGTTCGCCTTCAAGATTTTGGTGGTCTTGTGTACGTTTGACCGCGTCTAAGTAATCCTTCAAGCAAATGCACATCTTCATTATCGCCGGTGTGAGTCTTGTTCTTCGTAAAGATAATACCCTACCACTAAGAGAAAAAGCGGATTCAGAAGCTACCAAAGAAGCTTGGACGATTAGTAGATATTTGGTTATGGCGGCTAGAACGGGAAATTGAGATTCCCGTGCTCTCCACCAAGCCAAAACCTCAAAGTTGGAGAATTCTTCAACTCCAATAGTGGCAAAAAAAATCGGTTCCCGTATACCTACCATATTCGGTATTTGTTTGGTCATCCCCATCACCCCTACCAACATTTGATGGGGTTTTATACTTGTTAAAATAAACTGGAAATAATCCTTTAAAAGATTTATCAAATTCGGCTATGGCGTTATCGGCATATAATGGGTCAATAACGATATCCAATTTTGTAAAGATTTTTCGCATTAGATGTTCCACCCCAATTTTGTTCAAACACGGGTTTAATGTGGAGGAAACGGTAATTAAAGGTGACAATGTAGCAAAATATTTTCTCATTTTTGCTTTCATGGGCGTTATCATTTCAAAATACAATTCACCTTGACGTTCGAAATCGTCCAACTTTGTAACCATAAAACCAATTTGTTTAAGGACTAAATGACTAGTGGGATAATAAACACCCGATAATAAAGTTGTTGCAGTTTTAAAAACTTTGAGCAATTGGCTTAGTTTTTGAATAATATCCCAATTTTCAAGCGGAAATGGTGTAACCCGATATTTAGGCACTAACTCGGCATGATAATAGGTTAAAGTACCTTGTTGGCGTAAACCACATACAAGCATATTCTAAGTCGAATTCCATCTTGTGGGAACATCCCAATTAGGGGCCAAAAATATGGAATTCGTTTCCTTACACACTTTCATATATCCCTTATATCTACTTTTGTGATCTGAAAATATATCGGCTAACATTTGTCTATAAGAGCTTTGGCGTTTTTTACTTCGGTGACTTCTAGTCCAGCTTGCACAACCAAATTTATAATGTGTGCAACGCGTCGACTATGATAAAAGTCACCATTCATTGGTGGTTTGAATTTTAGTTTTAGTTTACCCACCGTGTTTGTATTATTACTCGCATTATCAAATGCAATTGAAAACACTTTTTTCTTCAAAATTATACCTTTGTAAAACATCCCGTAACATATGAAATAAGTTTTGACCCGTGTGAGGATAAGGAAATTGGTCAAAAGCAATAACCCTCTTCATCATTTTCCACGATTCAGGATCACACCAATGTGCGGTAACACAAAGGTATGAATCGGGCAAACCAGGAGGAGCCGACCAAACATTTTTTTTTATTTTTTTTTGCTAAAGGGGAACGGTACCCCAACGAAACTTTTATAATAAAAAGAGATAAAAGAGTACAAAACACGGCAGCTAAAAGCTAGCGGTAGAAACGAACCAAGGAAGAGGGAACAAAACAACCAGTCCCATCAAAACTAAAAATACCTAACCAACTACTCGCAAGTCTTTAAATCAGTAATCTTCCACATATCCAACACTTGACTCGTAGCCGATGAAGGTTTAAGTCGTAAAGAACATATATTTTCAATCTCCGAATATCATAAATAACACGTACCAATTGCTCAGCCGTACGAGTACCATGTGACAACCGTCAAAACTCAGGTCGAGTGCACTAACTTATAACCTCGATACTTATACTTGATACTTGCTATAACTAACTTTATGTGTTACGTGTTTACGTAAACATAACTCTTTAAGCTAAGCTCGATGTAACTCATACAAAACTTTTAACGTAGGTTTACGTTACTTAAACATAAAATATGTGTGTCTCGAAATTCGGCGGAAATCGGAAATCAAATCCTAAAATGAATCCTAATACCAAGAAATCATAAATTGAACTTGTCTAAGTTCATAGCAAAACAACCGTAAACTCCAAACAAAAGCAAACTCTTAACGATTACGCGAACGAAAAACGATCGAAACCTGGAAACAGGAACGGTGCGCCGTCCTAAGGGAGAGGGACGACGCCCTCCCCTCCTGGACAGCACATTGTTGTTGCTTGATGAGTCATTTGTGCATGCAACTATAATCCTACACATGTCCCTAACGTGGCAAAGGCTGGAACAACTCTGGATTCACTCAATTGCGGTCATTCTACATCACACAAACACAAACACACACTAACTCTCTCTCACTTGAAACACACACACATTTCACAAAACTCTCCCTCAAACTCTCAAATTCCAGCAACATTACAGAAGAAATCACCATAAACACTCCATCAAAATCGTTCTGAAAATCAAGGATAGCAAAGGGTTACACATATTTGGGTTACATAAACGTTTTCTTCACATTGAAGCTTGAATCTCCAACAAATCACCATCAAAAAATTCTCTCCGGTAAAAACTCTCTAAGCTACTGTTTTTATATATAATATTACTTTGCAATTGGAGTCTATCACTCAACAATATGTTTTCATGATGTTTTTCGGTTAAAAACGTAAGAAAACGAGTTTTATAAACATATACAAACATTCTTGTTTAAATGATTGAAAAAGCTTTACAAAATGGTTATTTGAAAGTGTTTTGAAGTTTATACCGATTGCATGTCGAAATCCACCATCAAAATAACGGATTTTAGAACGAAAACGATTTTCGGGTAAAAACAGTCAGCATGGGCGACGCCCTTGTCCTTTAGGACGAGGCACTGGCCTGCTGACCGTCTCCGAAAATCGTCGTTTAATCGTTAAAAGCGTATCCTTGAACATATATTTAAAACCTGAATAAAGGTCACTGAAATGAACTTTAACTTAGGCTTAGAGGGACTTGATTAACATGTAATTATTATAATGTGTTGGATAAAGTAGTATGAAAATTGTATAAAACGTTGTAAGTGGGAAAGTAGCTAGAAATGTTGGACATAAACTATATAGCGCGGAAGCGCTGCCCAAATGTAGTTAGACCTAACGATAACACTTAAACAATAAACATCTCGTTGACTAACGGGTATAAAAGTTAACAAATAATGATACTTACCCGAACACTTGTTATATATTAGGATTCCGGTGATTCCGAGCACTTCCGAGTACACGCTAGATTCTTCGCAAACAGTGAGTTACAAACCCCTTCTTTTAAAAGTTTTTAATATATTTTGGGGTGAAATGCGAGTCTTATGCTTAAACACTATACTTATGCTGAAACATGCTTTGAATGCTTAACGAAATACTTTGATACTTGAATACTATTACGAAAACTCTTTTGCCAGCATTGTTGATGGTTTTGCCAACAATGCTGAGGATACAAACACTATTTTTCCAATGAGTAAATATCGGATCGTCATGTTGCGGACGTTGTACAACATGGACGTGAGATACCACTAAAATTCCCATACACTCCAACGAGGAACGCTACAGTTGCTATTAATCCCTGTGGAAAGGACCGTTAGTAGTTATGGATAGCGCTATTAGGGTAGAAAGACCCTCACCACAACAACAACAGATGGTGCATAATTATTAAGTGGGTAGGCTATAGGCTTAGCAACGATCATTGGGCAATACCTTAGGATTGTCACATAGCCGTACACTATGTGGCCAATGCCTACAAACATGAATACTATACTTTACGCATTGCTATGCGTCAATACTTTGAATACTATACTTTACGCATTGTTATGCGTCAATACTTGAATGTTTTTACATAAACTTGTAGCTCACTAACTACGTCTCTCGTAGTTAACACTTGACTCGTATTTTCAGGAAACGAGTAAGCTTTGATATGATGCTGGTAGATTGGTGCATGTATGCTTTGGTCGATGACTTCAAGAAGGGAATTTGGTTTGGGGAAATTTGTATTGGAAACTTTTGTTATGTAATCGGATATGAAACAATGGTTTTTTAAACACTTTGTAAACTTTTAAGTTATGTTTTATTTAATATAACTTAGTGTTTATTTATAAACTTGTGTATCGAATACTCTCTCTCTTCACATCCCGTGTTTCCGCTTTAGCGGGGTGTGACATACCACGCTTGAATAAACGGCTATTTCTTTCCTGCCAAATAAAATAGACTGTAGCACCAAGGACCAGCCGACTTGTAATCCCCCAAGCACTCTTCAGATTCGAAGTATTCTCAAGCAGGTGGACCACATCATGTAAAGCGAACACATTACTTGTTAATTTAGTATACGAACACATGCGTAACCAAACCTGTTTAGGAAACCCGCATTCAAAAAATAAATGATTGAACGTATCTGGTTGCGAGTTGCAATACACACACATATCATATAGCCCCGATAGTTCCCAGTCTCGAAGCATATCCTGAGTTTTAAGTTTATTACTCATTATCAACCATAACACGAAAGAGTGACGTGGAACACATTGCGGGAACCAGACTATGTTATGCCAAGGAACCGTAACATCTCTATGCCTCAACGAATCCCAAACCAAGCTAGCGGAAAAATCAGTGGGGTAAGCATATCCGGACGCGTCGAGTCCGGAAGAGGAAGGTGCTGCAGCTGTGGGTATTTGCTTAACCAGTCATCTGGCCATTTCCATCCGTGGTCATCAAATAGATTAACCACTTTACCACTTCTCGTGAACCCTGCCCTAGCAATGTCCCGATAGGAGAACCAGTTAATCAGTGGACCAAATTCAGACCACGTGTCAAACCATGCGGAAGCCAGAGTACCATTGCCCAATTTAAAAACAAAATGCTAACGTAATTCCTTTCTCAAACCCAAGATTTTCCACCAAACCCAACTTACACCCGCATTTACTTTCGCCTCCCAAAAGCTCGTGTCTCCTAGGCGATAAGCATGCAACCATTTAACCCAAAGAGTTTCCTTCCTCACTAAAATCTTCCAAATATGCGTCGTAATTAAAGCTTTATTCCAAGAATCCAATCGTCTAATTCCCAACCCACCCTCTGTTTTTGGAAGACACACCGACTTCCACGCTACTTTAGCTTTACCTGCTTTAAACACTCCATGGCACGAAAGAAACCCACGAATAAGTTTTTCAATATCTTTAATAATTTCCTTTGGAAGCATAAACACCGAAGCCCAATAAATATGGAGAGAGGAAAGTACTGAAATAACTAATTGGAGACGACCAACTATGGATAACGACTTGTTGCGCCAATCCCCAATACGATTCCTGACCTTTTCGACTAGAATTGGACAGTCAGATATACGTAGTCTACTTTAAATCAGCGGGACACCGAGATATTTAATAGGAAAAGAACCCTCTACAAACGGAACTACCTCTAAAATTGCTTGTTTAACAACATCGCCCACATTTGCAAAGAAAACCGTACTTTTAGCAATGCTTGGAACAAGACCAGAAACCCGCTTAAAATTATCAAGAACTTTCATCAGGACCATAACAGAAGCCTTGTTCCCATAAGAAAACATAACAAGGTCATCTGCAAATCAAAGGTTAATAAGACTTAACTTACTACACTTCAGATGGAATTTAAATGAAGCCAACTCTGTAACATCCCGTCTAAGCATCAAAGTTAAGACCTCCATAATCAACGTAAACAGATAAAGAGACATTGGATCTACCTGTCTCAGACCCCGCTTCCCCGGAAAATACCCATACAGATCCCCATTAATTGCGATAGAAAACGAGGTAGAGGTAACACAGGCCATAATCCATTTTATCATCCGATTATGAAACCCAAATCCCACGAGAATCCGCTTCAAAAAATCCCAATTCACTGTGTCATACGCTTTTTGGATATCAATTTTAAAAGCACATCTAGGAGCTCTAGACTGTAAATGATAATTCTTAACCAGTTCTTGCGACAGCAGATTATTGTCCGAAATGCTCCGTCCAGGGACAAAAGCAGACTGATTCTTACTTACAGTGCCATCTAACCCAGTTTTCATTCTATCCGTGAGAATTTTACTAATACACTTGTAAAGAACATTACAACACGAGATAGGCCGATAGTCCGTGACTTTAGTAGGAGTTGAAATCTTCGAAATTAAAGCAATAATGGTGTTATTAACCTCCCTCAAAAGACGCCCATTCATAAAAAATTCTTTTACCGCCAAACACACATCCGGACCGGTAATATCCCACGATTTTTTGAAAAAAGCGGACGTAAACCCATCAGGACCCGGAGCCTTCCCATCCATAATGTTAAACATGGCATTTTTAATCTCCTCATCTGTCACATGGCGAATCATATGTGAAGAAACCGCATCAGATAACCTGTTTATAAAAAGTGTACCCTCATCTTGCAAAGGCTCAACTTGATCCTCCATGCCAAGAAAATCAGTATAGTGTGATAAAAACCTCTCTGCCACACCATCACCCTCTATAATTTCATCATATATACCTCGAACCATAACAATTCTATTCCTATTCCGCCGACCTTTCACCATATTATGAAAATAACCTGTATTACTGTCACCCTCCCTTAGCCAATTACTCTTCGATCTTTGTTTCAGCAGGAGATCTTCGAAAATCCGAGCCTCAGTATAAGCATTTAATAAAATGCTATCTTCCATCCGAAGATCAGTAGAGTCTAGCTCCCTATCGAGCTGAGCTTGGACTACATTCAGCTCATGCTTAAGCATTTTAACTCGTTGACCAACATTCCCATCTTTCCACATCAGCTTCCGAATACTCGGCTTACAAGAATTTTAATTTTTGAACAACACGGAACATGTGATACCCCTCAAACTCAGTCTGCCACTGTTCCTTAATCAACGGGACAAATTCCTTCTTGAGCATGACAAAATTAGCCAATTTGAACGACTTTGGTTTTTTGCTCTTATTTAGAGGGATTTTCAGGACCGTCGGACTATGGTCAGAAATACGATATGGTTAAAAAATAGCATATGAATTTACAAAAGAGCTTAAAAATTCACCATTCCCCATAACACGATCAAGTTTTTTCAAAATACTGGAACAAGCATTAGGACGTTGATTCCACGTATAATGAAGACCTGACTGTTTTAAATCCTCTACACCAATCCGTTCCACACATTCTCTGAATTCATGAATTCCAATCGTAACATTGGAAGAACCCCTGTACTGTCCTCTAGATGCAGACTCACATTAAAATCTCCCATTACAATCCACGGTTTAGAATTAACGTCACGCTTATGTAACACCAATTCCTTCCATAAATCCCGTCTGTGCGCATACTTATTACCATCATAAATAAACGAGAAATGCAGCCATTTATCAACGGCTATAATCTGAACCCAACAATGCATTGCTTGATCAGATTGGTGTACCACCATAACATTCACACTATCAGGATCCCACCCTAAAATGATGCGTGTTCCCGTACGACAAACCTGATTATTTGGCGTCCACACCCAACGATTAAACACCTGATTACATACATTCTGAAGTTTCGATAAATCAACATGCGATTCCAGAATAACACACATACTTAACCCATTTTCCCTAATAACATCTTGAACCTTTTTCTGTTTTGGGACGCGATTCAACCCCCGAATATTCCATGTGGCAACGCTAAACATTAAAACCGGCTGAATCAGGAGTGCTTGCCCCTGTGTTACTCTTTCCATGTGGAACCATATAACCACCATCCGTGCCATGAACATGCCCATGCGAATCCGGAGTATAAATCCCTGTACCTATAAACCGTGTATCACAATTCCCATTACCGTTCTCCATGTTAGAATTATCAGCCGCTCCATCTACCTTTCCAGTCCACTGATGTTTTAAGGGATCCGCTAAGTTACCTACCTCATCAATAGTAGACAGGGTATGAAACTTGTTAGTTAAACTACTACCAGCTTCCAGAGCTTTAGGCCGATATACCAATTGTGTTTTTTTCCCCAGGTGATACCCCTTACCATTAATAATACCTTTATTTTTCCGCTTTTTAACTTCCTCAAACCCGTCATCATCTTTATCATGTATGCCTTTTTGAGCCATCTCAGGTTTATTAAACAAAAACGTTGCAGTGGGCATATCTTGGAGGTGTCCACTCATATTCAACATTGACTATATCCTTCGTGAAACTCCCAGAATCCTCCAGACACGGCGTTGCTAATATCACTTGTTTCCGTAATTCCACCTCAGCCGAAACTTGAATCATACCTCTCGCAAAACTTGGCCTCCCCCATGCATTAATACACATAGAGCTAGTGTACGTATCTAGCATCTTTGGCTGCCCTATTTATGAAGCAATTACACTTAACCCATCCGCCGTAAATCCTGCAATTGGAACATCATGCAACTTGACCCATACAGAAACTGAAGTATGATCCTCCTTCGTAACATTGACAGTAGTAGACCATTTATTGAGAAAAATAGGGGACTTCTGGATCATCCACAGACCCTTTTCCAGGACATCATACATTCCCTTCTCAGAGGAGAATTTAAAAAAATAGAACCCTTTTCCATTCATCATAGTTTTCTCGAGGCCAAACTGTTGGGTTATAACTTAGCCAAAATAGTTTAACCATGAACAATTCGCTAACAAACAAGAATAGTAACTCAAACTATTAATACGGAAGATATTAAGAGTTACTACGGAAGACAAGTTAGTACGGCTGTTCAACAAGTTACTACGGCTAGTCAGTTGCTACGGTGATATTGAAGTCACTACGGGCAAAAGTCAAGATACGAAAGAAGTCAAGTCAAGACACGGAAGACAATCTTGCCTTGCAAGTATAATCTAAGTTATAGAGTTATAATTAGATTATGTTTCCTTTTGTTAAATAGATAGAGTTTCCTTATTTCTAGATAACGATTTATTTAGATAAGGATAGAAGTTGTTTCCTAGTTTATCTAGGTCGGCCTCAAGGTCTATATAAAGATAGATCCTTGTATTCATAAAAACACGTTGTATTGATATTCTTAAGATCAATACGATTGAGGCTTATAATTCGACAATACTTTTTGTTTGTTCTTATTCATAATTTATTGTTCGACAACTTGTAATATTGAAGTGTTCATCCGCTGCTGAACTTCTTCAATAGATCTCGATCTTAACGAAGGCAAATCTATTAGTTTACATTAACTAATACGATCCTGACAAGTGGTATCAGAGCACAGGAGGTGCTCTAGATCCATTGATCAACAAGTTTATAATCCTCATAAACGAAGAATCAAGTTTACCATCATGACTGAAATCACAATCGGCAAAGTTCCTATACTAAACAGCAACGAATTCGACTTATGGAAGTTACGAATCAAGCAACACATTCTACTTTATGACTATACAGTTTGGGATGTGATTATTAATGGTAACAAAACACCAACCCCCCATGGAGCTGATGGTAACCCTGGTCTTGCTGGTAGACCACCTTTGACTGATCTTGAACGGATAGAAAAACAAATCGAAATCAAGGCTTTGAGTATTCTGCTAATTGCTATTCCTAACGACTATCTATCACAATTTGAAGAATACCAAGATGCCAAATCGCTATGGGAAGCCTTGGAGAAAAGATTCAGCGGGACAAAGAACACAAAGAAGAACAAGAAAGCTCTTCTTAAACAGGAATATGAGAATTTCAACTCCTTAAATGGCGAAAGAATAACACAAACGTTTGATCGGTACAAAAAGCTCGTTGGAGAGATGATAAGCGCAGGCATTAAGTACGACAAAGATGATCTAAACAGAAAGTTCATAAGATCTTTTAGGCAAAGAATGGACAGTATACACTGTCTCCTACAGACA
>CAJVGC010000592.1:27622095-27667887 GCA_910822075.1 Senecio squalidus
GATCCGTTCTGAAAACATAAGAAATGGTATGAACAATTATTAGTCGAAAGAGAATACAATGTAATTTTAATAAAAAAAACAAACCTCAATTAAGCTCTTTGTATGCAACTCTTCTGCTGTAAGACCAAGTAATTTGACAGCGTCAGAATCAAATATTGTACAATCAATTGATTGGCCTTTGTCATGAACCCGCAAGACTAACTTGTACATGTAACAAAATAAGTGAGAAGGCAAAAGTCTTTTAGTAAACTTATATGACAGAATATGTTTTTTTTTTTTTTTGCTAACTTACGCAAAATGTGGGTTTGAAGCATTTCTTTTACATTGCTTGTCACAAAAGAAAACAGTGTCACGCCATACGACACTTTTTAAGCATGTTGAGCAAAGCACATATTTCCAATCGTTGGAAAGTGTGACAACCGTCAAATTTCAGGTGTTCTTTACGCTCTATGTCCCTCGTTTTGTCTCTTATGCCTTTAAATTGAACTTTTATTGGAAACGCGCACGTGTCGGAATCACAACCGGAACCAACTTACATAAGTCCTAATGCCAAGAAAACACCTAATGAACTTTCCTAAGTTCATAACTAATCATAATTAAGAACTTTCGATTAACAAAAAGGTCCAACGAAGCAATAACGTAAAAACAAAAATCAGATAAAATCTGAAAAACCACCCGGTGCGCAGCACCTATTGTTTTGGTGCGCAGCACCTAACGCCAGATTTCAAAAATGTTACATTTTTAGTCCTTATCTCGTTTTTTTAAATCACCAACCAATCCACCTCGATTTTTAACACTCAATTACTGTCACTTAGCAGTCCCAAAGTGACATTATTACTCTTCCTCCTATTTCCATTTTCATTTTTCATTTCTTAAATCCAAAACACACACACACTTACACCTAGTTCCATTTTCTCTCATCTCTCTCTCTAAAACACCATTAAAACCAGAAACTTTCACCACTAAATCAGTCCATAAACACATATAAATCAACCACCTAATCCATCAAAAACGTTCCAAGAGTAAAGGGTAGCAAAAGGAAAGGATTAAATCGGGTTTTCAAGGAGATTTGGAGCTAGGAACTCATCCAAATCGTTTCATTTCTTTTTCCTTCGGTAAAACTCTTTTACTTTACTCTTTATTAAAATCCTTGCTTGCATGCAAGATCTAAAACCTGAAAATATGTTTCTATGAAGTTTTAAAACGTTTCTTGCTTAAAAACGAGTTTTTATTATAGATCCATATTTTTAACATGTAAATCTAAAAGAAAACAGTGACTTACTTTATAAACACATATATTTGAAGAATATCGGTTTGCATGTTAGATCTAAACAATAAAAATGAGTTTTATAAAGATTTATAACTCTTTTTATACAAAAACGATTCTTGACTAAATAATACTTAGATCTATGTTTTTGTGGATAAAAGTTGTTTAGAAACTATAAAAATGGTGTTTTATGAGATAACTACTGGTTGCATGTCGAAATCTATGGGTGACAAAACGTTTTTAGCAAAGAAATCACAAAACGGGGAAGAACAGCAAGGAGGTGCGCAGCACCCCCTGACAGGTGCTGCGCACCGGGCTGCTGTTCCTCCCGAAAATCGCCGTTTTGGCCGTTTAAAACTTATGTATACGTTCTGGACTTTTGCTAATATTATTATGGGACTGAGATGAATAAAACTAATGATAATGGCGACTTATATTGGACTCTTTGGACTTTTTGGACTTGTTAAATAAGTTATTATGTGTTATACGTGTTTTGTGAGCGGAATTGACTTTAGGTTTTGGACACAAAATTTGGGCGCGGAAGCGCTGTACAAATTTCGCTAGAAAACCTAAACCAATTCAGCGACCTAAACGTGTCTAACATAATGATAACTTTAACTTTGAACCTTCGGACTAAAAATAAACGTTAACCGCTTCGGACCAATTTTGGGACAATTTTGACTTTAACACTTAATTATAAACAAAAGTTACCTAATCCTTTATATAAAGTAACCTAATAAGAAATTAACTTTTGGACAATCTTGGTATTCCTAGGCATTCCGTGATTCCCGGCTCCTTTTCCGACCGATTCCGAGTTCACTTTCTCCGCAAACCGTGAGTTACACCCCTCCTTACTCTTACATTTTAAGTACTCTTTTGGGGGAAACATGAGATCAAAACCTTTTGTGAACAATATCTTTATGTGAAACTGTTTTACGTGCTTTAACCTATGTACAACGTATTGTGATCTATTTTTGGAAACTTTTGAACTAATTGAACTACCTTTCTATTTTTTGGAGACTTCTGCACTTGAAACTCTTTGAACACTTGGAACTTTGAGAACTTTTGAACTATTTTAGAACATGAACTAATATGCGTAAACAACATCAATTGTTCGGATTGGCTTACTTTAGACTCCCTAGGTTTGCCTCTTTGGGTATTTGATTGGACAATGATAGCTTGGTTGTATTTTTGGAGCAAAACCCTAGGTGAGGATATAACGCCGTAAGTACAAACAAATGACTTTAAAAACGGAACGAACTAAATGCCCCGCAGATTTTCTTGGAACTGAACTCTCACACTATTAACACAAGCCGTTAGCATAGATTATGGGTATCGATACTTAGGAGCGGTCACTCCTTACCAATGGGTAGCGACCAAGGTACATATTGCTAAGTTCTCGCGAACTCGAACTCTAGACTGGAACTAGTGGGCAGGCACTTGACCAAAATCGGATTAGTGTGTAAAACTAAATCTTACGTATATTAAGCTTAGTGGTTGGTACAACTCGAGGATCATAGGTCTTTATTTACGCATATACTTACTTACTGTCTTACATATGTGGATTAATCCACCGCTAAGGTAATGACTACGAACTCTTTCGCTCGCTACGCTACTTGACTTTTGAACTTAACTTGGAACTTATTTGAACTTATTTTGAACTTATTAGCACTTGAACTTATCTTGAATTTAAATTATTCTTGAATTTCTAAGCACTTAAACTTATTCGAATTATTCTTGAATTTTAAGCACTTGAACTTATCGTGAATTTCTCGACTTCGAACAAACCTTGAACTTTCACGAACTTTGGACTTGTCTCGAACTCTTATGAACTTTCAAATTGGAACTTTTCTTCAATCTATAAACTGTAACTCACTCACTACGTTTTCGTAGTTGACACTTTATCTCATGTTTCAGGAACTAAGCGTAAGTTGTGAAGTGCATTGCTCAGGCGGGTCAAGTCCTTTATGTGAAGTGTATCTTGGGAAGAAGACCTTATTTTGGGAATTTTTATTCAAAAACATTTATATTATGTACTTTGGTCTTATCTTTGAATCTTGGTTGTAACTTTGACTATGTACTTTTAATTTAAATCTTAATGACTCGAACCGTTAATTTTGGTGTAACCCGTGAAATGATTCTTCGCTCTTCACATTCCGTGTTTCCGCTTTAGCGGGGTGTGACAGACTTGGTATCAGAGCACGGGTTATAGTGAAAACGGTTTTAAAAAATTTTCAAAAAGTTTTCGAAACCAAAACTATAACCAAGGCTTTTCAGAAAAATTATTTTCGGGTTCAAACTTTAGTATATTATTTTCCGCAATTGCATGATTATCTTTTCAACTATGCGTGATTTGATCAACCACCCATAGTTCAAAATGAATTATGCAAGAACGGAAAGTGAAAGGCTATCGTTAAACGGTTTTGAGTCCATAAATTCTCGGTCTTGTCAATTCCCGACACTCACATGATTGACCCGTGCATGCATTTTACTTACGTTTTTCCTACCCTTAGTTTCCCCCGTACTTATGTAACTCTCTATTCGCAGATACGATATGTCTCAGTCGTCACACTCCCGATCCCAGACTCGATCACTTCCCCGAGCCGCCTCCCCCTCTCACGAACCCTCCGAGGGCCACACGGCTTCCGAGAGCCAGCGTCACCAGACGGCTGACCCAACGGAAGGCACATCCCAGACCATCAGCAGCAGTAATGGGTCCAGTCCAAGGACGGTGCTTCCACCTCCTAGACTGGTGCCCGTTGCAGCACCACAGCCCCGAGGACCCAACGCTGGAGCACCTGTGCATCAGCAGTCGGGCCCGTTCCGACCCGCGCCTCCCCAGTCTTTCTTGGATCCCTACGATCCCGCCTTTCGTACTCCGATATCGGAGCGTTACGCATGGGATCGTCAGATTATCGAAGAAAGACGACGTGCTCAGGAGTCCGGACCCTCCCGACCCATGATGCCACCTACTCACCAGTCTCTTCCACCAGATGCGTTCCTCAACCTGCACCGCCAGGTCCGCGGACTTGCCGAGGAAGCTCAGGAGCAGGGCCTCCTTCTCTTTGAAGTCTCCGATGCTGCGAACGAGTTGGCACAGCAGTCCCCGCGGATCATACTAACGGCTCAGGCCACCGCCCGGACAGTGCAGTGCCTCACCAGAGCCTGCATAGTCATGGGAGCGCTTATCGTAGCCATAGCCGCCATGATGTTCCTTGAAGAGCGTTACTAGGCATACTTTTTTTTTCTTTGTACTGTACCGACTTAGTCGTAATTTTCCCATTGTACACGACTTAGGCCATTATTTATGATTCCTCTATGTATTGTACTTGTACTTCTTTCAACAATTTTGTTTTGTGTACTGAAACCTCCTATTATTGATGAAAACCTCTATCTTTATTTAACCTTACTTGTCTTGTCACGTGAACCTTTCTCTATTGTCAAACATTATTACAAATTCTTAAATCATCATCGCGCGTATACTGTTACCTTGCTTGTACATTCTTTTACTACTTTCGTTATCGTACTTGTGCTAGCTGTTCACCCTCATTACTCTCGTGTGTTCGATGATCGCTAACTTTGAGTTGGATTCTAGTAGAAAATTTCCAAATGGCGCATTCTAAACTATTTTCTTCCTTCCCTTGTAGAACTATGCCTCCCAGGAGAAGACGCGGGAATCGCATAGCCACGCAGATTGTCGTGCAATTCCAAGCGCTACTCCCAAGCGTGATCGCCCAGATCGTCGCTGGAATCAACCAAGGGATCTTCGGAATCAACGAACCCCTTCTCCCTCTTGGGCCGACCAGGAAGGACGAGGACGAGGATTTTGGAACCAACCTCCTACCTCCCCCTCCAGCCCTCTTCCAACGAAATGAGAATAAGAGAAGGAAAATTCACTACCAAACCTCAAGGACTAGCATCAACCAGGAATCCACCGCCGTAACCCGCACCTACTCCAGACCACGCTCCCAGTGCAGCAGGTGTCACTTTCATCATGCCCGAAAATGCCCGGTATGCAGACTTTGCAACAAAGTAGGGCATTACCCCTGGTGCTGTCCGGAAAATGCAAACAGAAAGCTGCTATGCCTCGAATGTGGGAGCGACCAGCACCTCCGTGGGGATTGTCTCCGAGAGCGTACCACAGAAACCCTCAGTGCTCTCGCAATCACAGCCGAGGAAACCCCTCAGGACCTCAATGCAGCTACTGGTACGTACCCTGTCAAATAACCCTCTCCTTCCATACTATTTGATTCAAGAACTAAAGGAAACCCTACCCCCTTAGAAGTTAGACCCCTTATCAGCTTAGGACCTAAAGTCTTGCGGACACCCTTCTCATCGAATATGCTAGTGACCAATAGTCGAAGCTACGAGTGCAAACTTAGGATTTCCAATACTTCGCTTGCCTAAAACCTTTCCATCACCCCAATTCCTACCGAACCATCAAGCTTTGACGCTATCGTTGGATGGACCGGTCACCCCATTATTGAGTCAAGATCGTCCGTTCCAACAAACTCACTCGTATCCTTCTCCGCACAGTGAAACTCCCGTTGTTCAGGAGGACAAACCTGAATGGCAACTTCGCGGCGCGTATCCCCCGATGATGCACTAGTATCCCGAGAAGGACTACGACGCATCCTCTGCTCACGGCGCATCCTCCGCTCACGGCGGCGAACATAAATCTAAGGAAAGCCGAGTCCAAGACATTTCTGTAGTCAAGGACCATCCAAAGCCTCCCCGAAGATTTGCCCGGACTACCGCCGAATCGATAAGTGAAAATTTCCAAAGAACCTCGTTCCTGACACGGCACCAATAGCCAAGGCTCCCTACCATCTAGCACCACTTGAGATGCTAAGGCGGCCAAAGCTGCTGTAGGGACTTCCCAACCCTAGTCCCACCACTCGAATCCAATTCCATGGGAAGCCCCAATTTCCCTAACAAGAGACAGACGGACCTTTCTGTTTGTACGCTGAGCGTCATGAACTCGTCAAGCAAACCGTCAAGAACTGATGACCACCCCCGAGGATCGACAACCTATCCGAGTAGTTGCAAGATGCAGCATACCTCTCAAAAGCCGACCCCGCCCGAGTTATCACCAGGTTCGCGACATTTTGACCAACGCTACCGAGGACCGCACTTCCCCAAACTCGATGCAAACAACCCAAGCCTTTCCCTCTGTCAGTATGCCTAAACAACACCCGGTCGATATTAATGGACTTAATAGACAAGTGTGTGAGCATACTAAACAACTAAATACCGCACTCACTGTTAACACTCACACCTACTCAAGGAAGATTCTGTGAACGTCCCGAGCTCACCCTAGAAACCTTCCGAGGTCAGGAGTCGTACGCCAAATTCCCGAAGTGCGAACTCTGACCCTGAGCAGAACATTTCCCGATTCTATAGTCCACCTTGAAGGAATTCGGACTCAGGCCAAACGCAACTCGTTGCGCCAAGCTCCAAGCATGAGTCCAGAAGTCCGAAGGTATTCGTAAACTCGTTTCCGACAAGAACCACATATTCCGCTACTTTACCCACCCGGGATCCGACTTGTCGTACAAGAATTCCCGAGGGTGCTGTTCTGGCCGGACATAAATAAGGACATTACCTTGTATCCAGCCAAGTGCCTCACTTACTCCGAGATCAAGGCGGGACACCGAAACCTATCCCTCTATTAGTCGGTCTGCGTCCCACTCCCTCTTCGGAGAGCCCTCCAGAGAATCGCTAGGAACGCGACTAGACCTCATCACCTCTCACTATTCACCTTCCTCTAATCGGGTACACTTATGTCACGGATCCCGTGCCAGCACTAAGTGCGCACCCATCAATCTATACATGGACGCAAGTGTCGAACACCGCCCTATCGACTAGAAGCTGACGGTCGACGACTTGCAAGGTCCGACGTCCGTCCCTAACCGTGAAGGACTGGAAGCATTTCCGTACCCGGCCAAGGAGCTGTGTGACCATCTAGAAGAAAAGCCCTCAATCCCTTAGATGGCAATAGGGTATCCCCTAGGATATCGCCACGGAAAGAGGATAGTCTGCTTCAGGAAACGCGGCAAACTAAGCCCGAAGTACACCGGTCCAATCTAAGTCTTGGAGCACACCGATCCGACTTCTCATTGCTTTTAACTTTCCCAACCGTCTCCTAACATTCTTATGTGTCCCTTCTCACACTTGAAAAGTGTTCATCGGATGAGACCCTCGACATCTCCCTCTAAACGAGGTCAAAAACTGCTACCAAACCAAATTCCTTGTTGAACCGCTTAGGTTATTGACTCCAAGGTCAAACAACATAGACCGAACCTTGTACCCATCTCTGAGTTCAGTGGAACCTCCGACGTAGCCCCACTACCGCGTGAAGACGCAGGGACCGAAACTCGTCAAGAGGATCCACCATAATTCGACGGCATTTATTCCCCATGGGACGAACTAAATTTCGGGACGAAATTCCTTTCAACCCGGGGAGAATGTGACAACCGTCAAATTTCAGGTGTTCTTTACGCTCTATGTCCCTCGTTTTGTCTCTTATGCCTTTAAATTGAACTTTTATTGGAAACGCGCACGTGTCGGAATCACAACCGGAACCAACTTACATAAGTCCTAATGCCAAGAAAACACCTAATGAACTTTCCTAAGTTCATAACTAATCATAATTAAGAACTTTCGATTAACAAAAAGGTCCAACGAAGCAATAACGTAAAAACAAAAATCAGATAAAATCTGAAAAACCACCCGGTGCGCAGCACCTAACGCCAGATTTCAAAAATGTTACATTTTTAGTCCTTATCTCGTTTTTGTAAATCACCAACCAATCCACCTCGATTTTTAACACTCAATTACTGTCACTTAGCAGTCCCAAAGTGACATTATTACTCTTCCTCCTATTTCCATTTTCATTTTTCATTTCTTAAATCCAAAACACACACACACTTACACCTAGTTCCATTTTCTCTCATCTCTCTCTCTAAAACACCATTAAAACCAGAAACTTTCACCACTAAATCAGTCCATAAACACATATAAATCAACCACCTAATCCATCAAAAACGTTCCAAGAGTAAAGGGTAGCAAAAGGAAAGGATTAAATCGGGTTTTCAAGGAGATTTGGAGCTAGGAACTCATCCAAATCGTTTCATTTCTTTTTCCTTCGGTAAAACTCTTTTACTTTACTCTTTATTAAAATCCTTGCTTGCATGCAAGATCTAAAACCTGAAAATATGTTTCTACGAAGTTTTAAAACGTTTCTTGCTTAAAAACGAGTTTTTATTATAGATCCATATTTTTAACATGTAAATCTAAAAGAAAACAGTGACTTACTTTATAAACACATATATTTGAAGAATATCGGTTTACATGTTAGATCTAAACAATAAAAATGAGTTTTATAAAGATTTATAACTCTTTTTATCCAAAAACAATTCTTGACTAAATAATACTTAGATCTATGTTTTTGTGGATAAAAGTTGTTTAGAAACTATAAAAATGGTGTTTTATGAGATAACTACTGGTTGCATGTCGAAATCTATGGGTGACAAAACGTTTTTAGCAAAGAAATCACAAAACGGGGAAGAACAGCAAGGAGGTGCGCAGCACCCCCTGACAGGTGCTGCGCACCGGGCTGCTGTTCCTCCCGAAAATCGCCGTTTTGGCCGTTTAAAACTTATGTATACGTTCTGGACTTTTGCTAATATTATTATGGGACTGAGATGAATAAAACTAATGATAATGGCGACTTATATTGGACTCTTTGGACTTTTTGGACTTGTTAAATAAGTTATTATGTGTTATACGTGTTTTGTGAGCGGAATTGACTTTAGGTTTTGGACACAAAATTTGGGCGCGGAAGCGCTGCCCAAATTTCGCTAGAAAACCTAAACCAATTCAGCGACCTAAACGTGTCTAACATAATGATAACTTTAACTTTGAACCTTCGGACTAAAAATAAACGTTAACCGCTTCGGACCAATTTTGGGACAATTTTGACTTTAACACTTAATTATAAACAAAAGTTACCTAATCTCTTATATAAAGTAACCTAATAAGAAATTAACTTTTGGACAATCTTGGTATTCCTAGGCATTCCGTGATTCCCGGCTCCTTTTCCGACCGATTCCGAGTTCACTTTCTCCGCAAACCGTGAGTTACACCCCTCCTTACTCTTACATTTTAAGTACTCTTTTGGGGGAAACATGAGATCAAAACCTTTTGTGAACAATATCTTTATGTGAAACTGTTTTACGTGCTTTAACCTATGTACAACGTATTGTGATCTATTTTTGGAAACTTTTGAACTAATTGAACTACCTTTCTATTTTTGGAGACTTCTGCACTTGAAACTCTTTGAACACTTGGAACTTTGAGAACTTTTGAACTATTTTAGAACATGAACTAATATGCGTAAACAACATCAATTGTTCGGATTGGCTTACTTTAGACTCCCTAGGTTTGCCTCTTTGGGTATTTGATTGGACAATGATAGCTTGGTTGTATTTTTGGAGCAAAACCCTAGGTGAGGATATAACGCCGTAAGTACAAACAAATGACTTTAAAAACGGAACGAACTAAATGCCCCGCAGATTTTCTTGGAACTGAACTCTCACACTATTAACACAAGCCGTTAGCATAGATTATGGGTATCGATACTTAGGAGCGGTCACTCCTTACCAATGGGTAGCGACCAAGGTACATATTGCTAAGTTCTCGCAAACTCGAACTCTAGACTGGAACTAGTGGGCAGGCACTTGACCAAAATCGGATTAGTGTGTAAAACTAAATCTTACGTATATTAAGCTTAGTGGTTGGTACAACTCGAGGATCATAGGTCTTTATTTACGCATATACTTACTTACTGTCTTACATATGTGCATTAATCCACCGCTAAGGTAATGACTACGAACTCTTTCGCTCGCTACGCTACTTGACTTTTGAACTTAACTTGGAACTTATTTGAACTTATTTTGAACTTATTAGCACTTGAACTTATCTTGAATTTAAATTATTCTTGAATTTCTAAGCACTTAAACTTATTCGAATTATTCTTGAATTTTAAGCACTTGAACTTATCGTGAATTTCTCGACTTCGAACAAACCTTGAACTTTCACGAACTTTGGACTTGTCTCGAACTCTTATGAACTTTCAAATTGGAACTTTTCTTCAATCTATAAACTGTAACTCACTCACTACGTTTTCGTAGTTGACACTTTATCTCATGTTTCAGGAACTAAGCGTAAGTTGTGAAGTGCATTGCTCAGGCGGGTCAAGTCCTTTATGTGAAGTGTATCTTGGGAAGAAGACCTTATTTTGGGAATTTTTATTCAAAAACATTTATATTATGTACTTTGGTCTTATCTTTGAATCTTGGTTGTAACTTTGACTATGTACTTTTAATTTAAATCTTAATGACTCGAACCGTTAATTTTGGTGTAACCCGTGAAATGATTCTTCGCTCTTCACATTCCGTGTTTCCGCTTTAGCGGGGTGTGACAGACTTGGTATCAGAGCACGGGTTATAGTGAAAACGGTTTTAAAAAATTTTCAAAAAGTTTTCGAAACCAAAACTATAACCAAGGCTTTTCAGAAAAATTATTTTCGGGTTCAAACTTTAGTATATTATTTTCCGCAATTGCATGATTATCTTTTCAACTATGCGTGATTTGATCAACCACCCATAGTTCAAAATGAATTATGCAAGAACGGAAAGTGAAAGGCTATCGTTAAACGGTTTTGAGTCCATAAATTCCCGGTCTTGTCAATTCCCGACACTCACATGATTGACCCGTGCATGCATTTTACTTACGTTTTTCCTACCCTTAGTTTCCCCCGTACTTATGTAACTCTCTATTCGCAGATACGATATGTCTCAGTCGTCACACTCCCGATCCCAGACTCGATCACTTCCCCGAGCCGCCTCCCCCTCTCACGAACCCTCCGAGGGCCACACGGCTTCCGAGAGCCAGCGTCACCAGACGGCTGACCCAACGGAAGGCACATCCCAGACCATCAGCAGCAGTAATGGGTCCAGTCCAAGGACGGTGCTTCCACCTCCTAGACTGGTGCCCGTTGCAGCACCACAGCCCCGAGGACCCAACGCTGGAGCACCTGTGCATCAGCAGTCGGGCCCGTTCCGACCCGCGCCTCCCCAGTCTTTCTTGGATCCCTACGATCCCGCCTTTCGTACTCCGATATCGGAGCGTTACGCATGGGATCGTCAGATTATCGAAGAAAGACGACGTGCTCAGGAGTCCGGACCCTCCCGACCCATGATGCCACCTACTCACCAGTCTCTTCCACCAGATGCGTTCCTCAACCTGCACCGCCAGGTCCGCGGACTTGCCGAGGAAGCTCAGGAGCAGGGCCTCCTTCTCTTTGAAGTCTCCGATGCTGCGAACGAGTTGGCACAGCAGTCCCCACGGATCATCCTAACGGCCCAGGCCACCGCCCGGACAGTGCAGTGCCTCACCAGAGCCTGCATAGTCATGGGAGCGCTTATCGTAGCCATAGCCGCCATGATGTTCCTTGAAGAGCGTTACTAGGCATACTTTTTTTTTCTTTGTACTGTACCGACTTAGTCGTAATTTTCCCATTGTACACGACTTAGGCCATTATTTATGATTCCTCTATGTATTGTACTTGTACTTCTTTCAACAATTTTGTTTTGTGTACTGAAACCTCCTATTATTGATGAAAACCTCTATCTTTATTTAACCTTACTTGTCTTGTCACGTGAACCTTTCTCTATTGTCAAACATTATTACAAATTCTTAAATCATCATCGCGCGTATACTGTTACCTTGCTTGTACATTCTTTTACTACTTTCGTTATCGTACTTGTGCTAGCTGTTCACCCTCATTACTCTCGTGTGTTCGATGATCGCTAACTTTGAGTTGGATTCTAGTAGAAAATTTCCAAATGGCGCATTCTAAACTATTTTCTTCCTTCCCTTGTAGAACTATGCCTCCCAGGAGAAGACGCGGGAATCGCATAGCCACGCAGATTGTCGTGCAATTCCAAGCGCTACTCCCAAGCGTGATCGCCCAGATCGTCGCTGGAATCAACCAAGGGATCTTCGGAATCAACGAACCCCTTCTCCCTCTTGGGCCGACCAGGAAGGACGAGGACGAGGATTTTGGAACCAACCTCCTACCTCCCCCTCCAGCCCTCTTCCAACGAAATGAGAATAAGAGAAGGAAAATTCACTACCAAACCTCAAGGACTAGCATCAACCAGGAATCCACCGCCGTAACCCGCACCTACTCCAGACCACGCTCCCAGTGCAGCAGGTGTCACTTTCATCATGCCCGAAAATGCCCGGTATGCAGACTTTGCAACAAAGTAGGGCATTACCCCTGGTGCTGTCCGGAAAATGCAAACAGAAAGCTGCTATGCCTCGAATGTGGGAGCGACCAGCACCTCCGTGGGGATTGTCTCCGAGAGCGTACCACAGAAACCCTCAGTGCTCTCGCAATCACAGCCGAGGAAACCCCTCAGGACCTCAATGCAGCTACTGGTACGTACCCTGTCAAATAACCCTCTCCTTCCATACTATTTGATTCAAGAACTAAAGGAAACCCTACCCCCTTAGAAGTTAGACCCCTTATCAGCTTAGGACCTAAAGTCTTGCGGACACCCTTCTCATCGAATATGCTAGTGACCAATAGTCGAAGCTACGAGTGCAAACTTAGGATTTCCAATACTTCGCTTGCCTAAAACCTTTCCATCACCCCAATTCCTACCGAACCATCAAGCTTTGACGCTATCGTTGGATGGACCGGTCACCCATTATTGAGTCAAGATCGTCCGTTCCAACAAACTCACTCGTATCCTTCTCCGCACAGTGAAACTCCCGTTGTTCAGGAGGACAAACCTGAATGGCAACTTCGCGGCGCGTATCCCCCGATGATGCACTAGTATCCCGAGAAGGACTACGACGCATCCTCTGCTCACGGCGCATCCTCCGCTCACGGCGGCGAACATAAATCTAAGGAAAGCCGAGTCCAAGACATTTCTGTAGTCAAGGACCATCCAAAGCCTCCCCGAAGATTTGCCCGGACTACCGCCGAATCGATAAGTGAAAATTTCCAAAGAACCTCGTTCCTGACACGGCACCAATAGCCAAGGCTCCCTACCATCTAGCACCACTTGAGATGCTAAGGCGGCCAAAGCTGCTGTAGGGACTTCCCAACCCTAGTCCCACCACTCGAATCCAATTCCATGGGAAGCCCCAATTTCCCTAACAAGAGACAGACGGACCTTTCTGTTTGTACGCTGAGCGTCATGAACTCGTCAAGCAAACCGTCAAGAACTGATGACCACCCCCGAGGATCGACAACCTATCCGAGTAGTTGCAAGATGCAGCATACCTCTCAAAAGCCGACCCCGCCCGAGTTATCACCAGGTTCGCGACATTTTGACCAACGCTACCGAGGACCGCACTTCCCCAAACTCGATGCAAACAACCCAAGCCTTTCCCTCTGTCAGTATGCCTAAACAACACCCGGTCGATATTAATGGACTTAATAGACAAGTGTGTGAGCATACTAAACAACTAAATACCGCACTCACTGTTAACACTCACACCTACTCAAGGAAGATTCTGTGAACGTCCCGAGCTCACCCTAGAAACCTTCCGAGGTCAGGAGTCGTACGCCAAATTCCCGAAGTGCGAACTCTGACCCTGAGCAGAACATTTCCCGATTCTATAGTCCACCTTGAAGGAATTCGGACTCAGGCCAAACGCAACTCGTTGCTCCAAGCATGAGTCCAGAAGTCCGAAGGTATTCGTAAACTCGTTTCCGACAAGAACCACATATTCCGCTACTTTACCCACCCGGGATCCGACTTGTCGTACAAGAATTCCCGAGGGTGCTGTTCTGGCCGGACATAAATAAGGACATTACCTTGTATCCAGCCAAGTGCCTCACTTACTCCGAGATCAAGGCGGGACACCGAAACCTATCCCTCTATTAGTCGGTCTGCGTCCCACTCCCTCTTCGGAGAGCCCTCCAGAGAATCGCTAGGAACGCGACTAGACCTCATCACCTCTCACTATTCACCTTCCTCTAATCGGGTACACTTATGTCACGGATCCCGTGCCAGCACTAAGTGCGCACCCATCAATCTATACATGGACGCAAGTGTCGAACACCGCCCTATCGACTAGAAGCTGACGGTCGACGACTTGCAAGGTCCGACGTCCGTCCCTAACCGTGAAGGACTGGAAGCATTTCCGTACCCGGCCAAGGAGCTGTGTGACCATCTAGAAGAAAAGCCCTCAATCCCTTAGATGGCAATAGGGTATCCCCTAGGATATCGCCACGGAAAGAGGATAGTCTGCTTCAGGAAACGCGGCAAACTAAGCCCGAAGTACACCGGTCCAATCTAAGTCTTGGAGCACACCGATCCGACTTCTCATTGCTTTTAACTTTCCCAACCGTCTCCTAACATTCTTATGTGTCCCTTCTCACACTTGAAAAGTGTTCATCGGATGAGACCCTCGACATCTCCCTCTAAACGAGGTCAAAAACTGCTACCAAACCAAATTCCTTGTTGAACCGCTTAGGTTATTGACTCCAAGGTCAAACAACATAGACCGAACCTTGTACCCATCTCTGAGTTCAGTGGAACCTCCGACGTAGCCCCACTACCGCGTGAAGACGCAGGGACCGAAACTCGTCAAGAGGATCCACCATAATTCGACGGCATTTATTCCCCATGGGACGAACTAAATTTCGGGACGAAATTCCTTTCAACCCGGGGGAGAATGTGACAACCGTCAAATTTCAGGTGTTCTTTACGCTCTATGTCCCTCGTTTTGTCTCTTATGCCTTTAAATTGAACTTTTATTGGAAACGCGCACGTGTCGGAATCACAACCGGAACCAACTTACATAAGTCCTAATGCCAAGAAAACACCTAATGAACTTTCCTAAGTTCATAACTAATCATAATTAAGAACTTTCGATTAACAAAAAGGTCCAACGAAGCAATAACGTAAAAACAAAAATCAGATAAATCTGAAAAACCACCCGGTGCGCAGCACCTAACGCCAGATTTCAAAAATGTTACATTTTTAGTCCTTATCTCGTTTTTGTAAATCACCAACCAATCCACCTCGATTTTTAACACTCAATTACTGTCACTTAGCAGTCCCAAAGTGACATTATTACTCTTCCTCCTATTTCCATTTTCATTTTTCATTTCTTAAATCCAAAACACACACACACTTACACCTAGTTCCATTTTCTCTCATCTCTCTCTCTAAAACACCATTAAACCAGAAACTTTCACCACTAAATCAGTCCATAAACACATATAAATCAACCACCTAATCCATCAAAAACGTTCAAGAGTAAAGGGTAGCAAAAGGAAAGGATTAAATCGGGTTTTCAAGGAGATTTGGAGCTAGGAACTCATCCAAATCGTTTCATTTCTTTTTCCTTCGGTAAAACTCTTTTACTTTACTCTTTATTAAAATCCTTGCTTGCATGCAAGATCTAAAACCTGAAAATATGTTTCTACGAAGTTTTAAAACGTTTCTTGCTTAAAAACGAGTTTTTATTATAGATCCATATTTTTAACATGTAAATCTAAAAGAAAACAGTGACTTACTTTATAAACACATATATTTGAAGAATATCGGTTTACATGTTAGATCTAAACAATAAAAATGAGTTTTATAAAGATTTATAACTCTTTTTATCCAAAAACAATTCTTGACTAAATAATACTTAGATCTATGTTTTTGTGGATAAAAGTTGTTTAGAAACTATAAAAATGGTGTTTTATGAGATAACTACTGGTTGCATGTCGAAATCTATGGGTGACAAAACGTTTTTTAGCAAAGAAATCACAAAACGGGGAAGAACAGCAAGGAGGTGCGCAGCACCCCCTGACAGGTGCTGCGCACCGGGCTGCTGTTCCTCCCGAAAATCGCCGTTTTGGCCGTTTAAAACTTATGTATACGTTCTGGACTTTTGCTAATATTATTATGGGACTGAGATGAATAAAACTAATGATAATGGCGACTTATATTGGACTCTTTGGACTTTTTGGACTTGTTAAATAAGTTATTATGTGTTATACGTGTTTTGTGAGCGGAATTGACTTTAGGTTTTGGACACAAAATTTGGGCGCGGAAGCGCTGCCCAAATTTCGCTAGAAAACCTAAACCAATTCAGCGACCTAAACGTGTCTAACATAATGATAACTTTAACTTTGAACCTTCGGACTAAAAATAAACGTTAACCGCTTCGGACCAATTTTGGGACAATTTTGACTTTAACACTTAATTATAAACAAAAGTTACCTAATCTCTTATATAAAGTAACCTAATAAGAAATTAACTTTTGGACAATCTTGGTATTCCTAGGCATTCCGTGATTCCCGGCTCCTTTTCCGACCGATTCCGAGTTCACTTTCTCCGCAAACCGTGAGTTACACCCCTCCTTACTCTTACATTTTAAGTACTCTTTTGGGGGAAACATGAGATCAAAACCTTTTGTGAACAATATCTTTATGTGAAACTGTTTTACGTGCTTTAACCTATGTACAACGTATTGTGATCTATTTTTGGAAACTTTTGAACTAATTGAACTACCTTTCTATTTTTGGAGACTTCTGCACTTGAAACTCTTTGAACACTTGGAACTTTGAGAACTTTTGAACTATTTTAGAACATGAACTAATATGCGTAAACAACATCAATTGTTCGGATTGGCTTACTTTAGACTCCCTAGGTTTGCCTCTTTGGGTATTTGATTGGACAATGATAGCTTGGTTGTATTTTTGGAGCAAAACCCTAGGTGAGGATATAACGCCGTAAGTACAAACAAATGACTTTAAAAACGGAACGAACTAAATGCCCCGCAGATTTTCTTGGAACTGAACTCTCACACTATTAACACAAGCCGTTAGCATAGATTATGGGTATCGATACTTAGGAGCGGTCACTCCTTACCAATGGGTAGCGACCAAGGTACATATTGCTAAGTTCTCGCGAACTCGAACTCTAGACTGGAACTAGTGGGCAGGCACTTGACCAAAATCGGATTAGTGTGTAAAACTAAATCTTACGTATATTAAGCTTAGTGGTTGGTACAACTCGAGGATCATAGGTCTTTATTTACGCATATACTTACTTACTGTCTTACATATGTGCATTAATCCACCGCTAAGGTAATGACTACGAACTCTTTCGCTCGCTACGCTACTTGACTTTTGAACTTAACTTGGAACTTATTTGAACTTATTTTGAACTTATTAGCACTTGAACTTATCTTGAATTTAAATTATTCTTGAATTTCTAAGCACTTAAACTTATTCGAATTATTCTTGAATTTTAAGCACTTGAACTTATCGTGAATTTCTCGACTTCGAACAAACCTTGAACTTTCACGAACTTTGGACTTGTCTCGAACTCTTATGAACTTTCAAATTGGAACTTTTCTTCAATCTATAAACTGTAACTCACTCACTACGTTTTCGTAGTTGACACTTTATCTCATGTTTCAGGAACTAAGCGTAAGTTGTGAAGTGCATTGCTCAGGCGGGTCAAGTCCTTTATGTGAAGTGTATCTTGGGAAGAAGACCTTATTTTGGGAATTTTTATTCAAAAACATTTATATTATGTACTTTGGTCTTATCTTTGAATCTTGGTTGTAACTTTGACTATGTACTTTTAATTTAAATCTTAATGACTCGAACCGTTAATTTTGGTGTAACCCGTGAAATGATTCTTCGCTCTTCACATTCCGTGTTTCCGCTTTAGCGGGGTGTGACAGACTTGGTCAAAGCCAATAACATTGCCTTGAATGATGAACAAAGTTCCCTAACGATTTAAGATGGGTAGGATGTAAGTGATAAGAAAATAAAATTAATAAGAATGTAGACGGTTTTTTTCATAATAAAAAGTCATGATTTGTATTAAGTACCACTTCAACATTATCCGATAACCGCTTAAAAAGGTCACACACCCTTGTCGCTTTGAGGATACTATCAAGTGGGTCAAAATCTTGGAAATCAACGGGTTGCAGCGCCCTTTTGTTCAACAACAATGGTATAAAAATAAATATTCCCTCGATGTAAGTTGAAAGTTGAACTTAATGCACAATAATAAGAACGTATAAATGCACCTTTGCTTGAAAACATCAACTTCATGAATTGGAAGGTCGAGATAGACTCGTGTTGATGTAGATGTTGAGAGATGTATAATATCTAAAGTAAAAGGCCCGATAGCTTTTAAGACATATATAATAGTACAAATATGACAATAAAAACAATTAATATACAAAGTATCAGACCTTTATATTTACGAACCAAGCATCCAGTTATGATTAAAACAACATTTGTATCATGTTTAGCTTTTATGGCTTCATCATCATACAGTACAACCGCTGCCCCCCATAGAGTAACATTCATCTTCTGGTTACTGAAAATTATAAATGAAATTCATTAACACGTCTAGTAAAGACGCGAACACATTAGTTAGTTAAATATAGAAAAAATATAACGGACTTAAAATCACATATCACGATTTTCCGAATATCTTCATCTCTGGACCCTAGTTTTCCACCTTGTTTCTTAGCAGGACCCCATTTTAAAAGTTGTCCGACAACATCTGAGTAAAATAAAGATAATCAGATATAAATATGATAAAATTGTTATATGAAAAATCCTGGGCAATTATAGAACGGTGTTATAACCTATTAAATGTGTGTCATCATCTTCACGGTCTGCTATTTTTTCAAATGGAAAGAATTGGAATGCATAGCGAGGAAACAATTGTACCGGAAGATTAATTGGTTTGACAACCGTGTTAAAAAGAAATTGGACAAAGTTATCACGCTCAAGAGGTCTGCAATTTTTGACATATGCTAAAACCGAGAATATATGTATCATGTACACACGACCTTCCTCTATAAAGCTGAATTTGCTTCGCAAATGGAGAGGGACCATTGCGTGGATTAAAGAACCCTGGATATTTTGAGTTATATGCAACTGGTCAGACAACGGTTATTTAAAATGTAACAAAGTAAAAGAATGAAAAGTATATGACGTTGACCTGTTGGTCTACTAAAATCAGGTCATCCGACAATATTCGCTTATTGGTTGGATTGGAAGAAGTCCATTTGCGTGTAACTAAAACATGGATCTTCCGCTGACCAACACCATTAGTACCGAGGTCATTAATAGGCTCACAGCGACTTGTCATTCTTTGTTTATCCTGCTTGAAACAACTATAAAAAGGATTGATTATCAGTATCAAGTGTGAAGTAAAATGTTAGATGTTGCCCACATATAGTATACAAGAACATATAGTGCAGCGAAAATGTATATATATTTCTAACAAATACATGTACCTCGAGGTAGGTTATAAATGACCTCCTTGAAAACAACATTTTTCGTTAAATTGTTAGGACATTGACCATCATTATCAATATAAAAGCGAAGACCAGAACGTGATGTCACACGAGAGGCAACAACATACAGTTGGCCATGTGTGAATACTGGTCTATTAAGGTAAGTACAAACAAAATTAAAAGTTTGCCCCTGGCTTTTGTTGATAGTCATCGCATAACAGACCTTAACCGGAAATTGTCTACGTTTAAGACGAAATGGCCACGAAGTATCAGTCGGAGTCATATCAATGCGACCAATAAAAGCTTTTTCACCTATATGACTACCACTAATAATCTCTACCTCAAGAACCAAACGACTAACTTGAATAACAACCAAACGTGTTCCATTACACAAACCCCTTTCCAAGTTTAAATTACGCAACAAAATTAGGGGTACACCAATCTTTAACTCAAGTTTATGGTTTGCAATCCCCGAACAACGCAACGAATTCAAGAATTCTGGTGGATACATTATTTCTAAATCTCTTATGTGATCTGTTGTTGCACATATGGAATCGGCACTAAGTAACACATGCATATCACCTGGAATTCTATTAAGAACATAGGTATTTATATTATCAACGACATCATTGGTTGGGCAAAGAATACATCTCTCCTTTAAGTAGTCAGTATTATGCAGCCGGCTACTCAGGTCTGGGTATGTATAGTCTACGATCGACCCAATAGCATCAGAACCAACATTAATCAAAAGGTCATTAGGAATAGTAATCCACGTGGGTTCGTCTTCATCTTCAAGTGCAATAACGGGAAGTTTCCCATCACCCATATCCAAGATCCATTTATTAAAATTTGACATCTCAACCCTATTTGTGTCATCAAGCGATGGATCTCGTAGACGCATATTAATTGCCAAAACAAAAACTCTACAATGGGGCTATAAGGTGGATGACCTGTTAATAGCAGTTGCGACAACATCACTCCGCCTAGAAAAGGTAACGACTGGCAAAATTTGCATAAAATCCCCACCAAGGACAACGACTTTACCACCGAAAACAACATTCACCTTGCATACGTCTCGTAGTGTTCTATCAACTGCTTCAAATGCGTATCGATGTTGTAACGGTGCCTCGTCCCAAATGATTAGTTCAGACGCCCTGATTAAATCTGCAAGATCCTGAAGTAACATCAATTCCACATGATGAGTCATGGTCAATATCGAGTGGTATACGAAAGCGTGAATGAGAAGTTCGTCCACCAGGCAATACCAAAGATGCAATCCCCGAAGATGCAACTGACAACACAATCTGGCCAAGGGAACGAATTTTAGCAATTATTGTTTTCCACTAAAATGTCTTCCCCGTCCCTCCACTACCATAAATAAAACAAAAGCCAATGGTCTGTTGTGTAACATTATGCATTATAATATCAAAAATCTCCCTTTGCTGGTAGTTAAGGCCATTATGTAAATGAGCAAAGCGAGTTTCTTCATCACTAGAACTGTAAAGTCTTTCAGCTGCAATCAACCTATTTGTGCTTATATTTGGCAAACGATAATTAATTGCAGGAAGTCCTGGAAAGTCGGCTAAAACTCTATTATGACCATTTAAAACCTTTTGTATGTCTTCTAATACATAATTTTGTATTTCTATCAGTCAACTGGACATCAAAACCTGAGAAAAGGCGACGCCTGTTGTAGGCAACATCTTGTGCTAGATAAGGAAGACAACCAGTAAATAATCGACCATAATCATTCACTGAGCAAAATAATAGAATTGTGACAAAAAGATCCATCAACTTATTAAGCAATTGCCATTTAGACGCATCCCTTATTGAGTCAACCCATTCATTGTCGTCACCAAGCAGATGTAAAGCTTGGCAAGCTTCCATAAAGCTTGCGTAAACAACACTATCAACAGTCTGTATTTCTTCGAAACATGTCGACCCTTTGACAACATTTAGCAACATTCTTAAATAATATAATTCGCCTGCTGACGGAGACACGTAATATATACGACCAATTGATGACCTCCTGGCACGTGGCCTCCATTCCTTATCTTGCTAATGCCATGTAAATTCTGTGGGAAAGTCAGCATACGTTAAATTCCTAGCATGAGGATAGTCACGGTTAGCCTGCATCCAGGCAGTAAACTTAGACACTGAAGCTGTGGTTCTTTCGGCCACACGTGCAACAGATTCATCACCCCTAAAATATACTCTGTTGCATCCTTCAAGATGACATGGAAGCCTTTCCACCGCTATGGAACGATATTGCATTTCAAAGCCTAATAATTTCCAACATGCTTCTGAGGCTGAAACATATCGGCAATTTATGTAGGCCTCAATTTCATTATCAGTGTCTATTAGGGAACGAAATGACATCGGGCTAGTATGTGATTCAAGAACCACAGTAGCACGGTCCGAACCTTTATTTAGATAGGCGAATAGGTACTTAACCAATGAACCTTGGTTACACCACTCAACATTTATGTGACAATCAAACTTGACCCGTAAGTCTCTATTGTGAGGAACAACGTATCGGTTATCAAGTAATACATCCCTTCGACCTACAGGAGCTTTTCGACCGTTGTTCAACCTCCTATAACGTGGCCACCCATCACGTCGGATAAATGTCGAAATGCAAAAATCTTTTGGAAATCCTTTCTGGCATTTTCCTCTTGACATACACGGGCTGTCAACGTGACCATCTCCACATGGACCATGCATCATATGGTCACATACAACCGCATATCCAACGGGATCATCATCAGGAGAAGGTAGTTCAGCTGAAACAAAACGATCAATAGCATCTGGTGTTTGAAGTTTATCATTTTCATCCAAAAACACGATAGCATGACAATGAGGTAGACCACGTTTCTGGAATTCAATTGTGTATACTACTGCAATTAAAATAATTTTCTGTCAAAAGAAAATTAAATAACTTTAAAAAAATGGAATCCGAAAATTTGAACATATATATATATATATATATATATATATATATATATATATATATATATATATATAAAAAAATAAAAAAAAAAAAAAAAAAACGCACCAGCTTTTACAGTACCAAAATAAAAATTTTTTCGTATGTCTTTCATAAGCTCATCAAGCTTGATCTTGAACATCCGCGATATCAACTCTGGTCGGTCAGAAACTTGTTGCCAAGGATAGTGTTGTTGAACATATCGTTCAATCTCAGGCCAACGTGGGTTACACGTCATAGTTACAAATAGATCTGGTGTTCCGGCCCACCGACATATTGCCATGGTATCCTGGTATTGTTGCACCATATACCGAGGACCCCCCGTGAAGGATGATGGTAGAATAGTCTTTCGCCCAATTGCTTCCAAGTCTGTCTCACCACTCGTGATTCTGTCTTGAAGGCCACTATACAAATCTGAACGTATGGTACCTTGGTTCCTTTTATACCAGTCTAGATCATGATCTAGCACAGCTGCATAAGCATCGACCAAGTAAGTATGGAAGAGTCTTCCACCCTTATGAAGCACACCGCCTCCATTAATCCTTGTGTGCAAACGAAAACAATAATACTCTCGTAAGGTTACAAACTTTCTCTTGTGGTTATCAGCTACATGCAAAGGTATGTTGACATGGTACCCATCTTCACCATAAGGGAAAAGCAATGGATATTGAAGTGACATAAAACTTGGATGCAACTCTGATATACGTTTCACATTACCGTTTCCACGTTCTTCAACAATTACATCTCGATTGTTAGTGGGATTTCCATCACCAGGTATCAATGCAGCCACTTCAGAGGCAGTCGGGAGGTTGTATTGCCTAGCATCTCGCCTTCGCGTGCCAATCAAACGTAGAGAAACAGGCTGCATTGAACGATCATTGAACCTTTCTCTTGCCATTCTAAATGCCCGAACCAACACATTATGCTCATCTAACATAGTTATCAATTGTTCAACCAAATACCGCAATAATGTATCATCACTACTTGAAGTCAGCCTCTTATTTAAAGCATAAAACCGATTCTCAACCTCGTTTTCTGTATCATATACGTATAGCTGTGAAAATCTAGGTCTACCATCTGAATGTGTGGGCAACAAAGTCCCCATTCTATGATGATTTTGGCCATTCAAACGAAATGCGTATGGACCCCTTCCATCATTTAAATCAGCGTTTACATTCCCACCAGTCGATGTAAACGCAAAAATGGCATTCAAAAGTTTAATATGTTTTCTAAAAAGTTTCGCACGCCGACCTCCATTGTAGTCCATTAACTCTTGTAGCAATTGAGGAGGTTGTTCTAGTAAATCAAGTCGAACTTTCCCGTCACCACAACAAATTGAGAACTTCGGATAAATTGGTTCATAGGTTTTAATCGTTCTCTCTTCATACCAAACAACCGCTTGGCAATGTGTACACGTGAATTCTGCATCACCACAGTCCCAATAGTTCACCATTCTAGCTGAAAAAAGAATAAATATATGTTATATTTAGCTATAGGAAAATATATTGAAAGATGAAACAATAAAGTAAGTATATGACAGATGGTGTCTTACTGTTAGCCCGATCAGTGTGTCGTTGTACATGGGTTATCCGTTGTGTGACAGTATTATTTCTAACAACCGATGGTGGGTCTGGAATATGTAAATCATCATCTCCATTTAAAGTTGGTAAAGAGATATTATTGGTTGATGATGTATAATGTATAGGATTTCCATCTGCACCAACAACGGTCCTTGAAGAAATAATTGTTCTAACAGTGGGGGCAAGTGATGCATCTGTTGTATGATTAGTTAAAATTGCACCTATAAATTTGATAACGACATCAATGAGACATGTTCATAGCTATATGTAAAGTAAATAAATGTGAATAAGTAAATTAAACTAACCTGATGATGGAATAGTTGTCCCATTAGCAAGTTCTGATAATCCCGTAAGTAGCACACTAACAGATGACGATGTATTATACGTTGTAACAGGACGATCACGTGGATGAGCATGGTGAGCTGTGGAAGGTCTCCCTCGACGACGTGGTGTATTTGCTACAATGTTAACTGGTCTATTGCGTAGACTTGGGCGGCCAGGCCTTCGAGGGGGTTGTGGTGTTCGTGACGCCAATAAAGGTGTAACAACAGGAGACCGAAGTGATGAGGTTTGAACCGGTTGTCGGTTATGAAAGGTGTTAGTTATATCACCCAAAATATGCCTATTTGTTTGTAACCCATTTTGATTCAATCCAGAAACCATTTTTGAAAATCTACAACCGTAACGTATAATATAAATACTAAATAAGTTCACAAGACGTACGACTGGAAGAACTATACACACGTCACATTAGAAACCAACATAGACTATCAAAATTTAGCGCAATAAGTAACGAAATTCTCAAATAACACACATCACACATAATTAGAAATTATCAGGCAATTGCATTATATAAAACAACAACATAGATCATATGTTAAAGGAGGTATGCAAGTAAATTGTGGTAGTACCCGTAGATGTAATGAGACTTGTATCGACGTTTTTCAACAGATGTGGACTAATTCACTTAAAAGGGATAACCATACTGTATATAATATGATGGTTTTCAAAGTTACAGAGGTCATGAAACTCAAGCTTCTAATGGACACATCGAGGTTGTTGGAGCTTCAAGCTTGGCAAAGTAAAGTTATGAAATAACCGTCAATTTGACTAAAATTATGGTGAGCCTATACCCTTCAAAGTGAAAGTACACAGGATAAGAATATGTGGTAAAAAAAAATTAATGGGTTAACCCATTCGTATGGATCAGTTAATGATATGAGCTAAATGTAAAAAGGTTCAATAAAATATTATAGCGACAGTAATAGTTTTATTTTTATTTGTTTGAATAACGTATATACTAATTTTTATACATTAAACTTTCATATTAAACATCATAAACTTCTATATTAAACATCATAAATTTATTTTATTACATCTGTTACTGGATCCAAATTTCATAAACTTTATATAACTACCCACCACTTTTATTCCACTACAAATAAACTGTCATGTACTCATGTAACTTTCCACCACGTTTTTTTTAACACACACACAAAATTATTAGCTATTTTTAAGTATCATCCATGATCATGTAACTGTCATATATATATATAAGTACATAACACATTATTGACATAATATACATGACATAATCATGATACCAAAAGTATGAAACATGGGACCACATAATATGCATACATACATGATACAATCATCGTTATTCTTCCAAATAAACATGGACACTTCTACCAAAACCATTTTCATTTGATTTCATTGTACGTAGTATTCAAAACTTGCAGCAACACTTCTAAAAAATGTCATAAAACATATTATAGAATACTTAGACAACAACTTTTTAACTTGAAAATAGAAACATACATACATAGCAAAAGCAAATACATATAAAGTCTTAAAACAAAACACAAAAACAACAACCTAATTAATCAAGTGGATAACACGAAAATCATGATTTCTATGCTCAAACATCATCTTCATCGCTTGATTCGTCTCGGAGTACCATCCTCCTTTTCTTTGGAGCACAAGTGCCAAATTCACTAAGTTGTTTCTTCTCAAGTTTCTCACTATGTTTGTGCTTGAACCTAGTCATTTCAAAATGCATATCAAAGCTATCATCCGAATCACAGACCTAATACATAAAAAATCAAAACAAAATTAACAAAAATTATGATTATTAATCTAAAAAAAAAGTAAATACAAGTATACAACTAACCTCATTATCTGATATGACAATAAGTTCATCACTTGGTTTGTCTCGGAGTTCCAGCCTCCTTTTGTTCGGAGCACGAGTGTCAATTTCATCATCTTTCTCAAGTTTCACACTTTGTTTATGCTTGAACCTAGTCATCTCTAGATGCATATCATAGCTATCATTCAAATCAACAACCTGATACATAAAAAAATCAGAACCGAAACTACAAATATTATGATGTGTAATCTATAAAAACAATAAAAAAAAGAGAAAGAAAGTAAATGTAGTTGACCTCGTCATCCGATAAGACAATAAGATCATCCGACCTCAAATTAGTAGTCGTATTTGCATCATTCTCGTCATCTGATATTACGACAATAATTTTATCAGACTTCAAATCTGCAACCATTTTCATTTCGGATTGAACACCTTCTTCAACACATAAAGCATTTGACATTTGCATATGTGATTTAGATATGAGTGTTGACATTTCTTTTGAATTTGGAGACCGGATGGAATGTTGTAGATAAATAAGAGCTATATTTATTATGCAATACAAAGCATATTTAAGCTAACAGTTATCCATGATGTAGCAGTTCTACGATCTCCAAGGAGCAGTTAAGCAACAGATACATCAATTTTTTGAAAACTGCTCAACACATGGCTTGAGAAAGTGACATGGCATTTTGCTATTTGTTTAAACTCAAACACATATATTATTCTAACTTTAAAAGTTAATCATGCGGCTTGGGATATTTACAATAATGATCCAATGGTCACCTAAATTAATGAATTACAACGGTTATGATTTAAAGTCAACTTAATCCGACGGTCGAGATTGGATGGTCAACGGGAGCGGTTACACTTGCTAAGAACCATAGATATAAAATAATTTAATATTATTTTATCGTTTATAAACCTTTTTGTCCTTCTTCGTGCGAGTTTTAAGCCGGTAGTAAAAAAAGAGAGAATCATCACAATCTCTGTGGTTAATTAAAATTGACAACAATTATTGGTTTAGTTTAATTTTATGAGACATTTGAGGGTTAAAGTGAAAACATTCTCTCTGATATTCTCAGTTGTTCAAATTTCAAACTGACCAATACTCATTACTCATTACTCATTACTCATTACTCACCTCTTTTTCTTCAGATCTATCTCACCTTGCATTTCCTCAATCTATCAATCAATTCATGATACGCATTTCATCATATTTTGTTTGAAAATGGAATTTACAGAAGCTTTTAAGCAAACTGGTAATTGTTGTTTTTCCCCTAATTCTCGGTATCTTGCTGTTGCTGTCGATTACCGTCTTGTCATTCGAGATGTTCTGTCTTTTAAGGTAATTCAAGATTCAACATTATTGCCTACATTACAATTTAGGAAGTTCCCATATTAGATTTACTAAATCGGAGGGCTTAATGTGTATTTAGTGAGTGTTGAAGTAGGATATGATGATATATAGTTTAATTGAGTTGTGGTGATGTGATGCTTGTAATCTAGAATGTAGTCATCTTTAGGTCCTTATGAGACTGTATATGCTGTTTTCGTAAAGAATGATTAATTGACATATATAGAAAAATGAGTGTTCGAGGCAGATATGAAAGATTGACGAATTATAATGATTGTCTGATTGTAAATATAGGCCATAAGATTTAGAAAATAGATAGTTGGAACTTGGAAATATAAGGGTGCGTTTAGTCGGAGGAAATGTTTTTGATTTTTCAATCTCTTTTTTTCTTCAAAATGAAAGCTGTTTTATTCCTTAAAAAACAAATGGAAATTGTGAAAACAAGTTTAAATGAGAAAAAGTGTTAACATTTTTTATAAGGAAAATTTGTAAACAATAAAAGGAGTTTCGAATTGTAGTTGCAAAAATGAAAAGTGGGGTTTTTGTTTTCGGTGAAAAGTTAAAAAAAAACCCCAATATGAACGTGTTTTCTATTTCTAAGCTTTCTTTGAAAATTTTTCTTGAAAAGTAGCTAGTTTTCTCCAACTGAACACACCCTTAACATTCATGGTGAAAAACTCGTGCTTTTGTTAGTATCTCTTATTTGATAATCTTTAAACTGTTTTTTTTTTTTAATTAACCTGTGATTTTGACATTCATCTAGGTTGTACAATTATTTTCTTGTATGGATAAGATAAGCTATATCGAGTGGGCACTGGATTCCGAATACATACTTTGTGGACTTTATAAGAAACCCATGATACAAGCATGGTCATTAGCACAACCTGAATGGACATGCAAAATAGACGAAGGTCCAGCAGGGATTGCTTACGCCAGGTGGAGCCCAGACAGTCGTCATATACTCACTACATCAGAGTTCCAGTTGCGGTTAACTGTTTGGTCACTTTTAAATACAGCATGTATACATGTGCAGTGGCCTAAACATGCTTCTAAAGGGGTGTCTTTTACTAAAGATGGGAGTTTTGCTGCAATTAGTACGAGGCGTGATTGCAAAGATTATGTAAACTTAATATCTTGTCAATCATGGGAAATCATGGGTGTGTTTGCTGTTGATACGGTAGATCTGGCTGATGTTGAATGGGCCCCAGATGATACTGCTATTGTCATATGGGATTCCCCTCTTGAATATAAGGTTTGGAATTTTTTTTCTTAATATTTTTGTTTTATTCTTCTTCATATTACGTATGTTCTATTACAATTGGCTCCCTGATAGAAAGATAAGATCTTGATGTTGTAAATTTGGTTATTAATAAAACAAACGTGTTATTACTTACTAGGCCATGTAATATTTTAGAACATTCCTTCGGCCTTTTTTACTACATTGTTATCTAGGGGTTGTTGGTATTTGCGTTTTTAAAGTAATTATGTGATGTTGAATTATCAAATCAAGTAATCAGCTGATGTTATAAGACGGAGAAGCTGAAGTGTGTGGACTATGGTCAAGTAGGCTAATTTGGATTGTAACTTTTCATGAAAAAAAAATTCTTGGGGAATTGGGGGAATTAAAGATATTTTTCGGACATAGTTGTTTTTGTATTTAGTACTTTCTCAGTGACGGTATGTGTCATTCTTTCCCCATGGATGAATTCCATTTTTGGTGAAATTTTAATGCATGCATAATCAGTGATACCGAGATCTTGCTGTTTTTTGGCCAAATTACCTGGCTTTCTTAATAGCTTTTGCATCATACTTTCTTTTGACTTTGAAGACGTGTTGTTTACAAATTAAACCTGGCTAGGATTAGGTTGAATATGCAAATCTTGCCGGTGATTAGAAAGAGCGATAACTTTCTCAGTAACATAAAGTTTATGTTCTTCCACCTAAATGGTGAGGTGTTCATCATGAAATCTGGAAACACTAAGAAAGAAGTGAAGTCCTTCTTCACAATAGTGCTCAACTCAAGGTCTAAGGGTCTTATGGTTAAATACGATACCTTACTCACCATAAAACCTTATAGTGTTGCATATACGTATATGCAATACTATGTTAGGTGTAAAGGCTTCATGTGTTCTTAGCGTTTCCAGATTCTTTGTTGATCACCTTAGTGTTGAGTTCGAGTAAATGAACTTATGTTAATGGGGGATATTGTCTCCCTTTTTGATCAGCCAAAAGGATTTGTTCACAAAGGGTTCACCAAAAAAAAGAAGAAGAAATAAGACCTTATAGGCAAAGGAAGGTACGACATGTAGGTTGACAACGTAGTCTAGTAACTTTACCAAAAACAGGAAGATCTCGATTATCATACAGATGTTTAGATGTTTGTATAGGTGTTTGTGGTCTGACCTTGTCATCTATTGATCTTACTTATTATGAAGACCACCCATCTTCTATTTATTTTATTTATGTTAACTGTTATTTGCCTCTACATTATCCTTATAAACGACATGGTGTTTTTTTACTAACAATTACATGCCTTTTTCTTTTTAGGTTCTGATATACTCCTTAGATGGAAGATGTTTATCAAAATATCAAGCATATGAAAGTGGATTGGGTGTCAAAAGTGTTTCATGGTCCCCTAATGGGCAGTCTCTAGCTGTTGGTAGTTATGACCAGATGTTAAGAGTTCTAAACCACTTAACTTGGAAAGTATTTGCCGAATTTATGCATCTATCAACTGTAAGAGCTCCCTGTTCTGCCGCAGTTTTCAAGGTATTTAAATTCCCCGTATTTCAGTTATCGTACTCCCTTCATCCTGAGAATTGACTTACCACTTAGTTCAATCAAACTCTTATTAAAATTCAAATACCCAGAATAGGCCTTGATAAGAGTTATAAGCCATGATCGAGAAATGTTGTGGACCACAATTATTCTTACTAATATCTTGTAAAGGTCGCTGTGGTCAAGTACACGGATATGGATTGAAATCTTTCGATAGAGGTGACAATTTTGACCCCATTTTCTTATAAATGGGTAGATTTGGGTTACATTTGATCTCTAATGGATCAAATGGGTTAAGCTAAATAATCCAACTAAGTAGTATTCAGATCAAGCGTTGGGAGTCAATCCAAATGTATAATATCCATATATCTCTTTATTGGAGAAGTTTGTGTATATTGCAATAATATAGCATGTAATGTAGCAATTTTTTTTTATAAAATAAAAATGGATAAAAAACGTGTTTCCGGGTTGGCTCAACCCATTTTGACCCACAAACAAAATGACCCGTTTTGCCACCTTTACTAACTCGCAGATAAAAGGTTCCATTATTTTGGACAACCGACAACCCACAATACAAACCATTGCAGTTTCGGGAACATGGGGAGTAATATATTATGCATATATTACGATTTCTTAAATTGTTTCAATCGTTTATTTCAGGAAGTTGATGAGCCCTTACAGCTAGATATGTCTGACTTGTCTTTATCAGATGATTTTACCCAACACAATTCTGGTAAGAAATCGTACTCAGTGACTATAATAGAAGTATGGCCATAAGTAATGCTATTAGCAATGATTGATCAAAATGTTAACACGGGTTGGAGTTGGATTATACCTGTTTGACCCATTCCCCGTGTTGCTAATACAATATTTGACTTTTTGACAAAACCCATATCGATCCGTTTGTAGCTAATATAATTTTGGCTCCTAGCGTGCCTTGATTTCCAGTTACCTCACATTGCTTCTGCTGTGTTAATTATGTTACTTGCCTTTTACCAATACTTGATCACCCAAAGTCACAATAATCTCTTGTTCCATAACAATTCCAGTGTTTTTATTTTTGCAGAATATTGTCCTCAAGGACTCATCGATGTTAGATATGATGTTATGGAATTGCCCATCACCTTACCGTTCCAAAAGCCTCCTGCTGACAAGCCCAACCCTAAACAAGGAATAGGTAAGTTTGACTCATTCTCGTGTAATTGTCTTTATGATGTAAAAAAGAAAGCAGTGAATGCAATCGAATAAATAGGTTTTATCTCGAACGTCTGATTCTTAGTATAATACTCATAACAAGTATATCAAATTCTTAAGAACTACTCTTTTCATCCCAGGAATACTACAACATTTACCGTCTTAAGATGTACCTAAAAATTTTCAGCGTTTTCATTTATGGGTAACTTTTAAGCTAAATAGAGTAGAGGTTTGTTTATATTATTGAAAGATATTTAGATGTTTGGACAAAAATAGTTAAATTCTTAGGTAAAACAACAAGCCAGGTCAAATGTGGTATAAAAATACTAATAGTCAAACAGGTTCGGCTAATTGATTTAACTTTAAAAAAATTGGTTCAGGTTGGTTGAACGGTAGAAGGTTATCTGATGTGTATTTAAATGAATAAACCTCATATATCACTTTATATGAAGATTTAGCTTTTTATTGCAATATTAATCGTCTTTCAAACTAATTATTCATAAAATTACTAAAAATATGGACAAAAATTGTTTATATGGCATTCATCCCGAGCCTACCCAATTAAACACGTATCAGAATGTACCCTTTCTGACCTGAATCCATTTTGATCTGCACAACCCACCCAATTTGTCACCTCTAGAACATTAGTATATTACATTCTCTTTCAACCTGCCTTATAATTCAATTCAACCAAACTGTAGGCATCATGTCATGGAGCAAAGACAGCCAATACATTTGCTCCCGCAACGATAGCATGCCAACCGTCTTATGGATATGGGACATGAACCTTCTTGAACTTGCTGCCATTCTGGTACAAAAAGACCCTATTCGAGCTGCAGCGTGGGACCCAACCTGCACTAGACTAGTTTTGTGCACCGGGACCCCTCATTTGTACATGTGGACGCCTTCTGGTGCTTACTGCATAAACGTTCCACTACCACAGTTTTCAGTAATGGATCTGAAGTGGGATTTCAATGGAAGCTGTCTTCTTCTCAAGGATAAGGAGTTGTTTTGTTGTGCTGCGGTTCCGTTGCTACCAGATGACTCTAATAGCGACTATACTTCTGACGATTGAGGCGATTTTTAAGAGGTTAGAGTAGTTTTGTATATGTATGATTTGTGTAATTGTGTGTGCTAGATTCTGATAAATTGTTCAGAATTCAGACCATTCAAAGCTTCTATTGACCTCGGGAATCTTGTGCATTGTGACATCTAATTGAAGCTCGATGATTTTGATTTTTAAAACGAAATTTTATGTACTATTACATGTACACTCTGATATGCCATGTTGAAAAGTTTGATGATTTTACGATACTTTTAGGTTTTCAAAAGAATTCAAAGGCATTTTTACATTGTTTGATGATCGTCTGATACCTACGATGTTTTAAATAGAAAAACCTAAAAGTTAAAACCGGAGAATCTTGAGTAATTTCATAGTTACATCCAGTTATGATTTATTATAATTTGGATGGTTAAAAGTGAAGGGTCTTGTGCACCAAGTCATGTTTTTGATCATTTCCATTTTTAAAACCTAAGAACTTTAACCAAAATTTTGTGATTCTGTGCCGGTTTGAAATTGATGAATGGGTATAATGTCGAATGCCACTTCTTTTTTCATACACGGAGATGGTTGGTGTCGTTTGAGTTATGCTATAAACATTTTTGTAAAATTGCCGATTTTTTAGAATGAGTATAGCAAAACCGACCCTCTAACGGATTGAAGACTAACCTATGATAATAAGATAGAATCATATAGATGGTTAAAAAAACCGAATTACTTGGTACGGTTCTCACTTGCTTCCTTTTCTTTCTGAAAACAATACACATGAGTTACTTCTCTTTTTATAAACAAAGAAGTATTAAACCGAAAAGACAACAAAAGATGAAAACCGGTTTGAAATAAGTTAAGGTTGTGAAAGGAATAGATTGCAATAACTCGAAACAAAACTCACTAAATTAATGTTAGGCTATGCAAAGTACAAGAAAAAACATAAATAAGATGTATTGTTTGTAACCTTCAAATATATTACATAACACTAAAGCGGAAGCTAGTCATAGTCGAAAACTTTATACTTAGGAACCAAATTATAAATATATCTTAAGGGCAGGGAGGGGTTCTGACCCCCGAATATTCAGATGTTTACTAGTAATTTTCGAATTTTGAAGTGGCCTTTTTAAACTTTAGAAGGTATAAATATTAGATTTTATACTTTCGCCTCCCCAACTTAATAAAAAAAAATTATCCCCAACTTTAACCTTCAAGATCCGTGACTGCATAGAATAAATGTCGTTAATAGATCCCTCGGCCAATCCTCACTCGACAGCTCCGTCCTTTCTTAGGTGAGCTACGTGAGAGAAAAATACCACAATTATGTAACTTACTTGGAAGGTTATAGAAACAAAACTATAGTTACGGGGTTTAAATATAAATTTTTTGTGAATAATATCGAGCACACATGTTGGGGCAGGGCCCGATTAATCATATTATCTTAGACCATACGTCCATATCTTCTTCTTTGATTCGGTTTTTAAGATGTCGACTGATGTACTTAGATAACGTTTTTCTTCATTGACAATAATTCATAAAATAGTCACCAAAAACTATTTTGTGGTCCTTAGCGTTATAACTTTAATCGTTACACTTCATTCGTACCAAACTATAGATTGTATATATTTATTATTACAATCCTCACATATAACTCAAATTAATATCGTTTTTTAAAAGACATATTTTAGGAAATGCTATTTTTTGAGATTTTTAAAGATGTAACCGTGTTTGCATAAACAAAATAAATGGTCGAAAAAAATTGAATTTAACAAAGTAAACTCAGTTTTATAATTTGTAATATTGAAGTTTAATTGTTTAAGATATTATGTATAAATGAACTGAATGATTTTGTAAGTTGATTTTTTTATGCGCGCATTTCGCTGCGGGGCACATATAGTAATATATCAAATATAAGTTATAAAAATATTTTAGCAAAATCCTTTGCTAATTGATACGGATATATTTGGTAGAGGCTTTTAAATGACTTTAGGGACTTTAAGCTTTTAAATTTAAAAATAAAAACCTTCAAAATATAAAGGACTCGTTTGATGGCGAATGACTTCAAACTTTTAAATTAAAATAAAAGCTCAAATCAAAAGTTTTTTCAAAGAGCTTGAGGCTTTAAAAAGATAAAAATTCCAAAATAAAAGCTACAACTTTCAGCCTCCAATTACAGTATATAGCTACAGTTTTTAGCCTCATTTATGTCAAACATGTCCTAATAAGTGCTAATTTAAAGTTACAAAATATAATGAAACATTCAATTACCTTGTTTATTACCTTACGTTAACTTTTTGAATATGAGTGTCACGTGTTTAACACGACAAAAACCTTTTTACTTTATGCGCGAAAATTATAATGCTACAAGACCTATGTGAAGTTTAATGTGTTCCAAAAATACATACGTTTTGAAAAAATATTTCTGTTACGTAAAATACTTTGATAGCTATGATACAAGTTTGACAATTATAGTAAGTTTGAGGACCAAAGAGATATAAAGTTGTTCAATGGGTGAAAAACTTGATAAAAGTATCCTATGAGACCAAATTCGACAGTAACAATAAGTTTAAGGACCATTTATATAATTTACTTACATACACGTGTCAAATATATGCAAATCTGTTAAATATGACGGAAATGTGTAACGGTTTCGACAATCTGACCTTATGGGACATGCACGAACACGTTTTAAATATCTGTGAATCATATGTATTTGACATATCATACAAAGTTTGCTTGAAAATATAGTTAAGCAAATCGATATCGTGTTTATATTGCCCAACTCCGAATTATTTCATAACCTTCCTTGTCGATTTGTCAATTATCTTAACGTAAAAACAACCATCTCATGCCAATGGGTTTGCCTCATTCGTAGAAGATGGTTCGCCCTACGGGAGGTTTCAGGTTCGACTCTCCCTTCGGGGTTTCTTTTTCGGTGAATATTAGCAGATAACTAACTTTGGTATAAGATTCGTGGGTTGCATATTGTGCAATTGGATGTCACTGTGGCCCCAAATCACTAAATAGCCGTTCAAAAAAAAAAAAAAAAAACCCATCCCATATTGAAGGATGTGACGGAATTGTTAACCATAGAGAATTTTCTCATAATCATGATCACGAACTTGAGATATGTTAAGCATGAAAATAAGAAGTACCTAACGTGTTTTTTGGCACGGATGATGTACGTGTCATTAAAACTTTATGGTTAAATGTGGTTGAGATGTATAACACATAACTTCTACGAAAAGTTCTCTCATACTACCAAACAAAAAGTCATGAGAACGCGGACAAAGGAAAGGGGATATATTGTCGACATAATAGATGGTGTGTTACATAAATAACAATAACTTTCTTTTGATAATTTGGTACTTTTTGGGTTGATGTTTATAATTTGTGACTTAAAAAAAAAGTTATATACTTAGACGAAGAAGGCGAGCATAATTAGAGTCTCTTATATGAAAAGGAAAAAAAAGATTACATAAAATCACATTTTGAGTTATTAATTAATACAAAAATTACACTTTTCTTAATACATAAATTACCCTTTTTTTTGTAATAATAATAATAATAATAATTATAATAACAACACCAACAATAATAATAATCTATCAACTAACTTGAAAGAAATTACAAACTAAATCGTAAAAGAGAAGTGTTCCATAACAAGTATTATGATATTCGTGCTTCGCAGCGGGCTGAAGTTTCTACGTATTTAGTTGTATCGATTCCCATCAAATGATATACCATCATACGAATATGTCTATTTATCAAAAATAATGACACATATTTCTATAAAACAATAATTCAAACTTAAAGACATCCAAAATCTAATATTGAGTAGGGATAGCCGCTTCTTGTAACATAATCTTGATTGGTAAAAGAAAAAAACCTATTACAAAAACTTGAACAAAGAAACAACTTTAAGATAAAAAGGTGATAAAACCAAAATCCAATAAACAACTAAAAAAAATAAAAAAATAAAATAATATTTGCTGTTGTAGGGATGAGAACCCTAGTCTCCAAGTAAAATAGCAAAACAACTAACCACTTCAACAATAATATGATTTTATTTATGAAATTGTTTATATTGTATTTAAAGTGAAATAAATAGAAATTATAGCCTTATTTTGTTGACTTTTTAACTTTGCAAAAGTTAACGGTAATTTTGCAAATGAAACGACAATTTCATTTTGATAAATGTATGTTATACTAATATATGAGGATTAGTGTAAGATACTTGGTGTAAGGGAATGAATTTATAATTGATAATCTTTGATCATTTTTGAATGATGAAATGTTTTTTAAAAGGTTATATTAATAACTAGTTTATTGACCAATGATAACGCTGTATCAAAACAACTGGCATATAATAAATTAAATCATACATATTAAAAGAATATAGAAACTTACTTTAACATAAATTAGACGATTTGTGACTTAAAATGAAACTACATTCATGGCATATAACAACCAAAGTCAATATATATTCTGTTATTGTCGTTGAAACAAAAAGGTGTGACTTTTCGTGGTGAAGAGAAAATGGTCAATATTTTTTACAGGAAATGTTTATAGACAACTTAATAAAGATACCGTTTAGGAACCAGGAGGCATTACCTCTTGACCTCGCTTATTTCTGAAACGTTATTTAGTTAATTCGAATGAGCATGTTTTCTACATTCTCTAAACTCGTCATAACTTAACTAGAAAAACAATTGGTTTCAAATAAATCACATTCTAACCAGAATATAATGATACAACTAAAATCACCAATACATCGACTGTTAGTTTCCAATTCGTATGTTTTGTGACAATATAGGTGAAAAGACGAAAATATAGTCTAAGAAGTGAAATAGAGTTAATTATCTAAGTATAGAAACATTTTCTACTAAAATCTATAATTTCATACTTCATTCGTTTTAAAATATTGTACAACTTTTCATTTATATTTGTCTTAAAATAATTATTCTTTTAGTTAAAACTAGTAATATATCCGACCTATGTTGCGACAATAATAAATTATTTTTATTTCTGGTGAATAATTTACTTTAGTGGTACATATTTTATTATAAATAATTTTACGAACGATCAAAATTTTCGGTTTGTAAACATTAAATTTGTTCCAAATTTTAAAAATTAATTCTTTTCATAATATTTTGTATACTAAAATTTATTGTTTTAAATTTATAAAAAAAAAAGAAAAATTCATTAATTTTAAATTTTTAAGTACATATAGTAAGTGTGTTATAGATATATATTTGTAGTATAGGTTGAGATAAAAAAAGACCATTAAAAAACTTGAAACCAAATTGACCAATCACAACTCTCCATTTCAAAAACCCACCATAATTTATTTTTTGTTTAAAAAATAATTATCTCATAAACGGTAAATGTATTAAACGAATAAATTACACCATTAAAACGAGCATTTTCTCTTCTTTCTATAGAGCACCCACTCGATATACTTTTGACGAAATTTATTTTCGGGTCTTTTTACGGGTTTTAAAATTTTATATTATAAATCACTGTTTTATCACATTTGATTTTAGTAGTTTGACATAATATTTTTTTTGTTTTATTTTTTATTCTAGTTGAATGTACGTAATATAACAAATCTAAGTTTTGAAATTCTTATTTAGTGTTCAAATCACATGTGAAATTGCCTTAGGAATTTCAACATTTGGCCATAAACGAAAAAATAAAAAGTCGACAAAATTCAATTTTTTTTCCTGCTCCGTATAGGTTATACATTGTATAACATTGTTGTGTATTAAAATTCATATTTAAAGTTAAAATCATGTGTGTTATTGTCTTTCGAGTTTTCGAAATTTTACATACATAATATCATATATGATTTACAGTAATATCACATATGATTTAGTATTATCATACGTGATTTTAGTATATCATATTTATGTCGAAAAACAAGAAAAAAATAAAACTTTTCAAAATTCGAGTTTTTCTAAATTTAGGCGGTTTATACATTTTATATGTAATTCTCTTTTACAAAAATTTTCGTATTTATATAAATATCACATGTGATTTTAGCATTACAATTTCAATACCCATAAAAAAAATTGCCGAAAGTATATAATTTCAACGCTCTAATTAAAGATAAAATTGAATAGATCGCAACGGTATATTTTGTTTCGTCTAACGATTAACAGTTTGTGAGATGATTTAATTTTAAAAAATTAAATAAAAGTGAATTTTTGTTTGAATCTTAGCCATTAGATTAGAATGAGACGAATGACCAAGATGGTGTCTTTTGGTCTTTAAAAAATTATATGTCTTAATTGATTATTTATCTATATTTTAATTAATTAATAAATAATTAGTTAAAAAGATAGTTTAATAATTTTTCAATGCTTAAATTTAAACTTTATACTCCAATCCTTTATAATATATATAGAATATATATGGATTAATAACTTTTCATTCTATTCTTAAATATTTTCTAAAATTTTAAACTTTAGAAAAAAACGACGTTTAATACATTACCAAAGTAGATAATCTTATAAAAAAAAATACATTATAAATTATAACTATATTATTTCGATTTTTATTTTTATTTAGACATATTTTTTTTTACAAGTGAGGGTATATTTAAAACAATAAAATATATTGATGTCGGTTTAAAAATAATGCCTGATTTTTTCATTGTTTTTTTTTTCATGTCGATAGGGAGTTATTAAAGTTGAATAAAATAAACAACAACCGCCCCCGTTAACTCCTTCCGTCACCGTTACCTTCACTTCCAAGCCTTTCCTTTTTTACTTCCATAATCATAATCACAATTTTTCATTCTTTAATCATTCTGTAACAATTACTTAAAACAAAATAAAATGAAATCCGGCGATATCTGTTCATCGGAATCAGTTTCCGGCGGCGAAAATGTATTCAGTTGCGATGAATCGGATGTTTCTTCCGCCGATCATCTCGTCGTCATGGTTAACGGAATCCTCGGAAGGTTTGTTAAATTATTTATGAAATTACGTTTGTTTTATATGATTTATTTGCTTAATTTTTGACAAGTTAAGTGTTTATCCGTTAGTTGAGTTTGCATAGATATTTCTTTCTATTATGAGATAATATTATATTATAACATTATAATGATTATAATATTATAAAATATGTCTATTAGTCTATATGAAACTAATGTATATTATTTAAATAAATAGATAAACATATGGATGTTGCTAAGATATAAATTTTATACATAAATTACATCTACTTTAACTATAAAAAATTAACCGGCTCGAAACTGTCAACCAAATGCAAGGGTCATATGCTATATTTTTCGTACCATAACAACTTAGCCGCTCTTAAACATAGCCTCGGTATTATGTTTAGCATTTTCATAATCATATTTGAGGTCAACTTATAGTTACAATTATTTTTCTGGAGATAAATATTTTTTTTTTAATAAAGCTTAGATTTCTTATGGAATAGATGTGAATTTTATAGGAATATGTGTAAAAGTTTGAGAAGATTATATTATTGAATTATTCGTAAACTACAAAAATGATTCCAATATTATGTTAAATGAGATACATGAACTATGAGTTTTATCTTTATGCCATGAATTTCTCGACGCGTGTAACTATAGTTGTAGAATGAATTTGAAAATAATGTTAGGATATGTGTTTGTTTGGAATATATAGAAATATCAATATAAGGTAAGTGATTAAAACGATCTGAAAACAACTGGTGCAGTTGACACTTTTATAAAGCACACTAGAATATTGACCTTGACAACCTACAACCGATAAGTAGCTGACTATAGCAGGTTTTAGTGTCTATGATGATGAATTGCTTCGATTATTTGCTTTCAGGTCTTAAAACGTGTTCTGCCTGTCTGTTTTCTGTTTGTTAAATAATGTATGTATGTATATCGAATGTATATATTTCTTTTTACTAGTATGTTGTGGTTTAGACAGCTATTATATTCATGGTGACTGTTTTGAAGATCTTTTTACCTCCTGTTAGCATAAAGTGAAATATTTTGTTGTTTTACAGTTCTGCGGATTGGAAGTTTGCTGCAGAGCAGTTTGTGAAGTCACTACCAGACAAAGTGTTTGTTCACCGTAAGGATATTTTCTTCTAAATAACATGATGAACAAGTTTTATCTCGACTTCTATGTTCATTTCACACACAGTGTATGCATTAATCCTTCTGAGTACACTCTATAGCTTATAGTTCTATTAGTTTGTGCTTTAGTCATTGACCCAACCAATTGTTATTATTCTCTATGTGGTTTTGTGGCTTAGTACAGATGTTTATCATTTTCTGCAATCCTGTTTGCATGATTATTGGTTACACTTTAGGTCTACCATTTATATTAGTTATATTAATGTTGGATTATCACCCGCATTTGCTCTGTATGTTGCTTGTGTAATGTAGGCAGCGAAAAGAATGCAGCATCTCAGACGTTGGATGGTGTTGATGTAATGGGCGAGCGATTATCCGAAGAGGTTAGTTTATCATTTTCATATATATATATATATATATATATATATATATATATATATATATATATATATATATATATATATATATGCTGCCCTATCCATTCAAAAGATATTCATTAACCAAGCACTTTAGCTTAATGTTATGATAATTTCAGGTCCTTGAAGTGATAAAGCAAAAGCCAAATCTTCGTAAGATATCTTTTGTTGCACATTCTGTGGGAGGTTTAGTGGCAAGATATGCTATTGGGAGATTGTATAGGCCTCCAGTAGATATTGCAGAAAATTTGTCAGTTAAAAGCTATGAGGAAGCAAAACCCACTATTGGTGGTTTGGTTCCGGTGAACTTTATTGCTGTTGCAACACCTCATCTTGGTTCAAGGGGTAATAAGCAGGTAGATTTGCTTCTCTTTCTTTCCACCCTTTTAGAACATGATCTTGAAGGAGTAACGTAATTGGAACTTCGGTCCATGTTTACTTTTAAATATAGCAAAGCAGTTTCAGGGAAGAAGTTGCACCATATTCTGCTATCTTCCGTTCACTTCTTAGTTTGTTGATTTTTAGTAAATCAGAAATTAGTACTTCTCAATTTATACACAAAACATAACCTAACTAAGGAAACTAGATATATGATAAGTAACCCTCATATACACCAGTAAACCCTATATCTAACAGTTAGGATCAAAGAATTTAATCCACTTATTTATAGTTTGGAATTGGTCAATCATCCACAGTTTTGTGATTAAAAAGCCTTTACTTGGACGAGTTATATGTATGTAAAGGTGAAAATTGTTCTAAATTGATATCCCAACTGTAGAATTCATATTAGAGATCCTACTTTAGACCCGTTTACTTTAAGTTGGTCGATTTGGGTTATAGTTTATCCAAAATGTGTCAAATATAATATTAGCTAGAAGGGAAGTGGGTCAGGTTCAATGTTGCCAAAGTGAATGTCTAAGGTTCAGATCCTCTTAAATCATATATTTAAATATAGTTAATCATTATAAAACCTTAGTTTTTGTATTTATATTGAACTTATTAGCAATTTATATAAAATGGACAACAGTGTTTGTGGGTCGACCCTGAACCTCTCATTTTGCCACCTTTACAACATAGTCCTTATCCATGTTTTCCGTATGGCGTTATTGATGATAATGAACAATAAAGATGCTTTAAGCAAGAATTGGAACTTTTAATTCCTCCTCCACACACACACACACACACTCTATAAACTTATGAGGTCACTGAAGTTTGGATATTTTTTCGACAAGTTCTTATGAGGTTTTGATATATATGTATTTAAGGTTCCACCATATATGCACTTCACTGTTTTGTCCATTGGTATCTATTCCATAATTCCATTGATTTTCTCTTTTTTCATTTGTTAGGTTCCTTTTCTTTTCGGCCTAACTGCTTTGGAAAAAGTTGCTGTTCTTGTTATACATTGGATATTTAAAAGAACGGGCCAGCATCTTTTCCTTACTGATAATGATGAAGGAAAGCCTCCACTACTTAAACGCATGTTGGAAGATGACGGGGATTGTTATTTCATGTATGTTCTGCATAATTATTCCATTTGAACTACACTGTATAATTGTTATATAATACTGCTACATGTGACATTGCCATTTTCAAACTGACAGGTCAGCATTACGCTCGTTCCAGCGGAGGGTGGCATATGCAAATGTTGGCTATGACCGTATCCTTTGCACCATATCAGTGGCCGAAAATTGGAGTGGCAACATGGATAGGTTGGGAATGTTGAGTATAATGGGTTGAAATGGTTTCGGGTTGAAGCATGTAATTTATTGGTATGGTTGGAAACGGGTTGACTCGACCCCAAGACACCTTTTTTCGAAAATATCATATTGCTATATAAGATAGTTTGTCGATAATGATTACAACAATTGTATTATTTCGATAATAATACAATTATTGGGATAATATAATTTAGGAGGTTTTATTCAAAAAAATACACTTTATGATGACTTTTGACCCGTTTCCTTTTAAGCCAATATGTTTTTAGTTTACATGTTTGACCTATTAGAAATAAAAGATAAAGCCTATCGCCTTAGTCATACGTGAATGGGTCGAAATTTCAACTTCCTAAATATATTATTCCCTTAGTGGTATAAAATTTTCTCTAACCAGCACAATTAGATATCGTCGGATGGAGAACTTCATCGATTAGGCGTAACATAGAATTGCCAAAGGTACATTATAGGCTTGGACAGTGCTCTTATCTTTTATGTTATTACATATTTCAGATTCAGATATATTTTTGGTTTCAGTGGGAGGACTCAGTAAATGAGAAGTATCCTCATATCGTGTATGAAGAACGCTGCAAGGCATGTGATTATGAGCAGGATTCGTCCAATGGTGATAATACCAATGATGGCGATAATGCAAATGATGTCGAAGGTTTGTTACTGTAAATGATTTTCAGTTGTCTTAAGTTAAGGTTTGTTTGAGTTATTTATGATGTCAGTTCAGATGGCAATTTTTGGCAAAGACACCTACATCGGTAGCCGTTTTATTTTTGTTTTCACATATATATGATATAGAATCTATATCATCGTGGTTTTAGGACCAAGTACGGGAAATGAAATTGAACTGCAAACAATTAGAAATTTCGTATACAAGATCCCTCTAGAAAAGTAATTTGTTGTGGAATGAATTATTGCAACACATATAGGTCTCCCTTTTAACTATAACGGTAAAACAATGTTGGGCAAATCGAGCAATATTTTGGTACAAGTCTAAATGTGTTATAGCTTGAACCGACAAAACTCTGAGTTTGAAACTAGTCATATGACTTCACAAGTCAAACTAGGACACCCTTTGGAACTATTTTAAAACAATCACAGTTCACCCGTCTATTTAAGCTTGCAGTGTTTTCGTCACTTTCTGGATTATTTATTAATGCATCTTAATTATCATATGGATTGTGTGTGCAGAGGAACTGGTGACGGGTCTTTCCCGTGTATCATGGGAAAAAGTAGATGTCAGTTTTCACAATAGTAGATCGAGGTTTGCTGCTCATAGTGTTATCCAGGTACACTTCTTTCTTTAGGTATTTTTCTCATATTTACACGTACACATAATGACAGAAATAGTAAAACTTAAAAGTACTAAGTTTACTTTTATGCCTCCAATGTTCTGTTCTGATTGTTTGGTCACAACTATATACGAGTCCATGCAGGTAAAAAACCACAACTTGCATACAGACGGGGCAGATGTTATTCAACATATGATCGATCATTTTTGTCTTTAAAAGTCATCCCCCAGCTATATACTATTTTACACGTCCTGCTTCAAAGCATATGCAGTCTCTAGGTAATGGTAAAGTTTCAGCCACTTTTTCGTTGAGTCAAATATTAAATTCTGCTAGATGCGATTATTTTGTCTGCTAGAGGTAAAAGGTCAAAAGGTTAATTTTGGGTATGGGTCGGTTTTGGTTTACCCGAAATACTTGATGTCAAGAAATTTTCAAATCTTTTCGATAGTAATTGTATTTTTTTTCTTGCTAAACTTATTTAAGAGGTTTTATGCATAAAAAAATACATTTAGGCTATGTTCAGCTACCCGCCTTAAAATCTTTTTATTTTTTGCATCTGCAGGAAAAATGTGTTTAGAAGATTACCCATTGAACATAAGTTCACATCCCAAGGAGTTATAGAGCGTAGTTTGTAATGGATACCAAATTATTATGGGAACAAATTAGAATATCGAACCGTATCATATATTTCGGTTTAAATCTTTTCTTTTTGTTCATTGCAAAATGGTAGTAACTCGTTTAATCCCTATTTCTGATTGGGGAATATCACATGCACATATTTCACCCGCCTTAAGTACTGGTTTGGTGTTTTGCAACACGTTTATATACCTGAAATCATAATACAAACTTAAGAGTTGCACAAAACACTCCTATTCTAAAAGTTAATGATCAAGTAAGATTTGTACATATCAGTTATTTATTTTTTTCTGAAGTAAAAGATCGTTGAAGTTTGTGTAGAAGTGTGTTACAGGTCTGAAGTAACAAAATTAAAAAACCAAATATGGCTGCAAATGGCAAGTGAGGCTCGAACCTTTGCCACATTAGTTACCAAACGACTGATAAGAAATATTGTTCTTAAATTCTTAATTTTTTAAAAACATGCGACCCTTTGCGGTCACCAAGGGTCGGTCCACAATTGTGATGTAGTCCGTATGCATGACTATATACGTTGCTGGTTACGGATTTACCAAGTTTTAGCCTATAAAATCTCTAGACATGAAATGGTGGTACAATGTCATCAAGAGAACGATGTTAAGGTTCAAAGATAAAATGTAAAATGACTAAGAACAAGGAATTTTGCCACCTACGCGGGTTAAAAATACTTATCTTGAAAATCATAAAGTTTAAAAGATAAAATTTTATATCGATTTTCTTTATATTACATTAACATTCACTTAACTTCTTAGATGTTTAAACTAGAGAGAAATAAAATTAACAATTTCTTTGAATAAAAACGTACATATTTAGTCACTAACCTAAATTTTAACTTCGGCCATATTTAATTTCTCTACGTTAAAGTGTCCAAAAAACAATTTATTTGTATTTTGATTATAAC
>CAJVGC010000592.1:27667987-27695859 GCA_910822075.1 Senecio squalidus
TTACATTGACACCATAAAACAGTGAAAGAGCCAGTCGCTGTGCTTCAATACAGTCGCCTGGCCCGGACATGTTTAATGAACCTTGTCCAAAAGCTTTTGTCGAGCATTTAGGAGATTCGGGAATGAAGAACAGGCATATACCCTGAAGCAGGCATGGAATGGTTCCTGAAAAACGAAAGAAAAATTACCAATGTAATAAAAAAATTATTACAATTTGAAGATTTGGATAAATCGTTCACCAATAAGAGCTAGTGCGCGCCAAGGAAGGAAAGTTCCAATAAGCGACATTAGTGTATAACAATTTTGCTTATTGCTACCGAATTTTTTTAAAGATAACCTATTTGGCTACTGGTAACGAAATTTTCAACAATTTTGTCTATCATCAAATAAACACAACCAAATCGACAAATCTACAACAATTTAGCCTATTTGTAACGAAATCTATAACAATTTAGGCTATCATCAAATACAACATAACAAAAATCTAAAACAATTTCACCTATTCCTAACGAAACAAAATCACACGAAAATAATCAATCAATTAATAACTAACCTCAGAGATTCCGCTTCCGCTAGCTGATTTCTTAATCCCAAACACCTCTGCTACCAAAACAACATCACACATATTCAACAAATCAATCAAAAGTCAAAACACACGAATTACAAATCAATCAAAACATCTAATGAACATAAACATAATCGCTAGGGTTTATACGTAACCTAATCTACACAAATTACTCATAAATTACAAAATTCGTAAAAATTAACAAAAAAAACGTTACCGGTAGGGTTTGGAGGTAATGTGAGATCAGGTCCAGATGAAGTTTTGCTAATTTTCTGAACTGCTCTTTTTTGTCTAATTTCTTCCAACTGTTATTAAATCAATGATTTATAATCAAAATTATTTAAACAAAAATGTAACAGAAATTGTGAAAGTTTGTTGAAATACCGTTCGGCGACCGAGAGATGCGTGATGAGACGCCATTGTACAGAGAGCGAATGAGAAAACGGTGGTTGAGATTTTGAAGTTTTAATGAATTGGATTGAACAGGTGTAGATAGTTTTGAGGAAGTGGAGTTTGGGGAAATGAAGAAGACGACACGTGGAAAATGACGCAGCACACCAACAACTTCTGCTAGTGGACAGGACCAACACATAAATCAAACTGGCAAGCACAATGAAGAACACAAATACACAGCCCAAACCCCAGCCCAGCCCAATCGAATAAAAAAATAATTTTTGGCACACAATCATATGCAATGAGGAGATTTAATAAGAGTATAATTATTAATAATAACTATCAGTATAATAAATAATAATAATATTAATAATAATTACCAAACTTTTTATAAAAATTACAAAAAATGGTACTAATATAATTAATAATCAAAAATTTAAAGGAATTAATATTGCTTGTCGGTTATATATATATAAAATAGTAACAGTTTAGGATTTCATTGAAAATAAGGAAAAAATAGGATGAAAAAATATAAATGATGATGAGGGGTAGTAACTCATGACCTCTATCACATATGTAAAGGGTGTTAACCATTTTGATATTGAAGTTTGTAATTAATTCCTTTATATATTGTTTATATATTAATCTAAAAATGTTACTGTTGACTAGCCAATTAGTTTATAAATTGAATATATTGTTAATGTGAAAGACAATATCGATACGAAATCTTTATCGTCAATTCTACGTGGTCTTCTATCGTTGGTGTGTAGTAGATATCGCCACATACTCTTTGATTTTTGGCATACAAATATGATGTTTAAAATCACATGTAAATTTTTACTTTCTCAACGACCATCCGTTACCGTCAATCATCCTTGTCGTCACCGCCTCCACCTCTGTTGAAAATCATTTGTGATCAACGTTGGCGGTGGTGGTGGCGTCGACAATGATCAACGTTAACGGTTGGTCGTCAAAAAACATATGTGAAATATTAAAAGTGATTTTAAATATAATTTTTATATACGAAAAAACATATGTATTTAAAGAAAAGAGAAAAATATTAAAAGTTTATTAATTTAAAAATAAATAAATTATAATTATAACAAGAAGTAAACGACGCCAATCTGAGCAGGAGCTAAAGCGCAGGAAGAAGAAGGTCATGTGTAAGCGAATCAAGAGGAAAGAACGTCAAAAAAAAACGGACTTAAAGGCCAACTTCGACCCAAGGAGTAGCCCAAATCCCACAAATCAGCCCAAACATATTCACAATTCCCAACACAACAACAGATTTTAAACTAAAGAGTAATAACATCTTATGACATTTCATTTTATAATTAAAATTAAAATTATATTCTAATTATTTCAGTTAGTTTAGTTAACAACAAAGATAAAAGTTAATTTGTAAGTTGACGAAGTAACAAATAAACTCGTCACAACTAAGCTAAAAGAAATACTCCCTTAATGTTTTAACGATTATTCGTGATTAAAATCTTCGTATCTCTCCCACCAAAACAACTATTTGATTCATTGATTCATTCAAAAAACAAACCAATGGATCTTTCTCTCACATCTTTTTCTCTATCTAAAACCTCATTATCACCATTATTTTGTTCCAGATCAAACAAACCAGTTTTGATCAATCTCAGTTGTAAACCTCAAATTAAGTCGTTAACTTATCAGCCGATCAGATCTCAATCCTTGAATCAGACTCCAACTAATGATGATGACGGTTTTATACTCGAAGACGTTCCTCATTTAACTAATTTCCTTCCTAATTTACCGGTAACTATTCCATTGTATCTATATCTATATATCTATATCTATGTATGTGTTGTTTATGTATTAAATGTATAATAATTATGTTCGGAAATAAAAACAAGACATATGAAATGAAATGAAATGAGGATATACATTTTTAAGTAGACTACTAGTTAAGAATTATGTATGTTTAATGGCAAGCGGAAATGCGGAATAGACACATAGACTTTATAAAGTCTTGGTTTATTGACCGGTCCAGATGCCAACATGAAGAAGGTAAATCACATGTCCCATGGCAGGTGGGTGGTGCCCAGGTTTGAACATGTAACTTTCGTTACAGATTCGTATCTCCTTACCTGTGACTTGTAAGTTGTGATTGTGGGAGTGAGTTACTATTACTAATGCAACTGGATTATAGTAGTTTTAGTAGTTGGTAACTCTTTCTTTTTAATCTTTCTACGTGCAGACATACCCAAACCCGTTAGAGTACAGCCAAGCCTATGCCATAGTCAAGTAAGTTATTCCTAGTTTTGAAATTTTTTATGTTTATCAAATATTTGTTAAGCTTACGAAAAGGCATATTACAATCTTTATCAGGAACACATTTGTTAGTCCAGAAGATGTTTTAGCACAACAAGTATGTCAATTCTTACTCTTAAAGTATTCCGCGCAGACCTTTCGCCATCGATCTAAATTGGTCAACGTGATATCTTGCAGATTGTTGTTCAGAAGGGCAGTCCAAGAGGAGTGCACTTTAGACGTGCAGGACCCAGAGAAAGGTATCTTTTAATTACTTGTTTAAGTTAGTTGGGGAATTAGTTCGTTTTGGTCTAACATATTTCTAATGTTAGGTTTATTTCAAGCCGGAGGAAGTGCGAGCTTGTATTGTGACGTGTGGTGGTTTGTGTCCAGGGATTAACACGGTGATTAGGGAGATTGTATGCGGCTTGAATTCTATGTATGGTGTTAATAATATTCTCGGGATCGAGGTTGGCCATTTAGTCATTTCCCCTGTTAGTTTATATTATAAAGTTATAGTATTGATCATACAGTTTTGAACGTAATTATCACAATTACCCCAATGCATAACATCTTATGTGTTCCTGTTAACTTATCATTGCGAAAATCACCACCCTGGGTTAGTATTTAGCAATTACATAGCATATACAAGGAATCGCCATATATTACGATTGATAAGCAGTCAAGTCTTTTTTTGCCTTCTTTTTATTGGGGTGTTTGAATATGTGTTATTAAATATGATTAGTAATTGGATAATATGAATCTGATTCTGATTCTGTGATTATTAAGTGTCTAAGAATCAGCTTGCTTCATACTTAGTGGCGGTGTTACAACAACACTACTTATTGAAGAAATATTAAGATTACTTATGTACCCCATTTTAACTCACATTTTCGTTGTTAATATCAAATATACTTCAAAAATTATAAGTAGTGTTCTTGCAAACAAAAGAAACACGTCCAAACACTATTCACACGTTTTTACTGCTGATTATTTGATTGTTATTATTTTGTATCACTTAATCAGTTTCAAAACGTACATCTAAGCACTCCAACGTGTGAAAAAGGGAACAGTTTTGTTTCTCATAAGATGTGGCAAACGGATTAAATGAATGACGACTTTACTGAAGTGATCATGGAAGTAAACCTGAATGTTCAAAACAAATTTTAAATAAACTTAAGAATCATAGATCCATTTGATTTATACAAAGTTAAAAATATTAAATAACCAAATGAATTAAATGTTTAGTTACCAAATTTGAGTTTGTATATGGCAGAAATTTATCTGACATATGCCGTTTTATTTTCAGGAGGGTATAGGGGATTCTACTCAAGAAATACAATGGAACTAAATCCAAAAAATGTTAATGATACATAAACGTGGTGGTACCATTCTTCAAACTTCACGTGGAGGTCATGACCAACAAGATAGTTGATAACATCCAAGACCGTGGGATAAATCAGGTGGATGCTATTTCCTACTACACAATGTTGGTGGTAAAATCTGAACTGTTTAAGAGAGCTCTAAATTTTTTTATTTATGTTCCAGGTGTACATAATTGGAGGTGATGGCACTCAAAAAGGAGCAGCTGCCATTTACAAGGTGATTGCTTTTTTTAAAGATTATGCTTATTTTCAGTTTGCTTGTCAATCTGGACATATTTGGAGAAAAAGTTGTTTTTAATTTTTTCTGAAAGGAAGTTGAAAGGCGTCGTCTTCACGTGGCTGTAGCTGGGATCCCAAAGACGATCGATAATGATATTGCTGTAAGTTCTTTGAACCATTTCGTATCTGATTATAGGCAGCAATTTTGAACCATTTACTTATGAAATGGTCGTTTGGGTTGTGTTTTATGACTTTATCCTAAACGGTTTAAATGGATCAAGTCAAACCTGTTGAAGGTAGTAAATAGTTTATATATAATGCATACAACCTCGTAAGCTGTTTTATTCGAAGAATTAGAATATTAGTGTAGTAATTTTGTTTTAGTAATCATAATTAGTGCGTTCGTTATTTATAACAGAATAGACAACATCGTGTTAACTGGTCAATTCGACCAGGGACAGCCTGGTCTGTTTCGACCCATTAGCAAGACCCGTCAATCTTGCCACCTCTATATCTAATAGATTCTCTGTAGTGTCTTAATTCCAAATGTTGAGCTACAACTTGTCTTAAGACAATGTCTTTGTGTCATCTATTAAGTATTTACGTTTATACATGAGGTGTTACTACTCAACTCATGGTTTGTTATGAAGGTTTACTATAAAAAGAAAGAAGTACAATTGACCCTGTATGCATATATGTCTCAGTTGTATATGCTTGAAATAATAATCAATATTTCAATTTCTATTTTAGGCAACTTCTATATTTCTTGCTAGAAAATACCCGTAAACTCTGAAAATTTTAAGGTATTCCCTTAGGTTACAAGGTCCAATTGAAAATGTGGCAGCTGCTGTGTCAGTTTCTTTGACTTTTTTTTCTTTCACATGGCGATGAGAAGTGGCTACATATTGTTAAGATCGAAGATTACCTTAAATCAAGTTTTATTGAAACTTGATGGTTTTTCGTTACCCGAAATTGATGTTGGACCAAAGCTGGTTACCTATATAAATTTTACCTTTTATTGTTTTTGATACTCAAATGGTAATGGACTTCATTTACAAAATAGTTTTCTAGTGATAGGTCTGATATGTAATTCATACGAAGCTAGTATTCAATGGTTGTAGAATAATAGTTAAAATTCCATTTCTCAGAATGGATAGAAAATTGATCGACCTTTTAAGCTTTCATTATAAAGGTTAATATTACATAAATGTTTCAGGTGATAGATAAATCTTTTGGATTTGATACCGCTGTAGAGGAAGCTCAGAGGGCAATAATGCTGCACATGTGGAGGTGGAGAGTGTTGAACATGGAGTTGGAATAGTGAAACTTATGGGTCGATATAGTGGCAAGTATCTTGAGCAGTTTATTGTATATTTCTCTTACTCTATATCTTGCTGAGTTTATAAGTCTTATTTCATCCAAACTCATCTGAAATTTTCAGGATTCATTGCTATGTTTGCTACGCTGGCAAGTCGAGATGTGGTAAGACCTTAGTAACGAAATCTGAAATCAGTGGCTTTAGTTTAACATATGTTGATATTAATAGGGGTTATGTTCTATCCCTCAAAAAAATAGCTAAAAAGGAAATGGGTCAAACATGAGTCAAGCTTTCTAATTTAGAAAGTTGTAGGGCTCCAAACGAGCTCGACCTTTTTATCTAGCAACTCGAGTAAAGCTCATATCGAGTGTGAGTTTGAGATTGAACATAAAAATGAGCTCAAAGTTATAACTAGCAGAGCTTGAGCATTTAAGGGCTAGACTCGAGTTCTTATTGAGCCTTACGGAATATGTAGGTTTATATATTAGGTTATCTAAATTTGTATAGTAATTTCAAATAGTTTTATTGTTTAGTTTTATCATTGCTATACACATATAAATGGGTATTTGACTTCTCTTCTTAGTTTCGTAGTAACTTTAGAAATATGCCAAAAGACTTACGCTAATATATAATTTGTTTTTTGACTTATATCTGAATTTAAAAAATAGATTTATTTAAAATTTTGAGCTTTTCGAGCCGAGCTCGAGCGAGCTCGAGCCGATCTTGAATTTTCCTTGAGCTGAGCTCGAGTCTTCCTCATTAAGGCTCGTTGAGCTATCGAGACATCCTCATCAAGGCTCGTTGAGCTATCGAGTCATCCTCATTAAGGCTCATTGAGCTATCGAGCCTTCCTCATTAAGGCTTGTTGAGCTCGAGCTCACCCTAAAGTTTTCGAGTTGAGACCCCTCGTTTGCAGCCCTACTTCTAATCGATGTATTTAAATATTTGGATTACTACTGAGATAATATATTTTGTATTCATATAGAATACTCTATTATAGTAACTGTAAACAGGAAATTTAGAATTTGCGTGATTATTTGATCAATTATAATTATCATTCGTTCAGTTAGTTTATCAAAATCGTACTTTGTAATTATTTTCATGCAAATATATGTCTATGCCATTTATGCAAAGAGGTCTGGATTGTAACAGGATTGTTGCTTGATTCCAGAGTCTCCGTTTTATCTGGAAGGGCAGGGTGGTCTTTTTGAATTTGTTCAACAGAGACTTAAAGAAAATGGGCATGTGGTCATTGTGTTAGCAGAGGGTGCAGGTCAGGAATTTGTTTCAGAAAATGTGAATGCAACTGAAGAGAAAGACGCATCTGGTAATAAGCTGCTTCTTGATATCGGTCAGTGGTTGACTCAGAAAATGAAGGTAACTAGTACGGGATGGGCATCTTTTTTTCAGTTTTATCTTATCTTAATACTAAATGGGTTGATTTGGTGTATATTATCTCAAACGGGTCAAATAAAAAAGTTGAACAAAAGAGGGAAGGGGTCAAATGTCAAATGGGTTGAACGTCTCTCAAAGTCTGTTTTTACAACCTCCTAAATCATAATACATAAATTTATAATATTTTGTAATTATATAGTTTCATCTAATACGCAATTTCTGTAGTTATATTTAAGACAAAATATTTATGAAAGAGTGAAAGTACATGGTTGTGGGTTAGCCTCAACCTGATCCGTACTAAATTCACCTGTTTTGACCCGTAACCCTACCCGCCCATTTCATATTTTTTGTTGCAATCATACTACTTTGTAAAATGAGGAAATTATATGGAGAAAGAATGTAGTAAATTATAAAGAACATGGTATATATACAAGTGATTGGTAATGCACAGTAAATCAATGACCGTTTCAAGAAAGCAGGTGATTGTGACATTACTCCTTTTTGTACGAGTCTTATTGATTTTTCTCATCAAGATTTTTGACCCATGGACTGTTTCAGAGTTCCGAGTCCTTGATAAGTTTCTTATCCGACTCATTTTAGCATACACAATCTAGTTAAATGTTAGCCACTAGCCGTTGATGATTTTTTTTCTATGACATCTTCTAATCTGTATTATTATGGCCCATGTGAACTATTATTACTATTTCTCCATAACAATACTAAATTTCTTTGAGTTTTATTGCACAGGAACATTTTACAATGGTGAAGAAAATGTCTTTAAACATGAAATATATAGGTGCTTTTTGAGATTAAATACTACTTTTGCTATTATTTTCATCTTTATCACTTTCCTTCATCTTATATCCAAGTACGTTATGCACTTTTTAAATTTTATGCTCCTTTATAACTTTTATTTTGCAGATCCAACATACATGATTCGTGCTGTTCCAAGTAACGCATCAGACAATATTTATTGCACACTTCTTGCTCAGAGTGCAGTTCAGGGGCTATGGCAGGATACTCTGGTTTCACTGTTGGGCCTGTCAACAGCAGACATGCATATATTCCAATTGAGGTAAGATCTGCCTACTATCACCAGAGCTGTAAATCACTTTTTGTAGTCTACCAAAAGTATACCTTCATCTTGGTCATCCTTAAATGCTAGGCGAAGAAGTGGTAATTTCAAGTTTTCAACCATTTGCCTACAAATAGGTTTATTTGGATTTTGTTTTATCTATAACGGGTCAAATGGGTTATGTTATAAGATTTAACTAAAAAGGAAAATGTCGAACGGGTTGAAAACTTATCCGAATTGTTTCAATGCAAAAAAACCTCCTAAATTGTTTTTATAAAATATTAAGCACTTTAGTAATCTGTAAAAGCAAAAATGGATAAAAGAAAGTGTTTATGAGTTGTTCCAATCAGACATGACCCGTTCTGTTTCACATAAACTTGCTGCCTGACCTAACCAATTTATCACATCTACATGCTACTAGAGGGTTTACTCAGTCACGGAATTTTTTTTGTGTAATGACTCTTTGAGCCGGTAAATGCCTCCTTTAATTGTGGGAAATGGCTAGAGTCGGTGTGGTGTTATTGAACTACTTGCATGAGTAAAACCTCAAAATCCAAAGAACATATTTACTTTAGTATGCTATTCTAAGAAAGATACATTTTCATTGATTTCTCAAATGCTTGTGTTAGAATAACGCTTTTCCAGGTTCATATAGCATAGAGGTGGCTTTTTCAGCCATCTGAATCGGTCATAATTTCAGATTATATCTCTGATGGGCCAAATGGGTAAACCTAAAAAAATAGCTAAATAGGAAACAGGTCATACGGGTCGAAAGTTGCCAAAAGTGTATACAACCTCCTAAATTACTTATAATAAAACTTAGATTATCTGTAATAATATCGGTTTCTCATATATACACACATTGATTATATATAAAAGTATTTGTGAAAATAAAAATTACTGTTTGCCACCCGGCGAACAATACCAAAATCACCTAATTTGTCTGTTACCCAACCCGCCTAAGCCGCCCAATTTGCCACTTCTACTATAATATCCCTATAAAGCTCTTTAAGTGATGAGCTTAAACATTTTATAAGACCTGTACACATTAGAACAGCCTTCAAGGCCATACATAAGGTTTTTAATTACTTGGTGTATAAAGCGAATGTAAAATTCATCCATGGATATGCATACAAACATAGAACATAGAGGTTGTAAAATGGGTTGGGTAATTGGTCAAAAGTGGATTTTATATCAGGGGTTGGGTGGGGTTTTGTGGGGCCACTCTGTATAAACATTTTTTCTGTTTTTCCTGAATTATATTGTCGCACCTCGCCAGTGATTGTCGATCGTCATAACACAATAGTAAATAAAGATAGTTTATATGATATAAAATAAAAGAAAGTCAGTCATGACGTCGCCATGTCTAAGGTAAAACCCCCTGGTACACGATTACGTCAATCACTGCAATGAAACAATATCCAAAATAAATCCGAAAATGAAAATAAGTACTTAGGCATGCAAGCCCGAAATATAAGTAAATAAATGTATCATAAACAAGCCACAATGCAAGAATAACTCTTAAGTCTTTAGAAGTCCAATCCAGCTAGATCCTGTATCTGATCAATACATGAAAGTAAAACTTAAAAGTCAACACAAAGGTTGAGCGAATTCATCGAGTAGTAAGTAAGAAAATGTAAGTAAACAGTTTTTCAATCTCAAGCACAACAGTAGTATAAGAAAAGCATGTAACTAATGCATAAGTAGTAAAATAGTAACCATATCGAAAATAGTAATCATATCCAACGAACAGATTGACACGCCTCGGTAGTGCCCTGTAAGTGATACGCCCGTCGGCAATATCGAATATGAACACTGTCCTTGACGCGCCTCGGAAACGTCAAGTCAGTATGACACGCATCGGTTGTGTCAGGTCCGAACGCTACCCTTAGTACGCCTCGGCATTACTAATTTAGCTAAGTAGTGTGTAAGTACCATGAATCCAAATATACCCGTATCTCGTAAGTTTTTGAAAAGAGCATTAGATTTTGTTACACGTTTTATAAAATCCAAATTTGTAGTAGTTTTCCGTAAATAGGAAGTTTCTAAAAGTAGTAAGTTTCTATAAATAGAAAGTTCTATTTATAGTAAGTTTCTCGTAAGTAGTAAGTTTCCCAAAATGGAAAGTTTCCAAAAATAGTACGGTTCCATAAATAGAAATATCTATTTATGGTAAGTTTAAAAATGGTATTCGTTTTCTCATAAATCGTTTAGTTGAGTTTTACTTTCCCCCGTTTAGTTTAAAATAAGAAAGCAGTAAATATGGGGCGATGAACTCATCTTATCGAATGAGCGATAAAATAGGAAATGTGTGTAATATGCGTAGTATGTCGATCACAAGTAGTATCCTCACTAGTCCTAGAGCTCTCCTAGATAAAAGTATAATGTAAGAATAGAATTCGACGGTTAACGACTTTGAATCAAACGACAAACTTTTCAGCGAACACATAGGTTCCCTCAAACTGAGATAACTATGGTTCTAGAAGGAATTATACGTTGACGGAAACATATTTGAAAACTAGACATCGAGAGCTACTTTTTAGACTAAGACATCATTATAAAAGAGTTTAATACGAGTAAGATATGACAAAAGCAAAGCCGGTTACCTAAGTTGTCCGAAGACGTTATACTTATGAATGTTGTGTTTGTGTTTATTATATTAAAGTGTCGTATAATTTAGGTGTAGACAAGACAAACCTTTTTAGTTTTAGACTAGCTATTAACTTAGTATAAATCCAATTAATTGTTATTATAGTTGTCTAAATGGTTACACGAAGTAGGTTAATGAACTTAGACATTTTACTCAAATAATCATATTAGACTCGACTCAAACGAGTTTTGTTTCGACTCTTTTTGTATTGAACAACTGTTTTTCAACGTAACTGTTAGTTACGTTACTTAGTGTAACTGTTAGTTACGTTAGTGTAACTGTTAGTTACACTTAGTGTGTAACTGTTAGTTACACTTAGTGTAACTGTTAGTTACGTTAGTTAATTGGGTGGCGTATCTATTAGTCTTGAAACGTAACTGTTAGTTAAGTTACACTAAGTGTAACTGTTAGTTACACTAAGTGTAACTGTTAGTTGTTAGTTACACTAAGTGTAACTGTTAGTTACACTCAGTGTAACTGTAAACGAAATGGAAATCAAAACTTGGTGCTTGAAACTCGTGGCTAGGAAGCTGTAGAAATCGATAATCAGATGATATCAACAAGACGTTTTCTGAATCCCATAATAGGGTTTTTCGGCCATAATCAAGACAATAGCAAAGAAATACGATTACCTTGTTATGATAGGGGTTTAATCCGATGATGATGAAGGTAAACTTCGATTTTCTTCCTTGGAGGCTAAGATCGACGGCTGGAATGGTGGAAGGAGTGGATGCCGATCAAAAAAATTAAATTAAATGGACTTTTATCTATTTAATTGAATTTGGACTAGTTAATAATTGTACTTAAAACATAAATTAATTACCTACAAAATCATTTAATAAAATTAGTAACAACGTTTTGTTGTTTAACTTGTTTTCGAGCACAGATGATATCCCGAAAGCGCGATACACGAATACCTCGATATACGGAATATGAGTACAAGTTCGTTGAAATATTGAAACCGGAAGTTCTCGAAAGGTTTATATAAAGTATACGAATACGTCATAATATGAATATTAAATATAGAAAGTTTCTCGTTAAATATCTAGGAGCTCGACTATGGAACTATCTGTTGTGCACTTAACTAACGAAAGCATCACAAAAGTATACACACATAGCATAGAAGTCATCTTATACTAGAAAACGTAACTTTTAATCTCGTAACAGTAGTAATAATCAAGTTTTAAATTTTTCAGTAAAATGCGGTAATGATCTAAAGGCATATTAGACTAACTAAGGACGGAGAAAGTGACGGTTGTCACATATATAAATATTGAATAGCTAATCGTATTTAAAAAAATTATATTATTACAATTTAACAAATATAAACTTTTTTCAATACAGTGATTTAGGAGGCTTTATGCATTTGGATACACTTCGGATGTCTTTCAATCCGAAAATGACCCATTTCCTCTTTAGTTAAATCCTTTAGCGTTTAGCCTAACCCATTTGACCCATTGGAGATTAAAACATAACCCAAATCTTCTGTAGATAGATCACTTCATATGTCTCTATGCAAGCATATAACACAATTTGTTTTAGATTGAGAATTTGGTTAGAATTCTCTTCCTGGTTATTTTATAATATGGCCATTAAAACCTTATCAGAATGTAATGTGTATATTATTGCAGCGTGTAACAGAGGCTACAAATGTTGTGAAATTGACGGACAGGATGTGGGCTAGACTTTTAGCTTCTACTAATCAACCCACTTTCTTGAAACATGAATAGATTTCAACCCGATTCTCGCTGGTTTCTTTTCATCAATTGGTGCTCTACAGGATTCTCATGAGGTGGCAAGTCAGTTTTACGTTCCACATTGGCTATTTGTGATAGAAAGATCTCAAGTTTATTCAACGTCTATTTATCTTTCTTATTGTATATTTAATAATTTCTCGCATATGCCAGTTATGTAGCAACCTGCTTGGAAGGTCACATCATATGTTGGAGTCAAGAAAAGTTGATGTACCAAGGTCGTTTTCTTTTTATGTTAGTAACTTTTGTTGAAAGTATAGAACTAGTATCCATTTGTGATTCTGTGATGTATATTAAAACAGTAACATACAGAAGAGCGGCATGGAAAGGTCTCACAACGGGTTAAATGGGTATTTATTAGTACGGGTTGGGAATCTGGGATGACCCGAAACACTCTGTGTCTCTGTCCAATAGTTTCATCGAGTTTAAACATATTTCAAATATTTGAAGTTAGTGCAGAGAAATCGGCTTGTGAGATCAATTCAACATCATTCGGGGATTAAAGTTTAAACAACCCCAAAATTGCTTAATTTGACAAACCACGGATAATGATCCAATAAATATAGAATGATGGCCTAATTATAGAAAGTAAATTATTGTCAATGTCATTTCCCATAGTTTTCCTCTCGAGGCTTAGACGATGCCTTCGAATCATCATCTATCGAACATTATCTCGAAGACTCATGGTGGATAAAAACATGAAATCTTTTGTTAAATATACAAAAGTTTGAGGAGTAGATTTTCAAAAATTAAATAAAAATGAGGAATTATTAGTGGTAGTTGGACAATGATGAGTCAACTAATTAAGTAATAGATAGATCCTGATTTACTTAATTCTGATCATATTTACAAATTGATTAATATTAGTATCAGTTTATAATGTAAGTTTAACAACTAAGGGGGTGTTTGTTTGAGCTTATATAAGGCTTTATGAGCTTATTGAGTTGTGGATTATTTTTTATAAGTCCGAATTTTATGACTTATGTAAGGGTTTATGGGCTTATTACTGTTTATTATGACTAAATAAACACCCCTAAATAAGCTTCTTATATAAGCTCAAACAAACACCCCTAAATAAGTAATATAAAATATGGACTATTTATATTTATTGTCCAAAAATATATATGGATTATTTATATTAAAGATGACAATAAAGATTCTGTCAAACAGAAAAATAATGTCTTACATGTTATCCACCATGTTTTTAATTCATTATTTAATTGTTTTCAAGGGGGAAAACATCAATTAATTAATTTATACAAAATTTAAGACCTCACATCACCATCATATTATTGCATCGAAATAGTTAGTTTTTGCGCCTATGAGAGAGGTATATTTGTAACATTTATTTTTAGAGATATTCTAATCATATTCATGCTTAATACAATTATCCCATAGCTACTAGGAAAAAATAGTCTAAAAACCATAAAAAGAAAACCATCCCAAATACATCAATGTTTTTTCAGTTGAACGTTAATCGTTTAACCATTTTTAATCACAATCGAAGGGCTATGTTTAGTATTTTTTTTTTTTCCGTTATATTTGTATAGCATATTTAAGTGGAGAAATGTGCAACAAATAGTTTTTTAAGGCTTGGCATTTGAAAAAAGAGAAAAGAAAAGGAGAAGTTGGCTAAAATGCGCATTAAAGTTATGTAAATTTGAATCGGTTAAATTTTTCTAGTGACGGACATACATGACTGTTGTTAAAAAAATATTTATATCAAATGAGGTTTGAATTGAAGCATCTATAAAGATGTCAATTTCCAACGACTTATCTACCCATCATTGTTGAATAAACATAGAATAAAAGGAATGCTAATTTAAGTTATAATGGCAGTTTTCAGGTCATGGGTCACAGTGGTTTCCTAGTTTTGATTCATGATTTGTGTTTCAATATTCAAATGGAGATGGTGGTTGATGTAGTTGGTTGTGGTTCGTGGTTTTTGAACTTGTTCGTTTTGTTCTCGATAATGTTAAACCTCTAACTTTTGGTGCCTCGATTGTCATTCATACCTCCTTGACCCACCATTTTGTCTGATTGCATAACTTTCGGCTTTGATTACACGGTGACCGGAAATTACCGCCCTTGACGAGGAACTATAAACTCACATATAAATCCAATTTACATACATCTTTGTAGTACGGAAATTATCATGCTATATAGAGCTAAATCACACGATTGGTTGGCCATACACATTTGGAAGTAAAAAAAGAGTGATAAAGGCATAAAATCCCACTTTCTTTAACGTGGTTTTATATATCTTTTAAGTGGATGGATCTGTGGACCTCCCGGTCAATGGATCATTATATTGCTCTGCCATTTGATATATACAGACGTAAATGTGAACTGGAAATTATATTACTCTCTTACCGCTTACTCATTTAACGTGATTTAAAGTTCATTAGTTAGCATATGGGTGATTAATAAGACCAAGAGATCGTGTTTTCTCTTTAGTATAAATTTGTTTTTCTTGTAATGCCTTGCCGTGTTTTTTCTTCCAAAGTGGTATGTTTCAATACCGAATGAATATTCATTTGTTGTTTCATCCAAGGAAAACTTTTTTTCTTCTTTCCCCTAAACTACTAATAGTTTAAATAGTTTAAATGACTATATAAAAAAATATATTAAAAACCCAATAATTTAATAAAAAATACATCAGTAATAATTTTTGCACTTAAGTCATATCGATCAAGTCATAAATAAACATGATATGACTTATCATAATAAATCTTTTCTTATTAGGTAAATTAAGTATAAAATCAAACACCACTTAACTCTATGATAATAGTGAACAACATGACCGGCCTCGTAATTCTTATTGTTATAAATTGCCCTTGGTAGAACATAAAGTTTGATTAGTTTCTATTTTAATAAATTTTTTATCAAATTAATTAAAGATTAAACAACCTTTTAACTTATAGACAAAACAAAATCTAAGGTTATCCTTATCCTTGTTTATATTGAAAAATGTTTAAGTTCAAATATATCATTTTCCCTATAAAAAAAACAAGCAATATATTAATGAGGTTGATTGTTGTTTATAACTATTTATCTTATATTTTTGTCTTAAAGCTGGTATAAGTTTTTATGTGGGAACCAACAAAATAATTATTTTTTCTTCAGACATAGGAGTAATTATTTTTTAATTAGTTTAAATATTAAATGAATTTTAGAGTCAATACATGTTTCTCTTTCTAAGGAGTTGTTTATCTGTCTATTTTGGTTCTCAATTATTTACTTCAGTGGGTATGTTTTTATGCATAATTTGAATATATTATTGATAAATTGACCAAAATATATTTAAAACAAGAAGGATTGTTCGCGAGGTAAGATGGGTTTTTAAAGCGTATATATCTTGTGTTATTTTTAGTTAAAAGTCGATATATAAATATGAACCACATCTTGTTCGTATCAATATAATATATGTCTTAAGTAAAACAAAATAGCGAAACTTATGATCCAACCTTATTTTATTCTGATAGTGTAATTTGAAAAACAAAGATAAAATCTCAATTCGAAAAAAAAGAATACCCCAAAATAAAAACTAAACGAATCTATAATCTAAAATTAACATACGTAGCTATCTAATTTAATATCGTAAAGAACAAAAAAAAACATAAAATCTAAGATACGAAAAAGTAAAATGAAACCAAAACAAAACGTAAAAAAACGAAAAAGAAATTAAAGAAAGATGGAATTTTTTTTTTAATAATAATAATAATAATATAATAATAATAATAATCATAATAATAATAATAATATCAATAATAATTAAAAAAAATAAAATAAAAAAATTGATAGTAAAGTGGGTTTACAAAACCATTACTTGTATATTATAATATTAATTTAATCAAAAGTGGTAAGAAATAATAATAAAGTAATTTGCTAATAGTAAGATATATAATTTAAGAGAAAGTCTAGGCATACAAAAAGTTTACAAATTTTGTTTTACAAAATGATGTGTTATAAGGTTATTGAAATGAAAAAGTATGAAAGAGAATTAGTAGGGTTATATGATTCGTTAAATTCAAATACCATATTATTTTATAAGTTAGTTTTTGTAAATATTTTATAGTGTAGCATTGCTCATAATTTAATCGGATATAAAATTGGTTTTTATTCGTAATATTATAATTTTAATATACACCCTTTTATTTTATAATTAATCAGCAAAATTTTTGCTCTAATATGTTTTCATAATATGAAGAGTAAATTTTAAATAACTATTAATACAGAAAAAGAAAAAGAAATAAAAAAGAATGTTTTCATTTAAGATTAAAGAGAAACTGCAAATATTTATATAAATACGTTTTATAAACATCAAATTTGAAGTTTTGTTGAATCATTGTATTTGCTATCAATAATTAGGTGATTTCAATCATTAGATTATAATATCAAATCTTTTTGTTGAATTGCAATTTGCAAACTTGTAATTGCGAATTGATTGTTTGTATCACTCACACCTTGTGTTAACATACCATCGGTTTGGCCTTTGTCCGAACCTTGATATGTCTGAGCAACGACAAAAACACACCTCTTTAACCAACACATAAATCAAAAAGTAAGTACATTAACGATCATTTGGGAGGGTTTCAGATACAAACTAGAAAATAGGACATTAACTACAAGGTCAATACACTGACCCGAATCTATATTACTATAAATACCGGTTCTAAGTCATCGAATGTACACCACTTTTAACCCTTAGAGCACACGGAGTGGGTCGTTATCCCACTCGTTGTCATCTCCACAACGACGCCATCGCCTCGTTATCACTCCGTCAGCTTCTCGTTGTCAATTTCGTTGTGGCTTCCATTCTCCACAGAACGAGCCGTTGTGATGCTTATGTGTTTTTTCCTTCTCTTTTTCCTTTATTTCCTTTAAAATTAATTAATATTTCATATATTTCTAATCTAATTGTTTTTAATGGAGATTGAAGATGAAAGGTTACTTTTAATTTTTGTTTTCTAATCTAATTTGTCTTTTTCTTAAATTTTTACTTTGACTTTATATTTTTAGTTATTTGTGTTTTGATCCTAAAGTTTTTTTATTTTGTACTTTTAGTTTTTTTTTTAATTTTGTATTTTATAAAAAGTTAATTTTGTTTTAAATTGATTATATATTATTTATTTGTAGTTTTGTTTTTTATTTTAATAAAATGTTATATATTTTATTTAAATGTTTTTTTTTTAAAACTGGGGGTCCCACAACTCCCATAATCTCCACAACCTTCATTATCATACCACCTCAAAATCTCACAATCCTCATTCTCACTGCCACGTCAGCAACTTTTTCCTCACAACCCTACAACCAACATTGTCACTCATTATCACTCCGGGTGCTCTTACTTCATAGTTTTAACCTTTTTTATTTTTATTTATTTAATTTATCTATAATCAATATTTAGTCTCACACCCAAGATAAATATACACGGTTTTCTCTCTTATTGTAGGAAGAGAGTGTGTAGAGGAAATACAAGGACGAGGCTCTTTTTCGGATTGCTACTTCGGATCTGAATATTTAGCCCCTTTTGTATGGTTACAAATTTATATAGCAACATTTGGCGTCATTTGTGAGGAGTTGTTGACTTACCTATACAATACTAGACAATGGGGGTTGTTGAGGTACCATTGGTTCGATATTTGTCCGAACCTTCCGACAAACAACACAAAACACCTCTTTAACCAAGACATAAATGAAGATCCAAGTACCTTTGGATTACATAACGGTCATTTGGGGGCTTTTCGGATACAAAACAAGAAAAAAGGACGTGACCAGAAACGCAAAGTAAGATACACGAATACAAGATGCACACTATCCCCTGAATTTGGATCCCCACCTTTTCCTTTATAATCAATATTTCTTCTGGGTCTTGCCGGTATCAACAACGATAAAAAAAAACTACGGTAAATAATGAGAACTTGTACCCGTTCAATTTACTTGGTTTTTTCTCTTACCTCATGACGAGGGAGCATACTACCCGTCCGATTTACTTGGTTTTTCTCTTACCGCATGATGAGAGAGCATAAAGGCACGTATTGGGGCGAGGGTCTTCTTTGGATCGGAAGTTTCATTTTCCTCTATGTGGGGACGGATTTCTGTCACAACATCTAAATCGTATGATAAATATCTTTATTGAATTACTGTACCGATGATTTTAGTAAATTCAATAATTAGTTTACAACAACAATAGCAAAACAAATATGGTTTTAAAAGGATTTTGTCAGCACCTATAATAGTAACAAATTGACAAATTAACAAACTAACAAAGCATACAAACAATATTTAACAAATTGAAAGAGACATAGATATGCATGCTTCATTTTTTCATTTTGCAAGTTTTTCTTTAACGGCAAGTGTAGCATATATGTTCTTAATTTCTTAATTATAAAATTGTATTTAACACAACAAATTTGCCATTTTTTGGATTAAAAACAAAGAGAAATAATTTACATGTCTACTCCACATATCTACTAATATGTCTAACGCATTTAAGTATTGTACAAACTGCATTAAATTGCATTAAATGTGTAACAATAATTTCTTTTTTCTCATCTATAATATATTTGTCACAACATTGAAATGCATTACACATATTAGTAAACATGTCAAGTAGCTTTAAATATCATTTCTCGAAAACAAATCATGAAAAAAAAGACCGATAACATTTTTAGTTCATGTCCTAAAACATAATCAACTATCATAATACAGTTTAAAACTTGTAAGCATAGCAGTAAACGTCAAATACTCGTTAAGTAACTATACATCCTGATTTAGAGTCCGCGCAACGATAAGATCATAATGGTTGCACCTCAAATACACCTTTACCGTCGTCGTCACCGTCACCGTCACAAACCACGGGCAAACTAGTCCTATTATCGACAGACGTAGGGTTCAATCTTCACTTCTTTACGACTTCCTCTCGCATCCTCTTCACACTTTTCGACCGCTCTTTTTCGACCCACCACTGTTTGATCAGTAGCCGTCTGTTTCGCTTCATCTAAAATTCCTATTTCAAGCGGGAAATTCAAAATAGCTTTGTTTCCACGTAGCTTAAACGCGGCTGAATCATAAGCTCTAGCCGCTTCCACAGCCTTGTCGTAAGTTCCAAGCCAAACCCTAGCTCCTTTTTTATTCGGATCGCGAATCTCCGCAGCATATTTTCCCCATGGGCGTTGTCTTACACCTCTATAATGTTTTTTCTCTTCTAGATTAGTGTTGTTGTTGATTGTTTCTCTTTCGAGATCAGATTTCTCGACTTCATGAGGATGAAATGGAAGCGTTGTTGTTTCTTGTAGTTCGATTTCGAGTGAAGGATTAGAAACGAGAGAATATGTTTGAAGGAAGGATGAGTCGTCGATGAGAAGGTGTTGACGGATGAGATCTAAAGCTGAAGATTCATCGAGTGACGCCATTGATGAGTTAGTTTTTGTTTGAAGAAAGAAAAGAGGTGGATAAATATATACACCACAATATCCACCCAATACTACACACGTAGATGAGTTGATAATAATATGTCATTACACTATTAGAGTGTTAATTTTTTATTTTTTTTCTCCATTTGAAAATTAAAAAGTTTATATGTTACCGATTTTTGAATTTGATGTCCCCTAACTATCCTAAACACACACACTAATTCCATATACAAAATTAAGACTATCCACTTCAGAATTATGTTTTCTTAATGTCTTCTATATATTTTTATGAAGGGTATGTTTGTTTCGGCTAATATAATTGGCTTATTAGCTTATGTAATATTTCATAAGTTCATAACCCTATTTTTTCGGTTTATGAGTTTATCAAGTTGAGATTACGACTTTAAATAAGCCATAAACTCAGCTTCATAAGCTCATAAGCCGGAAAAAATAAGCTTATAAGTTTATGAAAAATTACAGAAGCTTATAACCCGTTTAATAAGCCGAAACAAACACCCCCATTGTCATCATAGTTTTGATAAGATGGATACTTATCTCAACATTTGGTTTCTAAAACCAATCGAAGATATATAGATAGAATAACTCACAAGCTTTCTATGCGTGAAATGAGTCCTTACTTCATTCTATTCTAAAACCAACCAATTGACGATATATGAAGTAACTTATGAATTTTATATTGGAATATAAGTTCCTCGATCGTTTCCTTATGTGGAAATTGTGTTCCCACATAACAACAGTTCCCGAAAACCTTAGATTACTCAATTTTGACTCTCATTCAATTGTAATCCATATTATCAACTTTCATTTTATATCTTTGTCACTCTTGTGTGACTCGACGTCTGACTAAGGCATATATACCAAGAGGCCTTTCAATACAAAATGTCGATCAAGATCAACATGCTCCAATCGAGCCACATGCTATAATTGATCCACCATCGTTAAACTAGGTTACTTGCACACCTACGTCCTTCTCCTCTAGACAAAAATCTTAAGTCTCGTTCAAAAGAAGAATTTTGGCGAGGACTCCCTAACACCGTAATCTTTGGTACCAATTGACATCGCTACCATCTACCAGCCCCAGACAATGTGGTCCGAAAACCGCCATGTCTCAGCGCCTTGACAAAAATCTTAAGTTTAAGTTAGCAATAAGCCATCAAACTTATGTAAAGTGTTTTGTCTTCTTGTTTATTTAACGAAATCTTTTCTCGTTTAATAAAAAACAGGAACAAAAACAGTGATAACGACAAACAACAAATTGACATATATCTAACTAATTTGTATTTGTCCCTTTTAATTGACAAGTTGTAACTAGAATTGTCTTCATTTTGTTTTTCTAATCATATATGGGACCAGGTATGTTGATTTACATTCAATTTTAATACTATATGAGAACATGATAGCCATCGGATTTAATGACCCATGATTTAGCCCCCATTTTCCAGTCAGCTTAACATGTTTAATAGTATTAGTATGTACAATTTTACGTCCATTATAGGCAAGTAGGCAACCCATCCCCCCTAAACCGTGTTTATGAGGTGTTTTGCGTATTGTTTGATACAAAGCATGGCGCATCCTCGCGGGTAATTAGTTAAAAGAAAATCGACATCCGTTGCATATCGATCTAAACTCAAGTTGCTTTGGACAAAAAGTATAATTCTTGATGATATGAAAGGGTGTCATGTTCCCTATAAAACTATAATCACAACTTCAAAAACATGTCATTTAGGGTAGTATTTTATTGATGATGCCAAACAATAATATATAATTTTACCTATAAAAGAAAATGTATCACATCTGAAACATGTCATTTAGGGTGTATTTTATTGATAATGTCACTAACTTAACCTAACACGTCTCATTTTGATAAGTACTTAAACTAAAAATTACTCTATTATAGATATATGTCAAATTAAAATAGATGAAAATAAACAACATGTAATTGCCAATTTTACATTTCAATAGTTGAAGCTGATAATTTGTCAGAATAGAAGTTTACAAATTTCAAAAGGTTATTGTTTTTCGATTAAAGAATTCATAAGCTTTCAATAAGTTCAATCAATCTTTTATGTTTCATTTTCCAATTTCATATCTCAATCATATTTTCTAAACCAATTATACCATTATATCTTTAAATCACATTAGTTAAAAAAAACTTTCACACATTTGTGTATCAACACATATAATTCATGTAACAAATTAACTGTCCTAGCTAGTTAAGTCGATTAAAATTGCATAAATGCAACAAATATGTTACAAAATTTAAATTAAAATATGCATTTAATTTAACTTTTAGTTGCATAATAATAAGCTATAAACAATAGAATTATATAAATTTGTAGTTTTTAACTATAAAAGCATAGATTTGAGGTGCATAGTGAGCCCATACGCAGTCCAGGACCAAAACTTGTGGGTTAATTAAGTGGCCCATTATTCTTTAATAAAGTTTAACATATACCAGAAACCAACTCTTCGTCCAATATTCCAACATGAGCTTTGAGTTAATTGCATAAACCGTCCAAGATTTGTTATACACTCAATTTCGTTCTTGTAAAAATGTTTTTATGCAAAATGTTTGAGATTTATTTTGCATGTTATATTAGTATAAAAAATTCTCATTAGAACTTATACGCACTTTCATTCACCTTAGAAATAATATTCACTTTCATTCATTTTAGAAATAGAACGGAAGGTTGAGAAATGCATATCCATATGTGGCGTGGTAAGTTGTTTATGGGATTCTTCCTTTTGTTTAAACGTTTTATCTTGTAACTTGTTGTTCTTAGTTGAAAGTAGGGGCAAACAAAAGTATCATGATACCGATACGATATTTGGTACTAGAATAGTTTTAAAAAACAAATTGGTACCAACCGGTTCGGTAAGGTATAGTATGGTACCAATTCGGTACGAGATTAGTACAAAAATGAGTAAAACTATTATAGTACCGGTTGTATACATTATTCGACATTATGATTTCTTCTCCAAATAAACAAGAACCAAACACTATGATATTCGTTCAGTACATGACTAGTATCACGCTAACCCCTATTAAGGAAACTTCATAACAGTTAATGTGTATATTAATTAGCATTTACTTTGTCAAAGGTTGTTGTAATCGTTCTATTGTATAACCGTAATTGTAGAAGGTTGTTGTAATCGTTCTATTGTATAGCCGTAATTGTAGGAACTAATTATTGTATTCTGCCTATTAATTGGCAAATAATTGTGTGAATGAATCAACGATTTCCAAAATCCTCTCTATACCGAATATGGTATCAGAGCGCCATTGAAGCTCCACCGAGCAAAAACCGATCCGACGTTCTTCAAAATCAATCACCATGACCAACTCTACACAAATCATTCCCATCACTGCCAACAATAACTTTTCGATCCGGCTCACCTCCTCCAACTTCGCTGTATGGAGAAAACAAGTCACCTCCACTCTCATTGGCCTGGATCTTGACAAGTTCATCACCGAACCACCACCATCGAAATATCTCAATGACGACAAAAGCAAGCCTAATCCAGCCTACAACCATTGGTTTAGACAAGATCAAATAATTGTAAGTGCCATCCTTGGAAGCCTCTCGGACACAATCCAACCCACTGTTGCAGCCTCCGAAACCACGAAGGAAGCCTGGACGTGTCTCAATAACAGCTATGCATCGAGATCCAGAATCATCTCACTCAAGTTGAAACTTGCTAAAAATCCTAAGGGAAATCGCACTGTTTCAGAATTCCTCCATGAAATGAAAACCATCTCGGACGAACTAGTACTTGCCCAAAGTCCGATCGAAGAAGAGGACCTGGTTATTCACATTATGGCTCAGTTGGGTGACGAATACAACTACATTACCGCTGCACTGAAAGTTCGAGAAACATCAGTCTCATATTCGGAACTTTTCGACAAGCTTGTGGATCATGAACGATCCATAAAAGACATTGAACCTAGTCCCACAATCACGACAATTAACTACACCAACATCAACAAGGGAATCGTCAAGATTCACGATCCAACGGGCCATGGAACCAAGGCAATACACGGAATCGACCACACTGGAACAACAAAAGCACACAATCAACTCACAATGAGATCGTGGTTCCCGAAACAATTCATATTGCCAATATTGTAGAATATTAGGCCATGATACAAAGGACTACAGAAAGTTGGCTAGATTTCTAAAAGAAAACAATATCTTTTCTTCATCACAAAACACCTACACGTACATCACCAACTCCACCTTGGATGTTCGACACCCATCATGTTATGTCCAACCGTTCATCACTACACACTTTTTCGGAGTATGGCGGTCCTGATGAGATCATCCTTGGCAACGGTAAAACAGCTTCTATTTCCCACACTGGTGATACAAAAATACTCAATCTCGTCCTTTATCATTACACAACATATTAGTTGCTCCTCATTTTCGTACTAACCTTATTTCAGTCGCAAAATTGGGTAAAACTAATAAAGTTTCTGTTGAATTCTTTCCTTTTCTTTTGTGGTGAAGGATCTTCGCACGGGGGCGTCGATCATGAGAGGGGTGAACAACAATGACGTCTACTATGCAATACCTCATTCAACTCTGCAAGTCAACACCGTCATCACTAGCTCACCTCTTGAATGGCATCATACTCTCGGACATCCCTCACTTAAAAGTCTTTAAGTCGCTTCTAAAGCACTTAGGACTTAACAAAATAAACTTATCAAATTTTTCGTGTGATTCATGTCTTGTCAATAAAAGCCACAAATTACCTTTCGGTGCAAATTCATTTATCGCAAATAAACCACTTCAATTAGTATACTCGGATGTATGGGGACCGGTTCAAAAATCGGTTGATGATTTTGTTTATTATGTTACATTTGTTTATTATTAATTCAAGTACATTTGGTTATATCCTATGAAACGTAAATCGGATGTTGCTATATTATTCCCACAATTTAAAACACTTGTCGAAAATACTTTCAAACATCACTAATTTCATTATTTACCGACAATAGAGGGGAATATATTGGTCTAAAACCCTATCTTCAAACCCATGGCATCTCTCATTTCACTACTCCTCCACACACACCCGAACAAAATGGCATAGTAGAACGGCGACATCGTCACATTTTTGAAACCGGACTCTCACTTCTTCACTTCGCTAATCTACCTCTATCTTTTTGGTCGCATGCTTTTCAAACGGCGGTTTATTTAATAAATCGTCTTCCATCACCAATTCTAAATTTCAAATCTCCATTTGATCGCATTCATAACCAAGCTCCCACATACACTAAACTCAAACCATTTGGGTGTTTATTCTACCAATAGCTTCGTCCTTACACCACCTCCAAACTCCAACCAAAATCCACTCGTTGTGTCTTCTTTGGGATTCTCGTCATCCAAATCGGCATATAAGTGCTATGATCCGATTTCTCATCCCCTTTTCCACTCAAGACATGTTCAATTTGTTGAACATGTTTTTCCCTATAAAACTAACCCATCAAACACATTACCATCGGCTGACAATTTCACCACTACATCAACCCAAAATGTTACTGCTATACACACAAATCCACCATTTCTTAAAATCCCATGCAAAACATGCAAACCAATCCTAGCCCACCCCATAATGACTTTTCTATTCCAACTATTCCACACCATATATTCCTGAAGACAATAATGCAAATCATACTCCTTCATCGCCACCTACTTCACCCTCTGATGTGTAAAATCTAGTCTTAATTTTAAACCTACTAATTCACGCAATTACACACTTCTAGGCAGTGGACCTATCCGTATATAATATAGTTTAAAGCAAGTAAAAGTTCGTTCGCAGGGACTAATTTGTTTTAAATTCCGAATTAATAATACTGAGTTTTTTTTGGGTTTTTTTTTATCGTAACACAAGATTGCAAGTAATTAAGAAAAGTGATGATTAATTAAAATCGAACGAAAGATTAATGATTTAATCAAATAATGAGAAAGTATACTTGTTTGACACTTCACCTATTTTCCGTTTAAGTTTACGAAATCGATTGTTTTCAAACTTCTAAGATATAATAAAGTCCTCTTGAATCTTTCACTAACTTTAATTATCTCTAATTACCCTGTTCCTCCCAAATACAGTAATAACTATTAATAACTAAGCAATAAGCAACAAGTCCGTTTTTAGTGATTTAACCTTATAGAGTTTCCTCCCGAATAACTCCTCTAATTATCAAGTCCTTCCGAATCTTAATACTTAGGGGGTGTTTGTTATAGCTTATAGAAGGGGCTTATTAGCTTATTAGCTTATGTAAGATAGATAAGCCCATTTTAAGTGTTTGTTTGAGCTTATTAGCTTAGGATTATGAGCTTATGTAAGGGGTTTTTCATAAGCTTCTTTTGTGTGGCTTATGTGCTTATCAAACATTTTTACCTTGTCATAAGCTAATAAGCTCATAAGCTACTCCAAACACTTCATAAAAATTTAAAAACTTATATTTCATAAGCCATAAGCTACTTTAAAACATAAGCCTAAGCCTAAAAAATAAGCTTACACAAACACCCCCTTAGACCTACTCACTTAAATTTAATTACCTATGTTGTTATTGCTAAGTCCTCCCGAATCTTAATAATTTCAAATCGATTATAGACCGACTGATTACTTCATACAACCTATCTAATCTATCTAGATTCCTCCCGAATACCTAGAATGTTGATTAAACAAATTATATATAAACAACTCTGATAATATACTAAAATTTAAGCAATTAGGATCAACGATTAAACACAAAAACATAAACAATCGATAACGATAAATAAACTTCAAATAGGATCCGTGGTTCAAACAGCATAATGGAAATTTAGCTACTCATGTTCAAGTCTAAAACAGCAAATAAAGTTATGAAAATCATACTGGAAAAATAGTCTAAAAGAGAAAAGAACAAACGAAGAAATTCTGCCGAACTTGTCGTAATCACCGTTAGCCGAAAAGAGATCTTCCTAGCTTTAATCCTTGCTTCTAAACGTGTTTAACCAGCTCCAGGACTTTTAGAATGATAATTGTGTGAATTCTGGACGTTTTGATCTTGTATTTATAAGCAAAAGCAAAGCGGAAAACGTATTCGACTCAACTCAAATTTCTCATGATTATCTGGTAGTGCGCAGCACCACTTCCATAGGTGCGCAGCACCGAGGATTTTTTCCCATATTCTAATTTTTGCAAAATGTAGCTCTCTCTTTCTTCTTCATTCTCCAATTTGAATCGATATCGTATGAAGAAGTTATGATCAAAACGGTGGAGGTCTACTGCGACGTTAGAAATCATTATTTTTCGTTTTTAAACTCATTTCTTCCACCATTTCCACTTCCCGATCATGTAAACCTGTAAAATGGACAAACAACTTTTCCACACGATTAAGTGCAAAAACCTATCC